>JAXQQM020063618.1:0-549933 GCA_034641835.2 Pinus albicaulis | reverse complement strand
AAGTGAAAGGTATAATTATATATAAGTGGAAGGTGTAGTTATATATAAGTGAAATGTATGATTAATATAAGTGAATGGTGTAATTATATATAAGTGAAGGGTATAGTTATATAGAAGTGGTGATGTTAATGTTTTATACAAATAATGCAAATATTATTAACGTATTCTCCTTAGCAAATTATAAACACTTTATGTTAGAAAATGAAATTTAAATAGCGCTTTGAAATATGATAGTTAAATGTTATTTATAGAGAAAAAAAAAATATTTGGTGTAAGTAAGAGATGTTACAAATGTTATCAGAGCCCTAGTTTGAAAACTAGGCTATTTATGTGCTCACTGCTATGAGTGAAATTTACATTTATATTACTGATGTTGTATTGTTGTACAGAAAAAAGTACTAAAAAGAAAATGACTAAAGAGGATGAGCTCTATGTTGATCTGGGTGGTGGAGATAACATGCCAGATCCCAATGCTCCTTTTATGGCTATGTTGCATAGGATGCAACGAGATATGGCCCAGCTTAAAAGTCAGAATGACATGCTATATTTAGCCAGTGAGGAACAGGAAAAATTTATCAGAGAACTGACTTCGCGCAACATCCAAGAAGGTGAAGGTTTCAAGAGGAAGAGAAAAGGCAGAGTCGATTTCTCAAATGAATCTATGGAAGATTACGCCACTAAACAACAGTCTAGACAGAAAAATCAATTAGAGGGTGAATTATAGAGACTAAAACCTCCCTCCTATGATGGAGAGAAGGATGAAGATGTTGAGGCATGGCTGCTGAATATGATCAAGTATTTTCAAGTCTACGAATATGAAAGTAATTTAAGAGCTAGATTAGCTATTTACCAGCTGCAAGGTAAGGCTACCTTGTGGTGGGAAGAAACAAAAATGGTTCACGCCATTGATGAGAAAACAGTGATTTCGGAATATTTTCAAATCAAGTTTAAAAACCGGTATTTGAACGAACACTACTATGATGACAAAGCAAAAGAGTTTCATGAACTCAGATTGGGACAACTCACCATAGATGCTTTTGTCACCAAGTTCAAAAATATGTTACGATATGTTCCTTACATTCGTGAGGATAAAGCAAAGGTACAAAGATTTTTGAACTGTTTTCCTACTGTGTACAAGGAGAAAATAGAGTTCAATGATCCAAAAAAAATGGACGAAGTGGTGAGGAAAGCTATATTATCCTACTAGTAGTTTAAGGGAAAGAGTGAACAAAGGAAGAGCTAGAAAAACAAGAGTGAATTCAAAGGAAAGAAATAAAAACCAGCTTATTTGAAGAACTTTGGTAGCAATCATCAACAAAACAAATTTAACAAAACAAATGAAATTCAAACTGCTCAATCTCAAATTGGTTCAAAGAAAATAGATGGGAATAATAAGAAGGAAGGAACTGTTAAAATGTGTGAGCCTTTGAAGTGCTGGGATTGTGGAGAACCTCATCTTTTGAGGGACTGTCCACACCGAAATATTCAGATGGTTCTGAGAGATAAAGAAGCTACCACAATGAATGACGTAGCAAGGAATATCCCCATTATTAGTGTAGCCTTGGAGAACCGACAAGCAGAACACCAGTCTACTATTGTCGAGATGGAAGGTAAAATTTCTGATCAATCTATTACATTTTTAATTGACCCAGGTGCTTCTTTAAGTTATATTAGTCCACAAGTTTTAGAAAAATGTAAACTCAGAATAGAAAAGTTTCAACAGTCTTGGTTGGTCCAGTTAGCTACTCGAACCAAATGCAAGGTAACTCATAAGCTACCTAAAACATTTATTAAATTGAATGATTATCAGACAGAAGTAGATTCAAACATTTTACCATTAGGTTCCTATGATTTACTGATAGGAATGGACTAGTTAGAAAAGAAAAAGACCGTGCTGAATTATTGGGACAAAACTCTGCACTGCTTAGATGTTGAAGGAAAACCATTCATACTAAAGGGGAAACCGAAACCTATTTCTGTAATTCAGATCTCATCCCTTGAGTTAAAAAGAACTACTAGAAAGGAGTATCAAGTATATGTTGTACATGTTGAAGAATTAGAACAGAAACTAGAGGCAAACTTGTTAAACACCTTACCAGTGATAAGAGAATTTAAAGAAGTATTCTCGGATGAGATTCCTCATCTTCCCCCCCAAGAGGTAGATCGATTTTTCAATTGATTTAGTGCGAGAGGCAACACCAGTTTCTAGAGCCCCTTACCAAATTAGCCCCCCTTAACTAATGGAGTTAAAAATGCAATTACAAGAAAGACAAAGGTTACATTAGACCGAGTGTATCTCCTTGGGGAGCACCGGTGCTATTCGTGAAAAAGAAGGATGGAACCTTCAGAATGTGTATTGACTATCGTCAATTGAATAAGTTGACAATCAAAAATAGGTACCCATTTCCCAGAGTAGATGACATTTTTTATCAAATTAGAGGAGCTTCAATATTCTCTAAGATTGACTTAAGGACAGGTTATCACTAACTCAGAATTAAGGAGGAAGATATCAGTAAAACAGCCTTTTGAACCAGGTATGGTCACTACGAATTTGTAGTCCTACCTTTCGATTTGACAAATTCCCCTGTCACTTTTATGTGTTTAATGAATAGCGTCCTGAATAAATACTTAGAAAAATTCATACTAGTATTTATAGACGACATTCTAATTTATTCAAAAAGTGAGGCAGAACATAAAGAAAACCTTAGAATTGTGTTGCAAACTCTTAAGGAAAATCATTTTTATGCCAAGTTTAGCAAATGTGAATTTTCTAATGATAAAATTCAATATTTGGGGCATATAATTTCAGAACAAGGATTGGTTGTTGACCCTGAGAAAATAAAGTCCATTAGAGAGTGGCCGGTACCAACTGATGTCTCAGCGGTAAGATCATTTATAGGGATTTCAGGGTAATATCGAAGGTTTGTAGAAATATTTTCTGCATTAGCTTATCCTATAAGGTCATTACAAAGGAAAGGTACAAAATTTGGATGGACTGAAAAATGCCAAAATAGCTTTGAACAACTGAAATTAAAACTTACTACAACACCCATTCTGAAGATTGTAGATCCTGATGAAGATTTTGTAGTGTGTACTGATGCGTGTGGAGAGGGATTAGGCAGAGTTCTGTTGCAAGAGAATTCTTTTATTGTGTATGAATCTAGAAAGCTTAAGAAACATGAACATAATTATGGTGTATATGATCTTCAGTTAGATGTTGTAATTCATGCTTTGAAGATGTGGCGACACTATCTTCTAGGAAAGAAATTTATATTGATGATAGATCATATCAGCCTCAAGTATTTCTTCACTCAAACAGATTTGAATGCTCGACAAGCCAGATGGCTATCCTTTCTAAGTGAATTTGGTATGGAAATAAAAAATATCAAAGGAAAAGAAAACAAAATTGCTGATGCTCTAAGCAGAAATGCTTGTCAAAACATAAGTAACATTGGGAGTAGTACCAGTTTTGACTTAGAAGTATTAGTAAAAAGGGTAGCAGATCAAGATCCCAACTATGAGAAACTGCAAATTCAAATGCTGAAAAAACAAATGAAAGGGTATACACAAAATCAGAAGGGAGTAATTTGTGATAGAGAAATATTGTACATCCCCAATGTAGACTCTTTGAAAAAAGAAATCATAGATGAATATCATAAACATCTGTATTCAGGACATTCTTGATATCATAAACTTCTTACAGCCTTGAAAAAAAAATTATTTTGGCTAGGAATGAAAAAAGACGTGGCCAACTACTTAGCCGGATGCATGAAATGTCAACTAGTCAAAGTTGAACATCAGCATCTAGCTGGCCTCCTAAATTCCTTACCAATTGTAGAATGGAAATGCGGCACTGTTTCTATGGATTTTATAACCGAGTTACCCAGAAAAAAGTACCATCATGACTCAGTGATGGTAGTGGTAGATACTTTAACAAATACTTCACATTTCATACCTATGAAATCTACTTTTGGGACAACCCAAGTAGCAAAGGTGTTCATGAAGGAAATTTTATGGCTACACGGGATTCCTAAAGTGATAATTTTAGATAGAGATGCCAAGTTCACAGTAGCCTTCTGGAAGGGTCTGTTTGGAGGCATGGGCACTAAATTGAATTTTATTACTACTATCACCCGCATACGGATGGCCAAACTGAGAGAAAAAATCAAATTCAGAAGGATATGCTTAGAATGTATGTGATGGATAGTCCAACTAAGTGGGAAGACTATTTACATTTAGTCGAATTTGCTTATAATAATAGCTACCAATCTTCCATAAAAATGATTCCATTTGAGGCACTCTATGGAAGAAAGTGCCGCACTCCTTTAAGTTGGATCCAACCTGAAGATAAGTTAGTACTTGGGCCAGATGCTCTACAAGAAATGGAAAGGATTGTCAAACAAATACAGAGAAACATCAAGATAGCTCAAGATCGACAGAAAAGTTATGCCGACAAGAAGAGAGATCACAGAGAGTACAAAGTGGGTGACCATGTATATCTGCAGATTAAACCCAAAAAGAGCACTCTGCATACTGGAAGTTGTGAAAAATTGGCTCCTAGATACTGTGGGTCTTTTGAAGTCTTAACCCCCCCCCGTTAAAGTTCATGATGTGTTTCACGTTTCTTTATTGAAAATATATGTACATGATGCTGCTCATATTTTTGATTGTGTTTCAGGTGGAATCAGAAGGGGAGTTCCTTCCAGAGCTGCTTCAAATACTGGAGCGGGAAGAAATTGAACTGCGAAACAGAACAGGAGCCAGAGTAAAAGTGCAGTGGAAACACTTTACTGCTGAAGAGGCTACATGGGAAAGAGAAGCTGAGATGATGGAAAAATATCCATCTTTATTTTCATAATGAAATATAGTAGATAGTCTGTTAACACTGAGGACGGTGTTTGTTTTCAGAGGCGGAATGTGTAGTACCCGAATTTTCTATGCTTTTCAAGTTAGAAATTTGAACAAAAATTCAAAGGGGAGTGGACCCCAATGGAGAATTATTGTGTGGATCTATTTAAATATTTATTAATGAAAAATAAATAGAATAATTATGTGTGCACTATGACCAGATGAGATTGGAGATCACAAGCCTGATCCATGAGGATATGGAAAAAGGTTAAGACTTCCCCAAAACCATTCAAAAATCCTTGAAAGGAAATATTTCTAAATTAGGTTAAAGAGAAAAAAATATATAAATTCCCCAATGAAGAGGAAAGTAATTGGGAAGAGGTAGAAAAGCTGGGAAAAGCAGAGAAAGAAGCTTTTAAAGTACCTCATTGAGGGAAGCCTAGGAAAAACAAGAAGAAAGCATCATGAAAATTCTAGACGTAGAATTTAGAAACAGGCTTGGGGAAACCATAACTTAGATAAGCTGCTCCAGAATAGACTGAGGTTAGTCTGTCATTGGAGGATCTTAGCTCGGGGGTGAGTTCTGTAGATAGAAGAACTCTAAGGTTTGGAGGATTGGTCATAGAAAGAAGTGGTATGTGCACCTAATTAATAAATTGATGTTGCAGATTTGTATTATGAAATCTTAAATTTTTATTAAACTTGAAAGTATTAAATTCTTATGTTGTAGATATGTAATTCCTTACATTTAACAGATCTTATTAGAAGAAATAATTCTCTAAAATATGTATAGTTGTAGGAATAGAGTCTACTGGAAAATATCAAGCAGAATGTCTAAACCTGATATTGGTTTAACTCTGGAGATATATCTTATTCCCATAGACAAATGAATTTTGTAAATTTAATCTGTTTATGTAGTATAAAGTTATATGTGCATGAGAAAAAATAGATTTTAGAAAGTAGTAACTATGATTTGAATTTAATGGGTAGGTAATATTAAATTTTGTATTAAAAACTTCAAAGAAGAAAACATTAGAATTCAGAAAGATAAGTTGTATCTCCCTTCCTAAGAAAGGATTTATATCTAAGTAAATAGAAATTTCTATTCTGGGAAGGAGTACAATTTTGTTGAACATTTATAATAGCACAAGAAAAGTATCTTCTATAAATCTATGATATTCTCTCTATGGAAAATTTAAGCAAATGGAAAATCTAAGAGTATGCAGCTCTGCATAATTCAAATAAATCATTAGAAAAAGAAAAATTTCAGAAACTATATGTTTATCTTGATTTGAATTCAGAAAATTAATTCTGAAAAATAAATGAAGACTTATTCGGTTCGGCGTAAAAAAAATGAATAAATCCAATAGTTTAAGTCAAACTCCCTTGCAGAATAAGTTAATATATAATAAAATGTATATGCCTGAGAAGAAAGAATTATGAGAAAAGAAAAACACATAGATGTATCAAACTTAAAATCCAGTGCATAACAGAGAGGTGACTGCCTGTAATTAATGCATTAGAAGTTCTGTTTACATTTTATGTAATTAAATGAACAAGTAGAGGGCATAGAATAGAAACTATGTACATATGATACATTTTAGAACATCCACTTTAAATTTTATGAAGAAAACTGGAAAGGATAAAGTATACTGAAGTTTTATACTTCACATTTTTAAATAAAATGATAACATTAAATATGTATTACTATTTAAAATAACACCAATTTGGTTTCAACATATGAATAAAATTAAGAGTTTAAGCCTACATTTAATCTGAAAAAGATCTATAGAAACATAGAATTAACTGCATTCATATGGTAAGCAGATTTGCTACGTTACAGAGGGAAAATTTAACACAGTTTGACAATTGTAAATATAAGCAGAAATATAAAATGCAGTATCTATGGAAGAACACGAAAATTGGTATTATTAATGAGTGTATTAATATTATGTGGATTTCATATATGATTTTCTGTGAATGAAAAACACAATCATTTTACTCATCTTAGAAAAGAAAATTATGAAGAACATTTGAAATTAACATATGATAACAATAAAATTTTCTGCTGATTATATATATATATATTGAAACAAGGACTCAGTATGAGTCACCGTTCAAATGTCCAAATTATAATTGAAGTTATATTTCATTACATATAAAAATAAATATTTTATCTCTGAATATGATTCACTGAGATAAAATAGTGAGAAAAATAGGTAAGGGATGGGTAATCTATTGTTAACCAGAAGAAAACAAGATGCCAGTACCGACTTGTAAACAAGAAGAACTAGGAGTTAAGCTAAAACAAGATTGAAAATATCACTTGGTAAGAAAATGATGAAAATCCAATTGAAGCTTGTGGGGTACCTATACATCATCAAGAAAAAGGCGAAATGAATTTAGAGGGAAAAGCACAATAGATAGTTTCAAAAGAATTTGAGAAAACAAAACGAGAAAACACAGAAGTTATTACCTTAAAACAAATAAAGCTTAAACAATAATATTGTGTAAAGTTTGTTGAAGACGTAACAGAGTTATATATATATATATATATTGCTATGAATCCATTTGAAATTTAAATATGGAAAAAATGGAAATATAAAACGATAGGGTCCATTTAAAGCCTCATGAGAGAGTATATGTATATACCTAAACGTCTTGAGAAGTGGAGCAATCTTAAATAAATCCTGTTGATATACTTGTTAAACGATTTAAGTCACATCCTAAAAATTTGTTGTAAAATAAAATTCTAATAGAAAAAGGCGTTAATCTCTGCAATGAGAGATAACGCATATGAAGAAGCAATATCCGAGATTTAATTAAAATCGTTGCTCTAAAACAATAATAAAACTCATCGAATTAAGGTATAGAAGATGAGTAACCAACACCTAAGCTCACCATTGTATAAACAAAAGATTAGATAGGAAATAGAAAGAGAGACAAGTATAAATCGAAGTTAATTAACAATACTGAGCCAAACATGGGAGTTACACAAAAAAAATAAAAACAAAAAATAAAAAATAAATAAAAAATAAAAAATAAAAAAAATTGAATCAGGAGTTGAACTAACAGAATAAGAAGTGTAAGGAAACTTTTGATTTACCTGATATCATTCCAACACAAGATACTGTGGAAACCATGAACTCGAAGTCGTTCAACTTCAGCTCGAATAAAGATATAGCGTAACTCTGTTCTTCAACTGAATAGAAAATCACAGAAATGAACCGGAAAGGATGAGATAATTCTGAAAGAAGGAATTAAATATGATTGACCGAGAAACCCTAAAAAAATTTCTAAGATCAAGACCGTCCACTTGGCATACGATTGGAGAGATAGGTATGGATTGTAAGTCAGTCTTGGGGAATGAAACAATTAAACAAATCATATGAATCTAATAAAAATCTAAAGAATTAATGATTTGGTACAAATTTGTGTGGAGTATGGTTGATAGCCATTAACACACATGTACTTCCTATTGATTCATGGTGTCAATCCAATCCAAAGTACAAACGTATATGTTTTAATTTACATAAAAGAATTCATGAAAACCAGAAATCAGAAATAGGTTATGTAACCAAGTTTCAACCATAAATGAAATGATATGAATCAGTCAAATCAACATTAAACGCATAAGCTACCATATCAAAGCCCAATATTCATCTTTAGAAATCAAAATTGATAAGGGTAAGTATTAACATTTTATGAAACCAAATGTGAATGGGTATTCTCTCTTCATACCTATGCGTGATGTAACATTCAAATGTGGGATTTGAATAGTTTTTAAATGAAAGTTAAATCACAAATATGATATTTAAAACTTATATGTATATAAGTGAAAGGTATAATTATATATAAGTGAAGGGTATAATTATATAGAAGTGGTGATGTTAATGTTTTATACATTGTAAAGGAAATCAACCACTTATATAAATATGGGTGTGACCTCTTATAATAAGATATATATATATATATAATTTCTAATGAGGTAGGCTAAGGGAAATAATAATGAAAATATTATTAACGTATTCTTCTTAGAAAATTATAAACCCTTTATGTTATAAAACGAAATTTAAATAGAACTTTGAAATATGATAGTTAAATGTCATTTATAGAGAGAAAAAAAAAATTATTTGGTGTAAGTAAGAGATGTTACAAATGGTATCAGAGCCCTAGTTTGAAAACTGGGTTGTTTATGTGCTCACTTCTATGAGTGAAATTTATATGTATATTATTGATGTTGTATTGCTATACAGAAAAAAGTATTGAAAAGAAAATGACTAAAGAGGATGAGCTCTATGTCGATCTGGGTGGTGGAGATAACACGCCAGATCCCAATGCTCCTTTTCTGGCTATGTTGCATAGGATGCAACGAGATATGGCCTAGCTTAAAATTCAGAATGACAGGCTATCTTTATCCAGTGAGGAGCAGGAAAAACTTATAAGAGAACTGACTTCACGGAACAGCCAAGAAGGTGAAGGTTTCGGGAGGAAGAGAAAAGGCAGAGTCAATTTCTCAGATGAATGTAAGGAAGATAATGCCACTAAACAGCAGTCTAGATAGGAAAAGGAATTACAGGGTGAATTTTGAAAAATAAAACCTCCCTCCTATGATGGAGAGGAGGAAGATGCTGAGGCATGGCTGCTGAATATGATCAAGTATTTTCAAGTCTACGAATATGAAAGTAATTTAAGAGCCAGATTGGCTATTTACTAGCTGCAATGTGAGGCTACCTTGTGGTGGGAAGAAACAAAAATGGTTCACGGCATTGATGAGAAAACAGTGACTTGGGAAGATTTTCAAGTCAAGTTTAAAAAACAATATTTGAACGAACACTACTATGATGACAAAGAAAAAGAGTTTCATGAACTCAGATTGGGACATTTCACCATAGATGATCTTGTCATCAATTTCACAAATCTGTTACGATATGTTCCTTACATTCGTGAGGAGAAAGCAAAGGTACGAATATTTTTGAACTATTTTCCTATTGTGTACAAGAAGAAAATAGAGTTCGATAATCCAAAAACAATGGACGAAGTGGTCAGGAAAGCCAAATTATTCTACCAACAGTTTAAGGGAAAGAGTGAACAAGGGAAGAGCTAAACAAACAAGAGTGAATTCAAAGGAATGAAACAGAAACCAGCTTATTTGAAGAACTTTGGTATGAATCATCAGCAAAATAAATTTAAAAAAACAATTGAAATTCAGACTGCTCAATCTCAAATTGGTTCAAAGCAAATAGATGGGAATAATAAGAAGGAATGAACTGTTAAAATATGGGAGACTTTGAAATGTTGGGGTTATGGAGAACCTCATCTTTTGAGGGATTGTCCACACTGAAATATTCAGATGGTTCTGAGAGATAGAGAAGCTACCACATTGAATGATGTAGCAAGGAATATCCCCACTATCAGTCTAGTCTTGGAGAACTGATAAGTAGAACACCAGTCTACTATGGTCGAGATGGAAGGTAAATTTTTTTATCAATCTGTTACAGTTTTAATTTACCCAGGTGCTTCTTTGAGTTATATTAGTCCATAAGCTGTAGAAAAATGTAAACTTAGAACAGAAAAGTTTCAAAAGTCTTGGTTGGTCCAGTTAGCTACCAGAACCAAATGCAAGGTAACTCATAAGCTACCTAAAATAGCTATTAAATTGAATGATTATTAGACAGAAGTAGATTTCAACATTTTGCCATTAGGTTCCTATGATTTACTAATAGGAATGGACTAGTTAGAAAATAAAAAGACCATGCTGAATTTTTTGGAAAAAACTCTGCACTGCTTAGATGTTGAAGGAAAACCATTCATACTAAAGGGGAAATCGAAACCTATTTCTATAAGGAAGATCTCAGCCCTTCAGTTAAAAAGAACTGCTAGAAAGGGGTATCAAGTATATGTTGTACATGTTCAAGAATTAGAACAGCAACCAAAGGCAAACTTGTTAGACACCTTACCAGTGATAAGAGAATTTAAAGAAGTGTTCCTAGATGAGATTCCTCATCTTCCCCCAAGAGGGAGATCGATTTTTCAATCGATTTAGTGTCAGGGGAAACACCATTTTGTAGAGCCCCTTACCGAATGAGCCCCCCTGAACTAATGGAGTTAAAAATGCAATTACAATAATTGTTGGACAAAGGTTACATTAGACCGAGTGTATCTCCTTGGGAGGCACTGCTGTTGTTCGTGAGAAGGAAGGATGGAACCTTCAGAATGTGTATTGACTATCGTCAACTTAATAATTTGACAATAAAAAACAAGTACCCACTGCCCAGAATAGATGACCTTTTTGGTCAGGTTAGAGGAGCTTCAATACTCTCTAAGATTTACTTAAGGATAGGTTATCACCAACTCAGAATTGAGGAAGATATCAGTGAAACAACCTTTCAAACCAGGTATGGTCACTACGAATTTGTAGTCCTACCTTTTGGTTTGACAAATGCCCCTGCCACTTTTATGTGTTTAATGAATAGCGTCCTGAATAAATACTTAGACAAATTCGTACTAGTATTTATAGACGACATTCTAATCTATTCAAAAAGTGATGTAGAACATAAAGAACACCTTAGAATTGTTTTTCAGACTCTTAAGGAGAATCAGTTGTATGCCAAGTTTAGCAAATGTGAATTTTATAAGGATAAAATTCAATATTTGGGTCATATAATTTTAGAACAAGGATTGGCTATTGACCCTGAGAAAATAAAGTCCATTAGAGAGTGGCCGGTACCGACTGATGTCTCAGCAGTAAGATCATTTATGGGGATTGCAGGGTATTACCGAAGGTTTGTAGAAATATTTTCTACATTTTCTTATCCTATAATGTCATTATAGAGGAAAGGTACAAAATTTGGATGGACGGAAAAATGCCAAAATAGCTTTGAAAAACTAAAATTAAAACTTACTACAGCACTCATTCTGAAGATTGCAGATCCTGATAAAGAGTTTGTAGTGTGTACTGATGCGTGTGGAGAGGGATTAGGCGAAGTCTTTGGAATATTATCCATCCTCATGGACTTGGATTCTTGATCTCTAATTATACTCTAGTCTTTGCATAATAATTCAATTTTCATTTTCATTTAATATAAATAATTAAAATATGTCCACGATCATTGTTTTCCTTTGGGTCCACTTAACTTTTAGGATTTTTCAACTCTCTAATAAAAGTACTAAAAATAAGGATATTACATTAATTATGATATGAGAATGCAGGTATAAAAATTGATAACTTATTTTGACAAAACAATTATGCAAAAAAGTAATATAGATAGCCTTGTGAAAGATGGTTTGGTTTGATGAAATAAGAAATGGACAAAATACCTAAATGGATTAAGAATGATGAAATAGTAATTTCACCCGTATATTCTAACAATACAAAGCCTAAATCGGTTTTTGAAAAAAGAACTTCACTTTGTTGTGAACTCAAAGTGTAACGAACACAATTGGCCCTTTAATATATATATATATTTTGAGTCACTCACTTCACGACTTTTTATAGTGATGGACGTAACAATATGAATAGCATCCAACCCTAAAGGTTTCATTGTATAATTGTGCAAGAATTGACAACCACGTCCTTTTACACATCAATTAAGTATTCAGAAAGCATACTTCAAAAAAATTCCACTTTGATAACCATTTTGGATAAATATTTCAATACCATTGACAGACATTGCAACCCTCCTATTTGAAATTTGAAGAAATTTTATAGAGCTTTCAGTGTGTTTTCTTTCATTTTGAGTGCATTTTACCATTTGGCAAAGATGGATAACTAAGTTTATGTATTAATATTGTTGTGTGATCTTGATATTGCCACAACATTCCTTTTTGTGTATCTTATGATAAAATTTGTTTATTGTGGCATTCTCTTAAATCAAGCTGAAATATATTACCAAATTCATATCATCTTATGGTTTAATTTGGTAAATGGTTAACCATGTTATAAGTTGAGGTTATTAGGATAGGCTATAAGTTGTAGCTAGTTTTGTTACTTCAACCAGTAAACATTTATCTTAATTCCATATCTATAAGTTGTAGCTAGATTTTTGTTATTTCAACTAGTATATGTTTATCTTAATTCCATATTTATTGAGTGTCAAGGGAGATAAAATCTCTTTTAATTTTAAAATATATTTATCCCTCAAGAGATTTGAACTCTCTCACCACTTGAAAAAATAAGAAATTAACAATTTCACGTCAATATTATTTAAATTATTATTTGTATTTTTATGTAATCTTAGTGAGTCAAAATATTTATAAGACAAGACCACACATTATGCATCAGCTAAAAAATACCTTTCAACACAAAAACAAATACATACATAAAACTAATATAAACATGAAATTCAAATAAATGCATTATTAATATAATTTAAAATAATATATATTTGTTATTTGTTAAAACATTTCTTCTAATGCAAAATTGAATTAATATTGTTTAACTTTTTTAAACACAAATATTTTTAATGCACAACTCAATTAATTAATATTGATTAACTTTTTTAAAAATATGACTTACAAATAGTTGATTTGGGATCTCAACTATTTGCAGCATTGATTTAAATGAATTCCAAGTTTTATTTCATTTCTAGTGAGTCCTTTAAATCTATCTCTTGTTTGAAGTATCTATATTTCAAGTTTTTGTATGTTATAGTAAGTTATATAGTTTCAATTTGGGTTTATAATGCTTAGATTTAGTTTAAATTTTAGTTGGTCAATAATTGGATTGGAATTTGAATTTTTTTTGGATGAATTTATTATTATTATATATGTATTAATTAATTAGTGTAGTTATATAAATTAAATGGTTGATAATTGACAGACATCAAATTATAATAAGAATCAAAACATTTATTTTATTAAATATCTCATACTGTTAAGATTAAAAAATTCATAAAAAATAATTAAATTATAACTCTATTATTATTACTATTATAGGAAAAAAACTAATATATGAGTTAAACATGTAGATATATTCCACTTTAAAATGAAGAATCCTAATATGTAAATAGGCTTTATTATAATATCATGAAAAAAATCATAATTCATTTCATATATGATACTCGTTCATATCACATTCTTTTTAATTAATCAATTCAACTAAAAAGATATAAAAGACACAAATACTTTTAAAAAATTTAAATATATTTTAAATTATTAAAAGCATATCATAATATTTTCATATTGAATTCAGTTCTAAATATAATTTAGTAAATTCAAAAAACTACCAACAAATTCAATCAATTCCAAAAAACAAGATCTTTAAAATAAAGTAATTAAATTTCAAACATTATTTCTAACAACGTAAACCACTCTCCAAAAAAAATCGCTCAAATTTCAAACATAATACAATGTGTATTCTCGTATTTCTTCTGATATACTTCATATCAGAAAAAAATTTAAAAATTATTATAACTCATATCACAAAATATATATATATACATAGATATATATATTTAATTGAGTATACCTTACATTACAAAGATAAAATTAAAATATTTTTTTAACTCATATTGACTATATTAATTTTACCCATCAATACTCATTTTAGTTATCAACCTTAAAAATATCACCACTACTATTATAGACACTTATATTTAAATATTTCAAGGTTGTGAGAATTTTATTTTCTAGAAACATTCTATCTGTATATGGCAGGAGAATTTTTCAGAAACACTCTATTTTTATATGGCAGGAGAACTGAAAATACAAGACTATATTCTAAACTCTTTTAAAACTTTCGAAACAATTACAGTATATATCTCAGGATTCTAAACATTGTAACAAATTTTTTATGGCAGAATTAAAAATACAAGACTATTTTCAGAATCTTTAAGAACATTCTAACAAATTACAATAGACATCTCAAGATCCTAAACATTGTAATATTTTTTTATTATGCCAACAGAACTAAAAATTCAAGACTATGTTCACAATCCCTAAAATCTTCCCCACCAGTTACAATATACATCTCAAGATTCTAAACATTGCAACATTTTTTTCTCAGACAGCGAAATTAAAAATACAAGAACTTTCTTACCAGTTACAACATATACTTCAGTATTCTAATCATTGTAACATCTTTTTGAGATTTAAGACAAATCTAACTAAAATTAGACATTCATGTAGTGATACATGAATGACTATTTAGTGTTAAAACTGATCTCCCGCTGTCTACCTTGTGGTACACAGATTCTGTACCTTGTTCCAATATTCCCTCACGCTTGTGTAGAGCGATTCTGTACCACAATTAAGGCTGGCAGCACACAGATTGTCCATAGAACACACCGCATACATTTGGAGGGTTGCAATTGGATTCCGAGCACGGCTGAACATACTCACAAAATGAAGGAAGTGAAGGGGTACTTTTCTGTTGCTGCCGCATGCCTCCAGAAGTTAATTCTGCCACTCAATCCCACCGTCACCCAAATAAGTAATATTATTGACCTTTATAATAAATGAAATGAAATAAAATAAAATAAAATTCTGATATATGAATGATAAGGGTTAACACAATTGATATAGAAGTAGAAACTAATTTTTTTGATATATTGTTGCTAGTTATCAATAATTACTCATTTATCTCTGATTGCCTTGCGAAATTTGAAAAAATATTCCAGTTTCCAAAACTTTCATTCAACCCATAATAATAACAACATAAAATGAATGAAAAGAAATTCAATTCTAGTTTCCAATACTTTCATTCTTATACCAATAAGAATAACAATCATATAAAATAAATGAAAACAAATCCCACCTGGATTTATTTGCTTTGTTTCCGTAGCAGCATTAGCGTTAGATGTTGCAACATTGATGAGCAATATAGCGAGAATCGAAAACGCGACCATAATGGAGACCTTGACCTGTCTTTCCCCCATTTTTCACGTTAACTGTGTTGTTTATATATCTGATGTCGAAAACTCAAGAGGAGTACGCCGTGAAGGGACTATTTATAGTGGCGTTGTGGAAAGACGAGAGAAATTAATTCTGTTTTCGAAGGCAAGAAAATAGCGACTCCCCGCCAAAAGTGGATTCTGTTTACACGGTATGTAATACGTGTAATTAAATTCTGAAAATCTTGCACGTTTCAGAAACCCGACTGTCAGGGGTTCTAGAACCTATGTAATGCATCTCGTTAAAATTCAAATATTATTTATTAAAAATTCTGGAAGCGTGATCTTTTTAGTCCCTACCGGGTTAAGGACTCCACGATGGGATTTGGGTGATTTGCTCTAGAAACCATGTAATGCATCTCGTTAAAATTCAAGTATTATTTATTAAAAATTCTGGAAGCGTGATCTTTTTAGTCCCTACCGGGATAGGGACTCCACGATGGAATTTGAGTGATTTGCTCGTTAAATATAGCTTGTGTTAAAATGATTAGAATGGGTGTTATTTGTTAGTTAAATATAGTTTTTTTTTTTTTTTTGTTGGTTAAAATGATTAGAATGAGTGTTAGAATTTGTTAAATTTGATTGGTGATTCATATTTGAAATTCTTATTATGAGATTAGTATTACAATGGAAATATTTTTTTTTTCAAACATATTAATAAATTTTAAAACTTTTAATAAATATTGTCTCAACCATGTATTTTTTGGGTTCAACTAGCAATACACATAGTTTTCTAAAAGCTCTCAACATTTTTATATAGAACCTTTTTGTTTTTTACCATCTAGCAAAATTTTCTTCTTATTTAACCTCTTAAGTAGACAAAACTTAGAATAACTTAAAATATCTATAAGTAATAGAGAGGTTTTGTGTCTTACTGAAGTAATGCTATCTATGCCTTAATATTAACTCTCAAAAATTTTAGGTTAAGAAAATTCTTTCCATGGCTACTATATTATGACGGATGGTGATACTATACATTGACACCTCAGTCTTCCATGGCTACTATACTATGACAGAAGGTGATACTATACAGTGACACCTCAACCATTTCCAGTGTAAACACACACATGTCTACTCTTTTTGAACATGTCTGAGATAGAAGACAAGTAGTAGAAATGCATAGAGATGGTGCAAACAGGCCCCAGCAAGTACAAGCTTAGACTGGAAATAGTACGGGCAATAGTAAGCCATTGTGCCAATTCAAACAGGCTTCAAGAAAAAGTAAGCCATTGAGTTCATTCTCCTTGGCCAAATGAAGTATAGAACCTGGCCAGAGCAAGTATAGACACTGGCCTTACTTTATTTTGGTCTTTGTTTGTGCAACGTAAGAATGAGATTCCTTTGGTGTTGGTCCTCGATCCACAACTAGTTTTGCCCAAACAAAATAAATTACCTTCCTTTGTTGTTGGTCCTCAATCCACAACTGGTTCTACCCAAGAAAAAGAAAGGAAGGATCACCCTGGTGGCACTTAATCTTCTCTTGGATCCTGAATGTCCTCTTTAGGTTAGTTTTTACCTGAACATAGATATCCAGTTATTAATCTAACTAAGTATTTTCTTTCACTCCTAGAAATGCAATAACCATGTGCCATGTATAAACTAAATTTTTATGGAGTGGGCTAACCATTCGATGAAATTCCCTTTGGGTTTCGCATCCCTTTTCCGCCAACGAATCCCTTCCATCGAGCTCATCCCCTCCATCCCAAAAGTTAACGAAATAGGTGTTAACTATCGTTACCTCCCTCGTTGTCCAGCTCCTGCGGACAGTGAAGGTCCATTTCGACGCTTTCCATTTGCAGGTCAGTGCACAGAGCGAGACACAAGCGGCTCACCTAACTCACGCATCTAGGGGAGAGCCAAAGTGACAAGTTGCTCCAATTTGAAATTTGAATGGGAAAACCTTAATTTGAATTAATGAGGATTAAATGTTGCATATCCATCGAGTTATCTTTCCATCTACGGTGTGTGGCATGTCATACAATGGACGATCTGTCAAATGGTTTAACTGCCGAAACCTCATTTATGTCCCATTTGAATTTGGAGCTCCTTCCGTCGAGCAAGGGTTTTCATTTCGTTGAGTGATTAAATGGCTTTCATTCCATCGAGTGAGTAATAGCAAGCTTTAAAGGGAAGTAAGCTCAATTGATTGCTAGATAACTCGACGAGGATCAGGAATTGAAATGGGAGCTTTAAAGGGGATAAATTGAATTCTTACCAGGCATGGAAAATACCGCGTGTGAAACTTTATAGAATATCATGCGTGTAAAAAACCAGGTGTGAAAATTTATAGAATACCATGTGTGGAAAATACGAGGCGTGAAACTTTACAGAATACTAGGTGTGGAACTTTACAGAATACCAAGCGTGAATTCTTACTACTATAATTTCTTACCATCATCGTCTAGCGAGACAAGAGTTGCCTCCCTTTCTTTCTGGAACAAGAGAAAAGGTAAATTCACTCACAATTATTTGCAAACTCACTGTTATTAGGAAACTCATTTTTTTTTTGCATATGTTTGCTAAGTATATATTAACTAAGATAATTCATCTCTTCTACATTTTTTATTAACTAAAGTCCCCAATTATGTTTTCTTTTTCTCTAAGATGTTGTTCCAGGGAGTTACTGCAACTGTGACCAACGAGTTGTTGCAACGGTGACTAGTGAGTTGCTGCAACTGGGTAGTCAATGAGGCAAGTCACTGGTTACCGTTGCGGCAACTCGTTTGTCACTATTGTTTGCAATTTGTTGGTGGGCTTCATGAATGGTGGACTTCCATGAATGTTGGTTTACTCGTTTTCTCTGCCTTGGCTTCCTTAAAGCGTTCTATCATCTAATGTGCTGCTACAATTGCAAATTTTGATAATGATATCTCAAGTTGTAGGTATGAAAATCTACAATCACAACTAAATGCATAGAAGCTAATTTATATTTTTTGTCAAGTGACCATTGGAATAGTAGTGGTATTTAGGTTATGATGGAAACAATAATGAATTTATTTTTCACTTTGGGCTTGTAGTATATTTTCTCTAATACTAAAGATAAGTAAAACATTGATAATAAATCCACACTATCTAAAAAAACTGTCTATCCATAGAAAACTAAAAATCCCTTAAAATCTTATATGACATATCCTCCAACAATAAACAATTGCTATATCCCCAACAATGAATATAATTTTGAATATACATCCTACCATTTTGAATTTAAAAAAAAAACAAATAATAAAGGTTTTAAATAAAGTCTTAAATCTAAATCTATAAATATGTTGAACTTATGAAAATGATATATGCTTAGTAAATCTATGTTTTAGATCATGGATTAACATAAATATAAGATAATAGTGATAGATGCAAATCAACATTTTAATTGTACCATGTTAATATTTTGGACACAAGATATAAATTATTTGAAAAAGGAAAAATTCATTAAAATGGATTCTTCCCTAATCATTCCACAACATTTGGAAGGAAAAGTGAGGTGAAAACATATGCATGAAAGTTGAAATGAAAACACCATATTGGACACTGACATTATACAAGCACTATTTACAGAGAAATGTACAACCCAACCTTTATACTGGTTAACTGGGATGTAGCTTCAACTCTTTTTCTTACATCTCTTCAAGGTTTGTGGTTCTACTACTCAACGTTGCAGTGGAAAAAATTCACTTTTACGGTGACTTGTCGCTATTATAACAGGGATTTGTAGCCATAGTTGTCACCACTATTATGTCAATGAATTATATGATGAATTTGGATAACAAGCTTCTGAAAGATTAAGTCACCTCATTAAACAACAAATTAATGTGAGTCATCTTAACTAATTAAACAACAAATTAACATCAGACATATTTGTTAGTGAGATAACTCAATGTCAATAAGGGTACAATTCCAATTCAAATGTATGATCATCTAGAAATTACAAATTCTTAGGTGTTAAACCTAAGTATGAAAAAGCCAAACACTTTCGGCCCCTAAGTTTATAAGCTAATTAAACAACAAATTAATGTGGAAAATCTTAATTAAACATCAAATTAACGTTAGACATCTTTGTTTGTGAGAGAACTCAATGAAAATAAGGGTACAATTCCGATTCAAATATATGATAATTTAGAAAATTACAATTAATTAAGTGATAAACCCACCTTTTAGATAAAATCCGTTTATTTTTACATTATCATGAATTAATAGTAAAAAGCATGAAATGCCTCTTATTCTTTTAAACCCAATGTCTTGTTCCCAAGCTTGGTTGGCAACTCATAAAGTATGAATGTATTAATTGAGTGCCAAACCTTCCAAATTGGAGGGTTAAGACATGTGAATATCAAACTACTTTAATTGGAGGATAAACATTTATAGTATGAAATTAAAGATGAATATATAGGTTGGTGATAAAAATATGTTTTTTATTAAAAAAAATATGAAATTTAATTAATTTTAATAAAAAAATTGTACATTGCATTATTCAATTTTCAATAATATAATCAAAATTTGAGAGTGTTTTGATATACACTAAAATTAAAATAAGAAAAAAAAACACTTCATTTAAATATAATAAAAGTAAAATAATAAAATTGAGATAAATACTAAATCACAAAATGAAAACTCATCTCAATATTAACATTTTCTTCTTTATCTAATTTTCTAAATTCATAATAGTTTACTATTTATAATTCACATATTTTTACATTTTTACAACTTCTCTCTTTCTAATAATGTACAAATTATAATTATAAAATTAAATACTGAAATTTATTATTTCAAAACATATGATTTTAAACATCAAAAAATATTATATTTTCAAATTCTATGTTCTATATTAAGAGTTATCTATGTTAGAGCACCAGTGCAAGTCCCATTAAGCTAGAAAAGCTTCCACAAAGCCTATTCTTTAAATGGAGCTAGGACAGTGACAACTTCTTTGGGCTAAAGGAATTCTTATAAAGAATTCTTATCATATTTATTCAAAATTTTGAAGAATTTTATCGTCCAATTAACAAGTTGTTGGGATCCAGGAATTTTCATTGAATTTTAGGATGTAGAAAGTGAATGTTTGCTTTTGATAATTTTAATTTAAGTGAATTCTTTCTTTTCATTTTTGTATTTTTGGCTCATTATATTTGTGGCTATATGAATTTTTTTCAACCAACATTCTCATTATATTTGTGGTTCTATTACTTATTGTTATAGTGGCACCAATACACTTTCACAGAGAGTTTCCTCCACTGTAACACGGAGTTGCCGCCAGTGTTACAGTGGCAGTAATTCACTTTTACAGTGAGTTTCTGCCACTGTAATAGTGAAACAATTCACTTTTACAGGGAGTTGTAGCCACTATACCAAGGAGTTGTAACATCTCTCATACACCATAAAAAAAAAATTCTTCTTTTTCCGGTTTACGATCACAGCTTCTTATCCGCATAAAATTTACTCGGGTATACTCTACTTTTATTGACCTGATACCATTCAAAAAAAATTTGTTTAATCATTTACAATTTCATACTTTTATCATGTATTTAATTTCTCTTCAGTAATTACAGGTACTCTTGCTATTGTAAGATTTCCCATGAGAAATTTTGGCTTGACCTCAATTCTTATCAATCAACCTAGTCGACATATATATATATATATATATATATATATATACTTGTTTGTATATCTCAGGTCGGTTCCTCAGAGTTTTTTCCAACTCTAACAGATCAATATGCCCTTCCTTTAACTTTTTAGTTAGCAAGCTTTATAGACTTTCCAGCATCTATAATTATAGAGTTTCAGCATCTATGATTATAGAGTTACAGCATCTATGTATATGCATATATACATACATATACATATGCTCATTTAACTTCATTTGTTTCAGTTGATATTGAAAGTGGATAAATGATCTTTTCCAGTGTTTTAAATATGCTTTTACTCTTCTCCTACACATATACTTTTAGAACACATAAGTAGATTTTCAATAGGACTTTTTCCTTATATTCTTGTTATAGTTATTCAATATATTTGTAATTCTGGTGTATATTAAACTCTTCCCTTGGAAATATAGAATACATATTATTTTTCTGCAATCAAATGGAAGTAATGAGACCGAATTTGATATTTTATACTCTCTAATTTCAGATCCTAGTTACTTAGTTAGGATTTAATTTCTGATTTCGTATATTTAAAGTTCCATGTAATAGAATAGTTTAAATTCTTAATTATACAATTCTTGTCACTGTAGTATGGCTATTATACTGAAATTAATACTTCTATAACAGGTTTAGTTGTTTTCTACCTACTGTTCCTATTTACAGTTTTGTTAAAATTTTCTGTTTATACAACACAACAACTAAATTTTCATTTAAAAGATAGGAAGCTACAACTTTAATTTTGTTATTAGATTAGACATTGAGATGATATATCATCTCTAAACTTTATTACTGCAGGGTACCTATTCCCAGATCCAAACCATCTTTGGTTTCGACATTCTGGCTGATGGTCCCTACTTAATTTTCTCCCTGCTATTAACCATGCTGAAATTTCAGCTATTAGATCTAGTTTGTAATTGCATGAGGTACTGAAAAAATAGTCAATCAAAAATTTGGATAAGAAATTCTAACATAAAAATTCATATAACCTTGATATACTTAATACAGACTTAAAATAATATCCAAATTTATGCATGCATACCGATACTATGACCAGTCCTCCCAACCTTAGAGTTCTTCTATCTCCAGAACTCACCCTCGAGCTAAGATCCTCCAAGGACAGACTAACTTCAATCTGTTCTGGAGCAGCTTATTTAAGCTATGCTCTCCCCAAATTCTGTTTCCAATTCTACATCTAGAATTTCAGGATGCTTTTATTCTTGTTTTCCTAGGCTTCCCTTAATTAGGGACTTTAAAGTTGCTTTCTTCTTTTCCAGCTTTTTACCTCTTCCCAACTACTTTCCTCATCATTGGGGAATTTAGATTTTTCCTCAAAAATCCAAATTAGAAATAATTTCTTTCAAGGTTTTTTGAAAGATTTTAGGGAAAGTCTTAACCTCTTTCCATAACTTCATGTATTAGGCAAGTGATCTCAAAATCTCATTTGGTCATAGTGCACACATAAACATTTTATTTATTTTTCATAAATAAATAATTAACTACATCCACACAATAATTATCCATTTGGGTCCACTCCCCTTTGGATTTATGTTCAAATGTCTAACTTGAAAAGCATATAACTTGGGGGTGTTACATATTCCCTCTCTGAAAACAAACACCATCCTCGGTGTTAACAAACTACAGTTCATTTTGAAAATAAATATGGATACTTTTCCATCATCTCAGCTTCTCTTTTCCACGTAGCTTCTTCAGCAGTAAAGTGCTTCCATTGCACTTTTACTCTGGCTACTATTCGATTTTTCAGTTCAATTTCTTCCCACTCCAAAATTTGAAGCAGCTCTAGAAGGAATTTCCTTTCTGGTTCCACCTGAATCACATTCCAATCAATAATGTGAGAAGCATCATGTACATAATTTTTTTCAATAAAGAGACATGAAACACATCATGAACTTTAATATGCAAGGGTAAGGCCAATTTATAAGCTACTAGTCCCATCCTTTCCAACATCGTCCTCGGTGTTACACTTTAACGTTGATTTTTCAACTTTGACGAAGATTTTTCCTTCGTCCTTGCTCCTGGCTTTAATCAGTTTTCGACAGAGTACACTTCTGCTTCCACTCTATTTACTGATACCTTATGAAGTTGATTTTCTTCCTACTTCTTTACAAGAATTCTGTCTGGAAAATCTTTTATTCCATTTTTTTTTTCTGTCCACAATTCATACCAATTTAAGTAAGTAATATTAGATACATATAATTTATAATCCACAACAACATTCTAAATTTCAATAATTTCAAGAAATTCAGTTATTAGTCAAACTATTCAAGTTCATAATGGTTTAGTGCACTTTTAGTACAACTACTTATCATTTCTTGTTTTTCAGTGAGATTTTCTCCTCACACAAACTTGGTCCAGTTCGGCTTTTCTTGATTTTCCAGGTGATATATCTGCACTTTGTTTCACATTTTTCTCCTTGTTTCCGGAGTGTACAATTTCCTGTTACACACTTGGCTAAACAAATTTACAACTTTTCATTAGTATTTATGAATGAAATAAAACAACTGTATCATATTCATGGTTATGTTTACCCTTTCTCAATTCATAGCTGTACTTCCAGTACCTTCGCATTGTTTTCTTTTGTTAGCCAATCAATTTAATTATATTTAATCAACTTTAAAAGTTAATTATCGGGATCCCTCTCCCTCATGGTTTCCTTTTCTTTTCTTTTTTTATTTTTTATTTTTTTCCAACTAATATTCATCCTTCATCATTATGGTCCATTTTACCCTCTTAACATAATTGATATTTTGAAAAAATCTAATGAATATAGTAGAACTTATATTATTATTCTTATAATCTAAATAATATGTCTACATTACTATCCACTTACAATCCACTTAAATTCCACTTACAATTCCAATTATAGTTCATTCATATTATGAAAATTTACGCATAATTTATAACCATACATCTAAACATATATATGGTGGCTTTCTTACCAACAATTTTACCCTATCGCTCATCTTGGGAATATCTATATTTAATTTTAATCCTTTTTGTTTCCTAAATCATATTAAGGAGAAATTATATAATAAATTTATAAGGTTCTGGATTTTCACGATAATAATCCTAATTTACGAACCTACCTTCCACGTACTCGTGTAGAGAACAGTCAAATTAAATAGGAAGTACTACTTTATTGCAACCCTATCCCAAATCAATATCTCAGATTCTGAACTTTTAATGTGCTATAAATGATGTCAAAACTATTGGCCGCCTAATTTTTCTTTTGCATTTTTTTTCTTGTCAGTTTTAAAATGTGACTTTGTGATTTTCATATGATCCAATTTAAATTTTCGCACCTACTCCATGAGAGCTTGGGTCATTGTGCATGTACTTAATTATTTTATAACAATGATTCTGACAGAACCCACCTGCTTGTATTATTTCCATTGATACTATTTGAATTGGCCCTTATTGATTTAGCGTTGCATTGGGAATCTTCCACCACGTGGGCGCTAGATGTAAAAGATGTTTAGGGTTTGTTTCTGCAATTATATATTTTGCTTTCTCCATGGTGAGGTTCATTTTCCTTGTTCGATTTCGAGGGTTCTTTGGGAGTTTTTTTTCTGAACCATTTACATCCCTACAACCAAGCAGGCCTCGTATTTCTTCAATGACTTCTAACTAGACAGTTTCTCTATCTCCAGGTATATCACACAAGCACTCCTATACAGAGTTTATACTATCTAATTTCTGCTCACTGTCAAATTAATGGTAACATGATCTATAAGATTTTCTGCGATTTTCTTTAAGACTTAATGTATTTAGCTTAATATTTTCTCCCAAACGTTACATTGATAGTTCATTGTTAATAACTATTCTGCTCATTTACTTATTATTTGCGTTTCTATTTTATTATGATTCTCCACCGGTTTCTATAAGGATTTAGAATATTTCTTCTTACTGTCTGCATCGAGATTCCTCGACTTTTCGTTCCATATCTCCACAAAGAGACAAAGTTACAACGTGTCCTCATTCGACAGTAAGAATTTGTCCTAAATTGTGAATTTCGCTTTCTTTTACCAATTTTGGAATTCGTTTGTTTTTCTCGCAACCTAGAAATTTTCCCACGCACACCATAACTCTGTTTGCTTGTTAATGACAGAAAATCCATTCTAGGTAAAAGTTTCTACAGGTAATAAGTCATTTTCTCACTTCCGTCATACAATTTATTTTTTTTAAGTGGCTTTATATCTAACTTTTCCTCTTTTTTCTAATTTTGTTTCACTTAAATTTACCCTTCTAACTTTATTTCATCTTTTTTCTTACAGGAAATTTTTTTTTTTTCTTTTGGGTTTATTTATAAAATGTTTCCTCCTCAAGCCCCGAGGAAGCCTATTAAGCTGTTTTATTTTGCATTACAAGTCGATAATACTTCGCCTTCTCGACCATATTACTCCGATGGCCAAAATTCACGGGAACAATTCCACTCGATTTGACGACATGCAAAATGTCAAAAATCAATTTTTAGAAGTATTGTAACAATTTTTGTTTCTAACGGAAATTGTAATAATATTCATTGGGACTATGACTTTTCTTACCCCCTTATATCAATTGTTAGAAGTACTAAACTGGGAATATTTATTTGTCTGCATATCTATGTTTTAAAGGTATAAATTGATATCTACATGCCTTTGAAACTTGCTTATTCTTCTCTACAATAGCTCGTAATTTTTTCGTTTACTAATTCTTTAATGAAATATAGTTCATTTCAAATTCTTTAATGAAATACAGTAATTTCTTTCTTTAAATGGAATTGCCTTGTTTTTGTTTCTATTATACTGTGTTCTTACTGTAAAATAAAATTTTGTTTCTGATCCATATCCCACTAAATGTGATTTCAAAATATAAATTTTCTGATATATATATATCAACAGCCTTTTCTTCTTTTGCTTCCGAGATTTATTGATTTACTTAAAATATTAAAGTTCTAACTACAGCAGTTTTTAACAAAGTATCACCACCAATACTATGCTTCATATTTGGATAATGCTACTATCCATCTCTATTGTTTCTAAAGATTTTTTTTTTTAATATAGTTTCCAGAATTGAAATAGATTAGCTATATAGTAAGATACATCATTTATGATATTCATAAAATCAGTACCATAGACCACAAAAAGTTCTACTGTTTTTCATTTAAGTTTCTGATTTTATCTAATTTAGGTTCCAAATGCGATATTTTTCTATCTAACAATAAGATGTATTGGTGATATTACATAGGATGAAAAATTCTTCACTATGTCTTAGTTATCAGAACTGAGTAGCTATCAGGATAGAACTAAACTGATCATGTAATTATACAAAACAGATAAATATATTCAGTTCTAGAATTTTCCATTTACAGAATTAAGGGTTCACGGTAATTCTTACCACCCTACCCATTTCCTTCTCCTATTTCCATGTTTTAATCTCATATAGCTATTTAATCATGGTTTATTATATGTAACTATCTATTTCGGAATAATGTTTAACGTTGAATTCCACTCCATATTTTAATATGTATCTCCTTTTATACCTTCTTTCAACTACAGCATATATTTCTGTGTGAGTACACGATTTTCCTAATGGTTTAGCTAAAGTTCTACATGTGAGTTTTAATCTTGGATATTAGATTGTCCTGCAAGTATACCTGAAAATATATCCAAGATATTCTTATACCTGAAAGTACTAAAAGTAACATTTTTAATATTCATAAAATTTATAACAACTTATTGTTTATTTGTGAGCACGCAACTTACCCAGTTTTTCAACTAGTGCTCTGATACCAGTATTTTGAATATGCTTTTACTCTTCTCCTACACATATACTTTTAGAACACATATGTAGATTTTCAATAGGACTTTTTCCATATATTCTTGTTATATTTATCCGGCATATTTGTAATTTTGGTGTATATTAAACTCTTCCCTTGGGAATATAAAATATAGATTTTTTTTTGCAATCAAATGGAAGTAATGAAACCGAATTTGATATTTTATACTCTCTAATTTCAGATCCTAGTTACTTAGTTAGGATTTAATTGTTGATTTCGTATATTTAAACTTCCATGTAATAGAACAGTTTAAATTCTTAATTCTACAATTCTTGTCACTGTAGCATGGCTATTATACTGAAATCAATACTTCTATAACATGTTTAGTTGTTTTCTACCTATTGTTCTTGTTTACGGTTTTGTTAAAATTTTATGTTTATACAACACAGCAACTAAATTTTCATTTAAAAGACAGCAAGCTACAACTTTAATTTTGTTATTAGATTAGACATTCAAATGATCTATCATCTCTAAACTTTATTACTGCAGGGTACCTATCCCCAGATCCAAACCATCTTTGGTTTCGACATTCTGGGTGATGGTCCCTACTTAATTTTCTCCCTGCTATTAAACATACTGAAATTTCAGCTATTAGATCTAGTTTGTAACTGCATGAGGTACTGAAAAAACAGTCAATATAAAATTTGGATAATAAATTCTAACATAACAATTCATATAACCTTGATATACTTAATACAAACTTAAAATAATCTCCAAAATTATGCATGCATATGATACTAGGACCAGTCCTCCCAACCTTAGAGTTCTTCTATCTCCAGAACTGACCCCCAAGCTGAGATCCTCCAAGGACAGACTAACTTCAATCTGTTCTGGAGCAGCTTATTTAAGCTATGCTCTCCCCAAAGCCTGTTTCTAATTCTGCATCCAGAATTTTAGGATGCTTTTATTCTTGTTTGCCTAGGATTCCCTCAATTAGGGACTTTAAAGTTGCTTTCTGCTTTTCCAGCTTTTTACCTCTTCCCAACTACTTTCCTCGTCATTGGGGAATTTAGATTTTTCTTCAAAAATCTAAATTAGAAATAATTTCTTTCAAGGGTTTTTGAAAGATTTTGGGGAAAGTCTTAATCTCTTTCCATAACCTCATGGATTAGACAAGTGATCTCAAAATCTCATTTGGTCATAGTGCACACATAAACATTTTATTTATTTTTCATAAATAAATAATTAATTACATCCACACAATAATTATCCATTGGGGTCCACTCCCCTTTGGATTTATGTTCAAATGTATAACTTGAAAAGCATAGAACTTGGGCATGTTACAGTTGTATCCACTGTTACACTAGGTTTCTATCACTGTTATGTCAAAAAATTATGTTGGGACTTTATATATATATATATATATATGTATGTATGTATGTATGTATGTACATATATATATATATATATATATATATATATATATATATATTATTTGTGGTTATATAAATTTTGTGGAGCTAAAAAATTTTATAACCAAGATGCTCATTATATTTTATTAAATAGTTTTTTTCATTTAATTATTTTCCTCTTTTGCAGATGATGCAAAATTCGACGGTCAGCATCTAGGTTTGGTGTCATCCAAACCCAGGTTTTTCACGAACAAGATTTGTGCTTCATAACGAAGTACCTAGCCAAGTCTTCCAGAATACCAAAGAGATTTCAGGGAGAACCACAAATAACGAAGCCTATTATATTTCTCTGGTTGATGGGCTTAAAGCATCCCAAATTTATGGTAAAAGTGACATTGTCACTTACACTAATTCAGAGTTGATTACCAATCAAATTATTGGCATTTGCCAAGTGAGAAAAGAGAATTTGAAACCCCTCCACCAAGAAGAAAAAAATATTGTTGCATAATTTATTAGTTTTAACATCATTTACCGATTATATGTCTAAAGGTTTGTTGATGATATACTCATTCAAGCAACATCCAATGGACGTGGATGTCGAAGATATGTGGAGGAACTAGCATGTGCTCCACCAATTTTCATTGATAGGCCTTGATATATGTGGTATGTTAATGTACTGATTTTTTTTTTTTGGTTTGCTATTGGGGTTACTATGGTGGGAGTCCTATTATGGAGTTCTTATTTCTTGTGATAGATTGTAGTAGCATAAACAATTATTATGTAAATTTTTGAAGTATATATATGAGCTACTTTTTGTTATGGATGGGATCACCTTATTTTTTGGTACTTTTTGGTACATGTATGTTAAAATGTATTTTTCAATCAATATTATTACAGTTCTTTTCTGTCTCTATGTTGGAAATAATGAGAAGGGTGGGGAAAGAATCCCTAGTTCATTTTAAAAATGTTATTTTATCAATTGATATCACTTTAAACATAACCCAAAATTGAACAACAAAATAAAGGATATTTTGATTATCAAATAGAGGACTCCAAGTACAAGTTTCTAATAAAAGTGAACTCAAATTCTTAAAGAAGCCCCTTCAATAACAACTAATGTAAGATTCCCTTGGTTACAAGACAACCAAGATAGCTTATAGATTAATAATTGTTTTCCCTTTATACATTATTAGATGCAAAATGAAATTGTGATATATTGCATTTTTCCAATCCATAACTCCAACCTCATTCAAGGGGTAGAATTTTGATCAAGCGATTTGATTCACTTGGTTGTAAGGAATGTTTTCTTAACTCCATTATCAACATTTGCATCCACAAGATCAGGTGATTTTAATTGAAGCACGTTCTGACATACATGACAGCAACAACATCTAAGCTTGCAGAAAATGAAATTAATGTGAACAACCTACAAATCAAGGAATTTAACTTGATAATCATGGAAAATTATAATATGCATTCAATTATGAATAATAAATTGTAACTAATATATTTTAAGGCAAATAATTTAAGGAGTCAGTGTAATGGTGCATGGGCCCACAAAGTTGCATTATTATGATGGCAAAATTGGGCCCTACCATGGCAACTTTCCCTCCCATTCCAGTGGACACCATTGCGGCAACTCGTGAGTGGGTAAAAGGGGAATCTCTGACTGTGTACAACGGTAACGTAAATGTCCCTTGACCACGATAGCAATGAACTCTTAGTGTCAAATGGGAGGCATGCATTGCATCAACACTTGACTGCATACTCGCACCGCCATAGACGATGGCTCATGATATTACTAGACTGATTACCCCAACTCTTCCATTGCGTCATTGTCCCACATTCGAACTATTGCAAAGAAAAAATACAACCATAGCCACTATGAACTATGACTAAAGATGGGAGGTGCAAGAGTATGGAGAGAAAGTGTCGAAAATTTTCTAGACGCATTTCTACGTATTCAAAAAAATTTTGAACAAGTTGTATGGATAGATTATATTCATAGGTTTCAGGGGTATGATAATGGCATATCCATAGAATATTCCATGCATTACAGGCAGGGTATATCAAAGGTAGCAGTGAAAGTGGTGCATGCGATAGAAGAAGCAATTGCGAAAGTGATAGGGTTACCCCTGACAGGATAACAATGGTTTGTGCCCCAAAAACCCCAACTTGATGTTGTGTGGCAATTCCTTAATGCGGGTGAATAACTACTCAAGAGAGGCACATGATATGACAGAAAGTCATTACCACAGCCCTGGAAGGATGTTGCAGTCCTTGTCCAAATATTTTTCACGTGTGAAGGAAGGTATGTCGATATTTATTATGAGCACCTCCACTTGTTCGACCACTTTCGCAATGGCAGGTTGGTTAACATTCCTTTATTTCTTGCAAAAACCCTAGCCCAAATGGCCTGAGGTGTGTAGAAATCAAAGCGGTCGCTCAAAATCCTGTCCCACCATTGCCTTGTTAAAATTTTGGTGGTTGCTACACTGCAAAGGGAATGGAGAACTTGGGATGAACTAGTTGGAAGGCCATTGCATGTTGAAGTTGCAACCTCACTAGAGTACGCCTTAACAGTTGCAACTCTGACCCACGAACTTATAGCTGCAACTCCACCCCATGACCACCCAACTGCAACTCCGCCCCATGACCTCCCACCTACAACTCTGCCCCATGACCTCCCACGTGCAAAAATTCCCATATAACCTTTCCATATGGCAACCAAGATGCCTAGTGTTCAAAATATGAGGGTTTCTAGGGTTTCTACTCCTAAATCTGCATATAAAGGAGATGACCAAGATGATGAAAATGAAATATAAATATTGGGGAGTAAACCTATGACCCGAAGATTGAGAGGATACAGGAAACACCCGGTCGTAGTGCCAAAATCCAAGCAGAACAAGAGAAAGAGAGGTCATCTTCCTCTAGTTCCTAAAACCCTCCCCATTGTTACAAAATAACTACCAGAAGAGACAACACCAGAACAAGAGCAAGAGAAAGACAAAGATTATCCACAAGATGTGTTGATTGAAGGAGTCATGGACCAAGGATTCATGCAACAAGGATTCACGGAACAAGGATTAGGCCACCTTTTTAAGACAGAAGAACAAGTTGATAACTCCCTTCTCCTGATTTTGACTATGATGCAATAGATGGACTAGTCGAATGGTACCCCTCAGAAGGCCTTGCCTCAATTAAAAAAAATTATGGGGATGATGAGGAGTACCGGTGAACTGCACCACCAGAATTGTCTGGGGAAAATGAGCAGCGCCAAAAAACTACACAACTAGAATTGTATGGGGATGATGAGGAGAACCAACCAACTGCACCACCATAATTGAAAAAGAAGCACGTGGTAAAATTAAGTACCCCTAAAAATATTCCTCTCTATATTTCATTGTTAAGGAAAAATAGGATTCTCTAGATGAAAAATAGAAAAATACATATCAAATTTAAAACCCTAACATATGAGCTCAAAAATAAATAAAATTTTGATAGATTAGATTGCTTGGCCCAAGTTTTATATTCCATACCTATTGATGTCATAGTTATTCCTTCTCCAGGGGTCCAATAAAATATACCCCTTGGAAGAAAACAGATTGATGACATTATTGTGCAAATAGTGAACCATACCAAAATCACAGTTGTCCATACATAGGAACTAGAATCACATATGAAACTAAAAAAATAAACTTTTGTATAAACAAAGGAATAACAACCAGATATGAAACTAACAAAGGATGAGGAACCAAAGGATAAATCAGAGCTGTGTAAATTCCCATATAAGGGACACCTAATACCTTACAATTGGAAAAAATAACTCACTTGGTGACCTTTTCAAGTTATGCGAAGAATATAAAAACCAAGTTTTACGAAAACATAAAAAACAGTGGATGAGCTCGAAAGGAAAGTGAGAAAGTTGGAGAATGAAAAGCAATAATAAGGAGAGATAATGGATGGTGTGCTTAGTTGTGGTGCTCCTCCAACCAATTACAATTTGTACTTGACAGAAAAATTATTGATATTTAAAAATAATTCTATTCTAAAAAATAAGCCTCTCCAGGTTGGAAACAATATTGGTTTCATGAAGGCATATATGGCCTACAGGAATCTAGATAAAGAATTTCTCTATGAACTATACCAACATAGCTTTTTAGTAGCTATTAATACAAAATGGAATCCCAAGCATGTTATAGGGGATTTCCAATTGAGATCTTTTGTATCGTATTTGAGAAATCAGTTCAGTTAGTTGGATTCTCATTAAAAAAAAAATTCACAATTTAGAGATCTTTCTGTGGGTTAGAGGAGAACAACCCAAACCTATGGAGGTGATAGAACATACAAATTACACCAAATTTCCAGAGGTAGCAGATGATACATCAATAACAGGCAGAAGACCATTTCATATTGCGTAGACTAGATTCAATCATTGGAAATAGCCGCATGCAGGATCTAAAGCAAGGTGGGATTCCTCAGGAAAACAATCCTGAAATAAAGATCCATTTAACTACCTAAACTTAAAGAAAACCTTAACAAGGGTTGCTTAGTATATTATTTCCATGGGACAGTGTGGAAATAATTGGATAGGCCTTAGATTTCACTACCAATAATGTGGCTTCCAAAAAGGATATATAAAAAGAAATATATGTTGAATAAGAAATAAGAGTGTGAATGTTGGAATGTAATTATGGAGACATGAGGGTGTCTTCCTCCTGGTGAAGTAGGACATAATGATTATTGTATCATAAATATTCATGAAATTCCCCCTTCATCCACAGATTTAGATTGACACACTGGCTCGCCATTAATGAGACACTGGCTCAATGTTGTTGAAACACTAGCTCACTATTGTTGACACAATGGATCATCACTGCTGATACACTAGGTCACTTGCTAACACATTGCCTCACCATTGTGGCAACTCATAGACATAAAATGCATTACCTTTGATGTTGTAATATATATTATTCTCCAATAATATATCACCAGTCACATTCAGTAGTTATAATATATGAAGGTCTGCAAAACTAGATGAAAGATATATTCCATGACTTACAAAACAATCAATGTATTGAAATACTGAGTGTAAATGCATGGATTTATTTAATCACCTTAAATGGAAATCCCGTCAAATTAGACAAATAACCAAACATATCCTCACCACCTATCAAACATACATGGACATAGTCAACAAAACATTAATACATCAAATACATCTAATACACAAATAAATATTAAAATCAAATTGAAAACAAAACCATGCATAAGAAACCTAGAAAAGAATTCATTGTTGGAGTGAGGGAGACCTCGCTTGTTGATTTCTTCAAACTCAAATGGTTCATCTTCATCGGCCGGGATATTCAAGTCAATTTCCAATATTTCATTTTTTTTCCTTCTTTTTATCTCTCTTTTTGGGGCTTAGGAAACTCTTCTTCCTCTTCAAAGATAACTCAAAATGAACCAAACCACACATTAATTCATACTCCATAATATGAATATTTTTGTCATCATCCAACAATTTTTTAAACAAAGAAATCAATTTTTCAATCTTGGTCAAAGTAACAAGAGGAATTTTTTGAACTAGGTCTAAGTAGAAAAATAACTCCTCGGCCATCTCAATTTTTTCAATATTTACATCAACATTGTGACTATCCATGGAAGATGTGTTTGCATCTTTAGGAAGATCTGATATTACCTCTATATTTATTTTAGGAGGGTGATTGTATGAATCAGTTGTGCTTTGATGATTTTGTAATTCATTTGAATCCATTGAACTAGAACACAACCAACCCATGTTTATGTCATTCTTGCATATGTTGCCATGAATAGACCATGGGAAATCATAAGTTATGAAATTTGTGCAATGAAAAGTGAAAAGATAGTGCTAATTAAGTTTAGATTGACTCCTCACCCAAAAAGAATGAGGAATTTTCTCATGAGGGCTGCAATCACTATCTATATTTCATTTTTCTTTTTCCACTCATGATTCCAAATGTTTCTCTTTCTTGTAATTGTTCAAAAATCCTTCCTTTTTTAGAATTTCCTTAAAATTATAACAAGGTTCAACATTTTTTAGAAGAACATATATCAACCAATCCATCCTACGAGAACATTTCTTTCTTCTATCAGATAGAAATTTTGTCTTTAGGTAACAATGATATGACTCCACAACATTGTTTTTCTCTTGATTTTCATGGGGAAAATCGAGAAAACCTTTAACCCACATCCATAATTTCATAAAAGTTGGGTTAATGAAGATATTTCATCCATATGAAAATGAAAAGGAGAAATGTAACTTAGAGTTTTTCAGCTTACAAATCTTGTCACCAGCAACCCAATTCTTGTGGAAATAGTCTAGGAAATTCTCCTCATTAGAAAATTTGTTGAAGAAAGCATTAGTTTCATTTCTCACTTCAACACTTGAACAATAATTCTTAATTAAACCCAAATCACTAAACATTTCTTTTTCTATTTCTTGACTACTGGCCAATCAATTCACATTTTTTAGCCATGCTCGACGTACGTGCCAAATATACAAGATAACATTGCACCTTGTGATTATCCTGCCACATTTAATTCATTTCAAGCATGTTATTTTTGTAATAAATATAATTTTTACTATAAAATAAGAAGATTTAAGTTACCTTAAAGTACTGATTTCATCCAATGTATCATTAACCATGAAAGCATTAACTTTCCAACTAACTTGGTGACACCTATACAACTCTCGACATAAGAAACCATGTCCCTTGATAACTTTGGTTGATGTAGAACCCTATTATGACTTGAGGTGTCCTATTGGCCATGACAAGGCTACCCTTGGGTATCTACATGCTCATACATGTTATATGTTATTATCGCAATCTCATGGATTTGAACCATAATTTTTACAATTAAATGGCGTTGGCATCCCCTCTTTTTCACAAATGAGTATATTCAATTCATTTCATTTTTTTCTATCATCTGTTCCATATGAAAAAGAAATCTTACATAAAAATCTTGAAAACTCAATACATATGAATCCATGAAAACTGATGAAGCACTATTAATACCAACATCTATACAATGGATCTATAAAAATAATTACACTTCATATAGCAAGGAAGCAATAGGCCTTGAGCCTGGCCATTTATTTTGTACCTGGGTGAAAGAACATGGAACATATGGGTTCATTTCCCCTCCTAATAAAGTCTCCAATTCTAGTTGAAGGGATTTTTGGAATTTGTTCAAAGGAGTCCATGTGTTTTCCTTGTACAAGAGACTAATCAAAATCTAACCTAGAGAAGATGAGCTTTTATTTATGGTTTTTCACTCGAAGGTCAATTATTGACTCCGATTTGACTTTCTCTAACATTTTTCTAACCTAATGATTTGTTGCAACAGTTAACTAGCGAGTTGCCGCAACGGTTAACTAGTGATTTGGCACAATGTTTGTCCAACAAGTTGACCTGTGCTCACTAATAAAATGTTCTAAATACATTGGGTTGAAAAATTGTGTTATAGTTGTGGTCAACAAATTAAATTGGTTTGAGAATGTAATTTTAATTAGGAATTCTCACATAAATAAAACACATACATTATCACTTAAAAAAATAGACATTCACTTAAAAAAATAAAGTGATTTTCTCTCGAGTGAGTGACTCTTTCATTTGTGTCAAGCGAGGGCTTTCATTCCATCGAGTGAGTAAAAGGGGAGGACCTGCTTTCTTGAATGCCAGAGCTTTACAGGGGAGTAATCTTGATTGATTGCAAGATAGTTCATGGCACCTGGGTGAGCATCTTCTCGTCGAAAGGTTTGCAGGTCCTTATTCATCTCGCTCAGGGGTCTATAATGAGGGGAAAATTGAAGGAACGTAGGAAACTTATGCAATAATGGTTTCCCCTATGTGTAGGTAAGTGGAAATAGGAAATGGAAACAACGACTGAAATCATTAATGGAAACCTTAAGACAGTAACATCATGGGACGAGGGCAGGGACGGGAGCGTAGGACCCGCGTTCACTGGAAGGGCCTCCCCAGTCATCGGTGGTGCAAAACCGAAAGGCCCTTCTGTCGAATGGTTAGATTACTACAATTTTTATATGTTAGATCTTATTGTAGCATTAATAAGCCTATAAAAAAACATGGGTGTAGCAAGACACCGTGATTTCATTGCAGGAGACATTTATTCTTGAAATAGCATCCACCTAAAACCAACATCCCCAATGCCCCAGCCAGTAGACAGGGCCTTTCAAATCCTGGAAAGAAGTACAATACTAGATGTATTGTCGCATATACATTTAGCCTTCCTTGACCTGCCTTACCAAGATTAAAACTTAGCTTCTAAGCTGTAATGATTTCATAATCATCCATAAATAAATCCTAACTCTACCACGTATCATACCCCTACCTAGATCATAAAACCTTGGAATATAAATAACTAGAAAGCTTGTAGGTATAGCTATGCTTACTTTGCTACTCTTGGAGAAATTTTTTATGGAGAAAAAGTCAAATGGCATTTCTCTTTCTAAACAATTCACTTTCATAAACATGGAAATAATTCTTACATTAGTATAGGTAGGATTGGGTTATTGGTTGTTGGATTTTTGTTGAGAGATTTTCTCAACAATATTCTCCTTGTTTGGAATCTGTTGGATCTCATGAGAATTATTTATGTCACTTATCATTTGGCTTTGAATGATAATACAAATAGATTTGTGAGTAATCTGCCCATAATCTTTTCTCTTCCAATCTCTTTGTTAGTATCAGAGTTTGTATGGGCTTGACTCTCTCGAGGGTGATCTGAGGAATATGGAAGAAACATGAGTTTTAATTCTATATACATATATTAGTGTAGGTGTTTTTTTGTGTTTTTAAGAGCGTTGATCGTGTGCGTTGCTATGTTTGTATGATCGATGTCTACAACAACTAGAGTGCTTTCCAATGAAAAGGGTTGTCGGAGCATCATGTACTGGTGGACACAACAAGTCTTTGTATGTAATATTCTCTTCAATCAGACTCCAGTACAAGATGCCAGAGAGGAAAAATTTATCATAGCTCACTCAACATAATCAACTATTTTCACTGGTAACCTGAGCTTGAGGACCTGCGGATCTGTGGTTGGAAAGTGTTTAGTCAATTTCATGTCTCAAATTTCTATCATGAATTATCGACCAAGGTTAGTAATTTTCTAAAGTGAGGTGCAGTATATATGATTAGGTAACCTTTTATCTTACTTTTTTGTGTATGTTTATGTTGTTTTGAGGATTTTATATTTTACGTCTAAAATTGGTCTAAGAAATGAAATCTCTTAATGCTAGTGAATAGTCAAATATAAATGAATTTTAATGATGAAAACTAATTCTTAAAGAAGGAAGAAAAATCTAAATTGCATAAAAATGAATTAAAATTTGAATGATGTTAGAAGGTTAGAAAAACATCAATGAGAAATCTCTAACTATTTTAAAACAAAGTAGATCTAATTGCATTTCAATGAGAAGATGAAATCATTTCCTATCTTATCCATTGAAAGCTTATAGTCTTATGAAAACATAGCATAATTCTAATTTAATTCTATCTTAACTTAATCTAATTCTATTCCATGGATTGAAAGCATAAATCCTATTACTAAGAATTGAAATGACAGTGTTGAATTGAAATTGAAAGAAACTACAAAGCATGAAACTATGATTGTTGTATGATTGAATACCCAAATCCGATCCAATTGGAAAATTACGGAGCCACTTTCTTGAGATGACTTAGCGAGCACAATATTACACAACTAATTGGAGATTTAATATAATAAATAATTCATAAAACTAAATAAGAAAATAAAACTACAACTGTTCTATGACCGAATACCCAAATCTCATCCAACTGGAAAATGACAGAGCCACCTTCTTGAGACGGCTTAGCGAGCACAAGATTACACAGCTAATTCGAAATTTAATATAAGAAATAATTCATGAAATCAATCTAAAAAAAATAATAAAATCAAACTACAAATTTTCAGTAAATTAACTATGAAAGAAATGTGAATTGGCAAGAACAGAAACAACGAATTAACAAGAAATTAAACAACAAAAATTCAAACTACAAAACAACTAAAAACCTCCTTTCCATGCAGGGGCCCTCTGTGATAGAATGATTCTAAAATATAATGGACTATGTGCACATTTAAGAATCTGGAAGTGGTCTTCTTATTATCAAAAACAGAGTTTCAAAAGCATACACCGAATTATCAAAATTAGGATTGTCTTCTGGTTTCAAAAGACCGATATTTAAACATGTTTCAAATTTAATTGTTTGAGGTGTTTCGACTTATAGATAAAAACTATGATTGAAATTTAGAAGTATAGATAAAATAAAATTCTTGATGGTTGTCTCTCGATTTTCTATGTCAGAGAAAATGAAGAGTATTTCATTCGCAGATCGCGTTCCTTGACCGACCTTGACTGCGAGCATAGGCATGTTTTATTTTCGAATTCGAAAAATTGGATGGGATACGATCCATGTGTGGATCATTCCAGAGATTCCCATATGATGAATCTCCTTATTTTCTTCACAAAACATGTCAAACCATAAAAGTAGATGCAGAAACAACAATTAGCTGCAGAATTGCACACATTTTGTAGCTAGTTATAGAAATTCATTTAAATAACAAGAAACATCATAATATAAAGTATAAATCATTAAATGATTTATCTGTTATGGAATATTTCAATTATCATTGATTGGAATAATTAATTTGTGAAAAAGGAAGGAAGAAATGATGAAAAAGGGTGTCAAAGTAAGAACAGTTTTTAGGTTCAACATACCCCCACTAAGAAACCATTGCATTTCCTCATGAAACTTTTCAAAAATGTGAGTCTTCACCTTCTATTTCATTTGTTCTGATACTTCTTCTAATACATCCAGCTTCCTCTTCTTTCCTTTCCTTGAAGTGATAACGATTATAGGTTTTCTTGTGGGAAAAAAATCCAATCATGCTAGGGGTGATGTGGCCACTAGTTCAAAACTTGTGGGAAAAAATTTTTAGGTCCTTATATTACTAGTATAGTCCCTTATTGTTGTTAGTGTGACCCCGTTATTGTTATTTTTGTACCCCTGTAACCCCCATATTGTTATTATTGTGCCCTTACATTATTATTGTTAGGTCGGCTAGGATTGCATTATGGACCCACTAGGATTACATTGTGGCGCCATGGACTCCTATATATAGAGAGGATGTATTGTCATTTAATCATCCAAGAATTGTTCTTTCATGTAATGTATTGGAGGTTTCCCCCTCAAATTGGCTTATTTATAAGGTTTTGATATCTCCTTTCTTCTCTTTTTGGAGCTAGTTTCACAACATTTGGTATCAAAGCTTTGGATTCTAGGGTTTCACTACCCCAAACAGGTCATCGTGGCATTTTCGCTATAAATTTTTTTCTACGAAGGTTTAGAAGCTAAAATTTTAAGAGTGCGAAGCTGAAATCCTGAGGAACATTGTCGTAAAATTTCAGAACTTGGTGCGCAATATTTTCAAAGATATGATCTGCGGAAGTTAGGTCTTTTTGCAGGCTCCAGAATTTAACCTAAACAGGTCATCATGGAATTTTTGCTATAAATTTTTTTCTACGAAGGTTCAGAAGCTGCAATTTGTAGGGAGTGAAGAAGAAATCCTGAGGAAGAGCATCACAAAATTTCAGAGCATGGTTCGAAATAGTTTCATAGATATGGTATATGGAAGTTAGGTCTTTTGTAAGCTCCTGAATTTCATCTCAAAGAGGTGATCATGGAAAAATCTTCATAACTCTCTCTCTGAGCATTAGACTGGAATTTAGTAAAAAGTGGTTGCAATCACATGGACTTTAGTTTTCGCCATATCAATTTCAGAGCCGAAGGAGGAAACAGTGACATGTGGTAGGTCATACAAGTTCACTCTACTGAACCAGTCCATAATTATGTCATCGTAGGAGATTGGGCATAACTTTGTCTTCATGAATCCAAATCAGGTCATACCTATGGAATTCAAAAGAAGATTCAGAGGGCTACTTTAGGGCTGAATTACAGATATTGAAGATCCAAAATCATAGAGATAATTTAGTTTCAATATCGAGCTCCTCAAAATAAATAAAAAGGTGTGTATTTTTTTTCAAATTGCATAAGTCTTGTTTGAAAAATCAATTCTAGGTGATTCCAAAGGCCTATTGAGCATAGATATCAGTACTGGGCTCTAAAATTCCTCCTAAAAAGAATTCAACACCCATTAAGCCTTCAAAAGGCTCTACTATGACTCATGAAGATGAAGAAATGCAACATGAGATATCAAAATTCCATGAGCAAGTGCACCAAATTTTTCTATCACAAAGAGCAACAAAAAAATAAATGGAAGTTTTGAAGAAAGGCGTGGAAACTAAGATGGATGGTTTGAATAAAGGTGTGGAATCTAAGATGAATGGTTTGGAAGCTAATATGGATGGCATGGAAGTTGGCAGCCATTTAAAGATGGAATGGTTTGGAAGCTAATATGGATGGCATAGGAAGTAAGATCGATGAAAATACGGAAAACATGAAGAATGATCTAAGTAGACATCGAAGGTTTATGAGTTGATATAGAAATATTTCTAATTTATAAAAGATGGTAAGAAGAAACTCATGACAAAAAAAAAATAAATGTTAATTGTGCTTTCATAAACTCTAATGTTGGCAGGAAGAACCACCATATTCCAAAGATGGATATGAGGAAGTTTGATGGAAAGGATCCTGTAACATGGATACTACAGATGGAGCAATATTTTGATCTCCATAACGTGCAAAACACACAAAAGGTACGCATTGCAACTTTACATTTACAACAAAATACATTTGTATGGTATCGATGGCTTTGCTCCTATAAAAAAATTGTCACTTGGTCAATTTTTACGGAGGAAATGATAGCACATTATGAGGATACAAAGAGCAACACCTTCTTTAGCCAATTGATAAATCTCAAACAAAAGGGCTTAGTGGGGGAACACATTGAGGACTTCCAAAAATTGAATATAAGGGTAACTGATATTCCAGAGGAACACAGGATTGATCTCTTCATAGGTACTTTAAAGGATAACATCCAACATGAAGTTCGTGTTTTGGAACCTGATTCATTGGAGAAGGCATTCAGGTTGGCAAGAAAAATTGAATGTAAAATTATGGCGACAAAGAAGCCTACCACTCACTTCTATAAAGAGGGAAGTGTTGCTACTCCTAGATTTCCACAACCTACAAGGTTGACACCACAACAATTGGAAGAAAAAAGAGCAAAAGGGCTTTGCTACGGTTGTGATAGAAAATACACTAAAGGTCATAAGTGTGTTGAGAAGAAATTATTTTACATAGATTGTGAAGAGGAAGAAGAAAATGAACAAGAAGAGGATATACACCAGGAACCAGCCATAGAAGGGGAAGAAATGAATCCGACCATATCATGTAATGCACTGGCAGGAATTACCACTCCTCAAACTCTCAAGATAGAAGGACATATCAAAAAGAAAAAGGTAATAGTGTTGATTGATTCAGGTAGCACCCATAATTTTATTCATTGTAAGGTAGCCAAGGAATTAAATTGTTTCCTATACCCAGCACCATAATCCGAATATTAATGGTTAAATGAATGGGCTTATAAGTTGCTCTAGAAAATTCCATAATAAAACTATCCATAGAGAATATTACATTATCTGCCATATGTAAATGGAAGTGTTTTATATTTATACTAAGTAATGAATTTACAATCTTTAGGGAGGCAGTAGCTTTTAATTTCAAAAATTTTCTTATTTTTCGAAGGAAAGGAAATCGAATAGCAGGAGTATCCTAAAACGAAAGATAATAAGCTCTAATGTCATGACAAAGCTTCTAAAGGAAGAACAACGAGGCGTAATTGCACAATTATGCTCACTAGAAGTTCCAACATCAAAATCATCTATTTCTGCAGATCTCCAACAAGTCTTGGACAATCATTCCAAGGTGTTTGAAACTCCCAAAGGACTCCCACATATTCGTGATCGTGATCATGCTATTCATTTGATTCCAGGAAGTGTTCCTCCAAACATCAGGCCTTATAGATATCCTTACTTCCAAAAGAGCGAAATTGAATGTATGATTGCAGAAGTGTTAGAGGCGGGTATAATTCAACCTAGTCAAAGTTCTTTCTCTGCTCCTGTAGTATTGGTACACAAGAAGGATGGATCATGGCGAATGTGTCCGGATTATAGGGAGCTCAATAAGCTCACCATTAAAGATAAATTTCCCATTCCTGTGATTGATGAATTATTGGATGAATTACATGGAGAAATTTATTTTACCAAGTTGGATCTTTGTTCAGGATATCATCAAATTAGAATGAATACTAAAGATATTCTGAAAACAGCATTACGAACTCATGAGGGTCATTATGAATTTTTGGTCATGCCTTTTGGCCTTACCAATGCACCTTCTACATTTCAAGGGTTGATGAATTCCATTTTCAAACCCTTCCTTAGAAAATTTGTGCTAGTATTTTTAGATGATATACTAATCTACAGCAGGTCTTGGAAGGATCATGTTGAACATGTTGACAGGGTGCTCAAACTATTGCAGGAGAAACAATTATATGCAAAAACATCCAAATGTTTCTTTGGAGTACAAGAGGTGGAATATCTGGGTCATATTGTATCTCAAAAGGGTGTTAAAGTAGACCCTAACAAAATTAAAGCCATTAAAGAATGGAAGGTCCCCACAACCATAAAGCAGTTGCGAGGATTTCTCGGGTTAACAGGGTATTATCGCAAGTTTGTTAAGAATTATGGGAGAATAGCAACACCTCTAACAACGTTATTGAAGAAAGATGCATTTTCATGGACTCCTGAAGCAACTAAGGCCTTTGAACATCTTAAAGAGGCAATGTGCCTAGCACCGGTCTTAGCTACGCCAGACTTCACAAAAACCTTTATTGTGGAATGTGATGCCTCAGGAAATGGAATTGGTGTTGTTTTAGTGCAAGAAGGAAGACCCATTTCTTTTGAAAGTCGTCCAATCAAAGGAAAGTATTTACAGAAACCTATTTATGAGAAGGAAATGTTAGCAATACTGCATGCACTAAAGAAATGGAGAACTTACCTAATGGGAAGACACTTCAAGGTAAAAATTGATCATGATAGTCTTAAAAAAATTTTGGAACAAAGACTATCTTCAGAAGAGCAGCAAAAATGGGTCACAAAGATGTTGGGTTATGACTTTGAAATAATCTACAAAAAAGGGAAGCTAAATGTTGTTACGAATCGGCTTCATAAGAAGGATGAAGATGTGAAAATGCAGCAAGATGATGGAGCTTAGTGAAATGAAATCGCCTTCACTAAGTGGGCCCGCAGGCAAATTCTGGCGCAAAGTCTATTTTTAGACATATGGAGCATGGTCCAGGGGTTGCAGTATGTTATTCTTGGAGTATTGGTCATGTTGGTAAAAATAGATGGACCTCTATTTTTTGACCTATAGGTTGAAGTCTATATTTAGACTGCCTATCCTAAAAATAGGGAAGTCAAATATTATTTGCCCTTAATAATATTTGGACTATAAACTTCAGTTTACTCTCTTGGAGCACTTCAGTTCGAGCCTTGGAAGTGGCTCATGCATCTGACAGAGGAATTACGCTATTCCTAAGGGTTTGGTGAGCTCATGCATGGTTGACTTCAGTTAGGACTTCAGTGGCAGAAGTTTGGTGGAGTTAATGGGACAGCTAGTGGAGTTGTGTTCGGTTTAACTTAGTTGAACTAGTTGAGATTAGTTTAACTAGCTAATCAACTAGTAATGAGTGGAGTGAATTAAATATTATTTAATTCATTATTTAGTAACTCATTATTCAACTCAAGAACACATCAGTTCACTACAGTGCATGGACAGTTCAGTGGAGACCAGTGAAAGAGGTAGATGAAAGGGTGAGTACAACTATCAGTTGTGACATCAGTTGTGCATGAGATTTGCACCACACTTGGAGGCAATTTCCAATGATGATTGCGCTATCAAGCCAAGGAGATTCGAACCTTGGATCTCTATTTAGACAAGCCATGATTGCGCAATAGAGGTAGGAAATTAGTGGATGTGTTTTGAACCTGTGACTTGTTCAAAACCAAGCTAGTTTGTGTGTAACTTCATGAGATAGTACTGAGTACTTGTGAGGAGTATTGTACTGAGTTTGTTACATGTTTTCTCCATTATAATATACACAATAGCTGCGGGGTTTTCAACTATAAGCTTTCCCCATACATACTGTGTTAATGTGTATGATGATTTGATGTGCTATCGCTTGTTTTATTTCCGCATGTGTGATGATCTGAGTGGAAGAGATTATGTGTTTCATATGAATTCGAATTGATATGTGATCAGGATAATCTCGATGGATAAATATCATTATTCAGCAAATTTCTACATGGTATCAGAGCTAGATTAATTATCGGAGCAGAGATTGATCATCACAGTGATTACAAACTTATTTCGGTAGACAGAGTCTGCATGCGGGCCAGGTAGCCTCTGGATCCATCCTTTCCTTTGAAAGGTGATACATCCAGTAAATGCCCCTGCAGTCGATCTCTATGCTAGAAATAATTTTTTCTCACAGATCAAGAGCGGTTGAGCTTTGAGCTTGGAATTCGAATTTTGCAGCAGTTTTGTTTTCTTGGTGCCGGAGTTGAAAATGTCTTTCAACGGTTTGCGACTCGAATATGCTCTTGAAGGCAGTTCGAATTATGTTGCATGGAAGGATCGCATGGAGGAAGTATTAGAAGATAATGGACAGAAGGAGTTCGTGGATACGGATGTCCAAAAGCCCACTGATCCTACTGAAGTCGAAGCATGGCAAAAGAAGATGGTGAAATGTCGAAGGATCCTGTTGGAGGGCGTCAAGGATCATATTGTATCCAGCCTGCATGGAAAGGCTTCTCCATATTTAATGTGGAAAGCTTTGACGGATCTATCCATAGTAAGAACGACCAAAGGAAGCTGGCGCTCAAAGATAAGCTCAGAAACATAAAGATGCAGAAAGGCAACAGTATCGCCAAATACCTCACGAAGTTCACTCAATGCAGAGATGAGCTGGGAAGTGTGGGGGTGACTGTCGAAGATGAGGACATGGTCGACCTGGCTCTCCTTGGAAGGAGGGGGGCTTGGCATTCATGTCAGATAGTGTCGATGGTGGGAGAAGTTCCAGGGACTCCAAGGGCATAACTAGGCAGATCTATCTGAAGGAGATAGGAGGACTACGGAGATGGATCTTCATAAAGGGAGCGATGAAAAAAGGTACGCACGGTTGCCAAGAAAAAGAAGGGGAAGAGATAGAAACCTTCTCATTCGGTGCAAAGGAAAGAAGCGAGGATATGGCATCAAATTCACTGCCATGATCCACACATTGTGCTACCAAGAGTCGAAGAACAAGCAAGCGGGAAGATCTGCAGATGGAGAAGCTTTGGCTTTGCAGTTCGAGCTTGAATTTTCACTGATCGCATGCTTGGTTTCAAGTGTGATGGGATCGGTGTAGTTCTTGGACAGCGGTGCGTCATTTCATATGACGGGAGATCGGGATTTGTTCTCAGATCTGGAGGACAAAGATTTGGGTGTGCACATCGAGATGGGCGATGATGGTAGATACAGTGCGACTAGTATCGGTACCATATCCTTTCAGAGGGAGTCTGGTAAACCCTTCGTGTTGAAGGATGTCATGCATGTACCTGGATTGAAGAAGAACTTGATCTCTGTGGCGATATTGGAAGATAAGGGGTATGATGTGGTCTTCAGCGAAGGAAAAGCCTTCCTGCGCAGTAATACTACTGGAGAGACCCGGAAGATAGGGGTTCGAACCAAGAACCTTTATCAGTTGCAAGTAGATGGCTACGCAGCAATGGCATGCAAGGCGGGAGAAGTGGTGAGACGGGATGATGAAGGCGAACTGTGGCACAGCAGATTGGGCCACCTTCACCATGGAGCTTTGAAGATGCTGAAAGATTTATCTGGACTACGGGAGCTTTGCTCTTGCGCGATCGGATCGACAGTGCAAGGGTGTGCTTTGGGGAAGTATGTGAAAACCACCTTTCCTGCGAGGATGGTCGGCAACGAGGCCGGTACCTGCGTAAGCTTGGGCTGCATGCGAGGCCTGTTTGGATGAGAAGATCCTCGTTCAGATTGGCATTTAGTTACGACTGGAGCTACGGTGATTTCTTTGTGACTTGATTGCATTAAACTCCTATGACTAATCCGATGTTCATGATAGATCAAACACATCGACATCAGGTACCATCATATCAGAGATTGTGTTCAGCGGAGAATCATGATGCTTTCATATGTTCCCACGGAGGATCAGGATGCCGACATCCTGACGAAGGCGCTCACCAGGAGCAAGTTTGAATTCCACAGAGGCAGGATAGGGGTTGCAAATAATCCATATCTTGCTGAGAGGGAGTGTTGAAAATGCAGCAAGATGATGAAGCTTAGTGAAATGAAGTCGCCTTCACTAAGTGGGCCCGCAGGAAAATTCTGGCGCAAAGTCTATTTTTAGACTATGTCTATTTTTAGACATATGGAGCATGGTCTAGGGGTTGCAGTATGTTATTCTTGGAGTATTAGTCATGTTGGTAAAAATAGATGGACCTCTATTTTTTGGACCTATAGGTCGAAGTCTATTTTTATTTGCCTTCCTAAGGCAGGAAGTCAAAATGTTACATAATAATAGCTGGGACTCTAAACTTCAGTTTACTCTCTTGGAGCACTTCAGTTCGAGCCTTGGAAGTGGCTCATGCATCTGACAGAGGAATTACACTATTCCTAGGGGTTTGGTGGGCTCATGCATGGTTGACTTCAGTTAGGACTTCAGTGGCAGAAGTTTGGTGGAGTTGATGAGACAGTTGGTGGAGTTGTGTTCGGTTTAACTTAATTGAACTAGTTGAGATTAGTTTAACTAGCTAATCAACTAGTAATGAGTGGAGTGAATTAAATATTATTTAATTCATTAATTAGTAACTCATTATTCAACTCAAGAACACATCAGTTCACTACAGTGCATGAACAGTTCAGTGGAGACCAGTGAAAGAGGTAGATGAAAGGGTAGTACGACTTTCGGTCTTCCACATCGATTGTGCATAAATTCCCAACACAATTGACAATTTCTAGCTATTGATTGTCTTTGTCAAGCCAAGGAGATTCGAACCTTGGATCTCTCATTAGGCCAGCAGTGATTGCGCAATAGAGGCAGGCAATTAGTGGATGTGTTTTGAACCTATGACTTGTTAAAAACCAAGCTAGTTTGTGTGTAACTTCATGAGACAGTACTGAGTACTTGTGAGGAGTATTGTACTGAGTTGTTACATGTTTTCTCCATTATAATATACACATATACCTACAGGGTTTTCAGCTATATGTTTTCCCCATACATACTGTGTTAATGTGTATGATGATTTGATGTGCTATCACTTGTTTTATTTCCGCATGTGTGATGATCTGAGTGGAAGAGATTATGTGTTGCATATGAATTCGAATTGATATGTGATCAGGATAATATCGGTGGATATCATGTAATTCTGAAGAAGATAAGCATTGCTTTGTGCCATTTCTATTATCCAACCAAATTGGATAACCGAAGCAAGGGATGAATGGAAGAAGGACGAAGAAGTTTGGACACTCATTCAAAAGTTGCAGCAAGATCCTAGTACATCTGATACATTTAGCTGGAAAAATGATTCCTTATTGTACAAATTTCGCTTATATATTTGCAAGAATTCCCAACTAAAACAAAAGATTCTTTTGGAATTGCACACTTCTCCTTTAGGAGGACACTCGGGATTTTTAAAAACTTACCACAGGGTGAAGAAAGAATTTTTTTGGGATGGCCTTAAATCTAATATTAAAAATTTTGTAAAAGAATGTTTGGTTTTCCAGCAAAATAAAGTTGAGACAATTAAGACCCCGGGTCTTCTACAACCTTTATCCATTCCAATTCAATGTTGGGAGAAGATTTCAATGGATTTTATCATAGGTTTACCTATGTCCAAAGGAAGGAGTGTCATCATGGTGGTAGTTGATAGACATACCAAGTGTGCACACTTTTGTGCATTATCTCATCCATTTAAAGCAAGTATAGTTGCTACTACATTTATGGAAACAATTTAAAAGCTACATGGAAACCTGAAGATTATTGTAAGTGATAGAGATCTCATTTTTACAAGAAATTTTTGGACGGAATTATTTTCTTGTTTGGGTACTCAACTAGCTCATAGCTCATCTTATCATCCTCAATCCGATGGTCAAACATATATAGTGAATAAATGTTTGGAAGGCTACCTTCATTTTTTTGTATCTGATAAGCAAGCAAAATGGGTCAAGTGGTTACCTCTCGCTAAATGGTGGTATAACACTTCCTTCCATACTGCAACAAAAATGACCCCATTTATGGCACTTTATGGATATCATCCATCGTCCATAACATCTTGTTTAAGGGAAAATTCTAAGGTTCAAGCAGTGGAGGATCACATCGAGCATCAACAAGAAGTTCTCCAACTCTTAAAAGATAACCTAAATTTGGCACAAAATCGAATGAAACAACAGGCAGATTAACATCGCAGTGAGAGAAGTTTTGATGTGGGAGACTCGGTTTTTTTACAGCTACAACCATACAAACAAATTTCCCTCAAGCAAGCTAAGAAGGATAATAAATTATCGCCAAAGTACTATGGTCCTTGCAAGGTGTTGCAAAACATTGGTACTATGGCATACAAATTGGAGCTTCCTACTTCTTCGAGAGTGCATCCAGTTTTCCATGTTTCATACTTAAAAAAGGTTATAGGGGACAAAATTCCAGCTCAAACAATATTGCCAGAACTTGATGAGGAAGGAAAAACCATATTGGAACCTGAAGTAGCCACAGAAACAAGAACTCGACAGCTACGAAATCGATCAATTTTAGAGTATCTCATCAAATGGAAGAACTTACCCACTAAAGATGTTACATGGGAGGATGAGAATTTTATACAAAAGCACCCGGAGCTACTCAAGCATTGAGGACAACACTTTTTTGAAGGAGAGGAGCATATTAGGTCCTTATATTACTAGTATAGTCCCTTATTGTTGTTAATGTAACCCCTTTATTGTTATTTTTGTACCCCTGTAACCCCCTTATTGTTATTATTGTGCCCTTACATTATTATTGTTAGGTCGGCTAGGATTAAATTGTGCCCCCACTAGGATTACATTGTGGCCCCATGGACTCCTATATATAGAGAGGAGGTTTTTTCATTTGATCATCCAAGAATTGTTCATTTATGTAATGTATTGGAGGTTGCCCCCTCGAAGTGGCTTATTTCTAAGGCGTTGATATCTCTTTTCTTCTCTTTTTGGAGTTGGTTTCATAACAAAAATCCAATCATGCTATGGGTGATGTGGCCAAAGCCTAATTTTGACGGCTTAAATACCCTTAGGTTATGGTCACTCAAACCACAATTTAAGCGTGTCAGTGACATCAAGACTTACATAACCTTGCAAACTAGAAAAAGTTTCAATATAATTTGAATTATTGAAAAAATATCATGATATTTTCATGTTGAATTCAATTCTAATTATAATTTAGTAAATTCAAAAAGCTACCAACAAGTTCATTCCATTCCAAAAAAACAAGACCTCCAAAATAAATAAAGTCACTCAAATTTCAAACATAATACAATGTGTATTCTAAATATTTCTTCTTCTAATATACTTCATATCACATAAATATTTAAAAATTATTATACCTCATATCACAATAAATATATATATATATATATATATATATAAACTCATATTGAGTATATTAATTTTAGTCATCAGTATTCATTTTAGTTATCAACCTTAAAAATATCACCACTACTATTGCAAGCACTTATATTTAAATATTTCAAAGTTGTTTGCACTCAGTTATATTCGTTGTTTAAGTGTTATTAAAAGATATACCAAGTCATTTTATTTTATAAAAAGAATCACGTGAGATATTTATTTTCTAAAAATACTATTTTTATATGGCAGGAGAATTGAAAATACAAGACAAAGTTCAGAACCCTTAAAGAACTTACTAAACACAGTATACATCTTAAGATTCTAAACATTGTAACAATTGCCCCCCCCCCCACCGCATGCAACTAATCTTGGAAATAATATAAAATATGCCCAACATTCTCCCACTTGTTGTTTTCTTTCCACAGGGGGCCACAGAAGAGCTTAGTCATTAGTCTAGCTTTGCAACACCCATTTTTTTCCAACACCAAGAAAAATTTTGAGTGCTCACAGACTTCATCAATGCGTCTACAACATTCTTAAAAGTGTCCACATTTACCAAAAACACCCTTTTATCCTCAACCATATCTCTCACAAAGTGATATTGAGCATCAATGTGCTTTGTCTTTGAATGATAAGCAGGGTTCTTAGCCAAGAAAATTTCACTTTGGCTATCACACTCTATTCTTATAGCTCGTTGCACCAACCCCATACTTGAACACAATCTCTGTAACCAAACTGCTTCCTTACTTGCCTGAGTGGCTGCCATGTATTCTGCCTCTATAGTTGAAAGAGCCACTACAGACTGTCTTTTACTCATCCAACTGACTGCATCTCCAAACAGGCTAAACACATACCCACTTGTAGCTCTTCTTTGGTCCATATCTTCAACCTAGTCAACATCAACAAAACCATGGATGTCCAAAACTCTGTCCAATCTTGGTATTCCTTGGTAGCACAAACCATAATCATTAGTGCCACGCAAATATCTGAAAACCCACTTCACTATTGTCCAATTCTCCTTCCCTGGATTTGAAATAAACCTTCTCAATACTCCCACTGCATGTGCAATGTCTAGTCTAGTACAGACCATTACATACATCAGGCTACCCACTGCACTTGCATATGGAACAAGGGACATATCCTCCTCTTCTTCTTGTGTCTTGGTACACTATTCAGTAGATATATTTACACCTACAGGAATAGGAAACTTCATCGGTTTACTATCTTTCATATTTAACCTCTATATTATTGTCTCGACATACTTCCTCTGGTTTAACTAGAGCTTCCTCTTTGCCCGATATCTCTTAATTTCCATGCCCAAACTATAGTTTACAACAACAAGATCCTTCATGTCAAATTTGGAGAACAATTGAGTCTTCAAATCTTGGATAATTTATTTGTCATTTCCAATCAGAAACATATCATCCACATACAAGACCAAATAAATAACACGGTCACCAATTAATTGAAAATAAACATAGTGATTCTCTTTTCTTCTGGTGAAGCCAAGTCCCCATATATAGGTACCAAATTTCAGATACCACATCCTTGGTGATTGTTTTAACCCATATAGAGACATTTTTAACCTACATACTAGTTCTTTCTTACCCTTCACCATAAATCCTTCAGGTTGCTTCATGTAGATCTCCTCTTCCAGATCCCCGTGAATAAATTTTGTCTTCACATCCATATATTCTACCTCAAAATCAAATGCAGTAGCAACATATAAACGTAATCTAATAGAAGTAGCCTTGGCAATAGGAGAAAAAATATCAACAAAATAAATTCCTGGCACCTGGGAATAACCTTTTGCAACCAATTGAGCTATGTATTTCTCCACCTTTCCTTCTACATTCATCTTCTTTGTAAACACCCATTTTCTCCCGATGGGCTTCCTTCCAGCCGGAAACTCCACCAAATCTCATGCCTCATTTTTTTGCAAGGATGCCAATTCATCAACAATGGCCTCCTTCTAGAGTTTTCCATCCTCTGAAACCACCGCCTCCCTGATGGTTCTGGGATCATCATGAGTGATTTTTAAAGCAAATTTTGAATAGAAAGAAGATAGACTATACCTTTCTAGTTGTCTTCTTTCCCGAACTGATATTCTCACAGTTGGAGTTTGTGTCTCTTCCTCTTCTAAATCTTGTTCTGTTGTAGAGTTTGATTCATCCTCCTTTAGCTCAAACCCTATCTTCTCAGGTTCCTATAGTATGACTTCATGTTTAACAACATCTTTCACCTCTCTAAACACCACAGCTCGGTTGTACACAACCTTCCTTATTTATGGGTTCCAAATCATGTAACCTTTTAAACCATACTTATACCCAATAAATATGCACCTTTCAGATTTATTATCCAACTTGGTCCTTTTCTCCATTGGAACATGTACATATGCATCACATCCAAATATCCTCAGATGTGAAAAAGATGGTTTCTTACCTATCCATACCTCATGTGGAGTCTTATCCTCCAACGCTGATGAAGGTGATATGTTAACTAGGTAACATGCAGTCTTCACTGCCTCTACCCAGAATTTATGTCCTAACTTGGTACCACTGAGCATGCTTCTTGCCTTTTCCACCAGCATTCTGTTCATTCTTTCTACAACTCCATTTTTTCAAGGTGTGTATGGAGTAGTATTTTGCCATGCTATACCACACTTCTTATATATATCTTCAAATTCCTTCTTGTGGAACTCTCCACCATTATTTTTCCTCAACACATTTATCTTCTTCTTTGTATGGTTTTCCACCAGAGCCTTAAATTCTTTAAATTTTTCAAGGACTTCATATTTTCCTCAAGAAATATATCCATTTATTCCTTGAGAATTCATCTATGAATGAAACATAGTACACATACTTACCCAGTGATGGAACCGACGCAAGTCCAAACACATCACTATGCACAAACTCTAATATCTTGTTCATCCTCTTAACACTAGAGGGAAAACTCACCTGATTCTGCTTCCCATATACACAATTTTCACAGAAATCGAAATCCAGAGAGAAATTGGACATGCCTTCTACCATAGCATTATCATGAAGTATCTGAAGGCCCTTCTCTCCAATATGTCTAAGCCTTTGATACCATAGAATGGTCTTTTCTCTAGAGACCGCTAGGCTTTCCACTACACTTTCAGGAACCACAGAACTATTGCACCCATCAATAATAGTGCTACCCTGAAGCTTGTATAGAGTTCCAATCTGAACTCCCCGCATTAATACCAGTTCTCCCTGAACCATCCTGCAGGTATCTTTCTTGAACACTGTTTTTACACTTGCATCATCGATCTTGCTTACAGAAATCATATTTCTGGGCAATGCAGGAATATGTAGAACACCAGGAAGTGTTCTAATCCTTCCACCTTGCATATTTAGCTTGACTTTTCCACGACCGATGATTTTGGAATTCCTGTCATCCCTAAGAATACATCACCACCATCATACTTCTCATACTCAGATAACCACTCCCTATGGGGAGTGAAGTGAAAGGATGCACCTGAGTCAATAAACCATGGCTTATGATCTACATGTGTATTTGAAGAAGAAGAAAAATACACATCCCCACCTTCATCTTAGGTTGTTTTTTCCTCTGCATAACGAGCATCATCAGATCCATTTCCTTTCACATGAGTTTTAGATCTGCAGTCCATTTTGTAGTGCCCTTCCTTTCTGCATTTCCAGCATACCTTACAAACTTTCCTGGAGATTTAGATCTCTCTCTCTATTTAGATCTCCCACTCGAAAACTTATTGTGTTTCTGTTCTGGGACCTTCCTTATACAAATAAGGCATCTCCATTCTAGCCCTCCATTTTTCTCCATCTCATTTCCTCCTACCGCAAGGCTAAGACAATTTCGTCAAAATTCAAGGTAGTTGTATTGCTACCTATTGCAATAACCAGACTGTCCCACAAATCTGGTAGAGAACACAACCAACTGATGCACTTATCTTCATCTAAGATTTTAATATCAACAGATGACAACTTACTTACCACAGTATTGAAGGCGTTTAGATGCTCTGTCACCGAGTCTCCATCCTTGATCCTCAGGGTATACAGCTTTTTCCGCATGAACAATTTATTCACTAGAGACTTATATTGGTACAAATTCCCTAACTTCTCCCACAAATTATTCATCGTAGATTCACTAGATACATTCAACAATACTGAATCTAAGATACACAAATATATTGTGCTCTTTGCCTTCTGATCCAACTTCTTCCAGTCTTCATCTGACATTGTCATTGGTTTAGTACTTGGATCTTCCGCGATCCACTGATATTTATCCACTATTAGATCCTTCATCTTGAGCTTCCACAACTCAAAACTATGGCCATTAAATTTCTTGATCTCTATATTTCCACTGCTCGCCATCTTCTTTCACCGCAAGAATCGATCCTGCAGATCTCCTACTGAATAGGGTTTACCACAAACCCAAGCAAAAAACCCTTCAGCAGCAAAGGCATCCCCTTGGAGCTGAAACAGCTCTAATACTAAATTTTGGTTTTAACCCTGTATAGAAATTATCTACAAACGAATCTTAAAAGCATAAAATAAACAATAGTGAGAGAATAAAACATAAAATAGATATACACATAGATTTTCCCGTAGATCCCAAATCAGGACTACTAGCTTGATTTTTCATTATATTCCTTTTAGTGTTACAACACATATATATACATGATGAAGCACTCATAAACCCCATTCCATTAACACTGGATTAGAACATAACTGTAGTTCCCATCACTGGATCTAAAAAATACTAGGGGTTGAAAACCATCATGTCCCAAAACCATATGCAAACCCATGCACAAAACCATGGGGGTTCTGCCCCTCTGTGACCCCCCTACTGCGCCCAGTACAACGTACAGGGGGGGCTATCACCCCCCCCCCCCCCATGACCCCCCTTGCACGTGCGACTAATCATGGAAATAATATAACACATACCCACCACCATGTAGGAAGCAAGTAACTACTGAACAGACTGCACATTTGTTCTTTTCAAATGTATGGGTTCATTTTGGGTTTACCTACTTCCATCATTTCAGATCAAGACTCTCGTTTCATGTGAGAGTTTTGGTCCACTTTATGGGGACTCATGGAAACTAAGCTGAAAGAAAAGCACAAATTTTCATCCACAAAATAACGGTCAAACAAAGGTGGTGAATAGAACAGTGGTACATATTCTTAGAGACTGTTGTAGAAAACATCCTAAGTTATGGGATGAATCTTTACACTATCTCCAGCATGATTACAATAAAGCCTTGCATTCTTCTACTGGTATAACTCCTTTTCAGACATGTTTTGGGTACCTGCCAAAATCACCAATGGACTTCTTATTTGGTGACAAAGCTCAGGAGGATGGACATGGAGATGCTAACAAATAAATCAATTTCATTCAAAAAATACAAAAATTCATCAAGCAGTGCAGGATCAATTGGAGAAAAGTCAAGCTAAGTACAAAATTCACCATGATAAGCAGCAGGTGGATCATCACTTTCAGGTTGGTGATCAAGTATGTCTTTACATCAGCAAATAAAGAATGAAAGGTGAAGGTAAAAGGTTGAGGCCTATTAGGTATGGTGCTTTTGAAATTTTTGAAAATATTGGGCACAATGCATTCTGGTTAAATTTTCCTCCATATATGCACATATAATCAGTTGTAAATGTCGAAAAATTGAATTTGTATGAACCTCTTATGATCATGGATCTAGAGGAAAATGTCAAAATTCCAACTGTAGATGATTTTGCACCTAAATGTATGATTGAGTTGCAATAAGATACCATATTAGAAAGGAATGTATGCACTTCTAGGCATGGATATGTTAAGTATCTTCGAGTGGGACTCAAAGGCATGAATCCAAGAAAAGAAATGTGGATAGAGATCGGAAGGGTGAGGTAGTTGTACCCTCACTGCATGTATGCTTAAAACCAAACTTTTGGTGGTCCAAAAGCTTCCAATGGAAAGGAATGATATAGGAGGATCCTATAAATTATCCAAGTTCAAATGTCTCAGCTATTTCCAAAAATAATGCCAAAAGGTAGAGTTCATCATTATGAAACCAATAGTGGTTTCAGTTCCTCATTTGGCCTTCGATGGAAAAGAAATTGTCACTTGAAGTTTGATGTGTCAAGGTACGCTTGCTGGTCTATGGTTACAGTTTAAAATACTTGGGCACATTATTTTTAAAATTATGCAAATCTATGTTGGCATACCTATGAGATGCATCACCGAAGGAATGCGGTAGTACCACATTTCATAGGGAGTATTGTTTTTTATAACATTAGATGGACACTTATTCTTTATATACACAACACATAGAACTACATCAACCCAAAACATCAGTTTAACATTCCTGAAAAACATCATGGAACATACCATATTTAGACTGTCATGCTCATTCTTTCAGCTGCTCTGTTCTGTTGGGGATTATAAGGCATAATTGTTTGGTGTTTGATCCCATGTTGGTGAATATAGTTTTGAAATTCAATTGATGCGTATTATTTTCCATTATCAGTACAAATAGATCCAATATGAGATTGTGCATTATTTTCAATCCATTCATAAAAGTTATTGAATGTTTCAAAATCTTAAGATTTGTTCTTCAATAAATAAACCCAACACATTCTAGTGTATTCATCAATAAATGTCACCATATATTTATTACCATTTGCAGAAGGAAGAGGAATTGGACCACATAAACCACAATGAATGAGCTCAATTTTTCTATGTGCTCTAGAATGAGAATGATGAAAAGTATGTTTGTTGTGCTTTCCTAAGATACAAGTATCACATTGCTTAAGTTTCCTAGGAATTGTAGGAAAACCGGCAACACCATTTTTATTCAAAAAATGGAGGTTGTCATAGTTCAAGTGTCCAAATCTATCATTCCATAAAATACTTGATGAAAATGTACCTTCATCATAATGAGAAATGTATGAAAAGTTTTGCGCACGAGCAGAGGTTCCTTGTAGCTTCAGAAGTCTTTCTTGTTCGATCTTAGTCATGAAAAGTGAGTTATCAGATTCTTTTCTGACCTCAACCTTGCCATCAAATATGTGGAATGTAGTGCCCTTTTTGGTGGATTTAGACCAAAGAAAACAAGTTTCTCCTTAGCTATGGGAGGTATAGAACATCATGTAGAATAAATTTTCGAACACTCAGCAGTTTGAGCTTGATGGATTGAGTTTTGGCTTGCCTGCAAAGCATACTGCTCCATCAACATTATCAATGAATTATTCAAAGAATTATATTATGAAATTCATCTGTAAATTTTCTCCTAAATCAAGCAGCCAAACATCTTTCCATGAAGCAAGTGAAGCATTGAATAAGTCATTAGTTACTCCAATGTTGGAATGTCCCACAACATAATGAGCAGACTCAGGTGCTTTAACTTTCCCCTTGTTAGTTGTTTTACCTTTTCCTTCCTTTATTTCCTACTCAATTCTGTCCTGAGGAAACTTACATGTGAAAGTATCATGTCCATCTCTTTTGCATCATATGTAATGAATATTAGACTTTTCTCCTTGGAAATTTCTGCTCCCCCTGCCTCTAAAATTCCTCCACCCTCTTCCTCTTTGGCTACCTCTTCCTCTAGAAGAATCTTGTGCATGATTCTTCTCATTTTTTGCAAGGAATAAAACTTCTTCAAAAGACTAAGGAGTTGACTTATTCCCAAAATCCTTCTCTCTTTCAGAAAATTTCTTCTCAAGGGAGTCAAAGGTGATCTCCTTAATTTGTCCATTTGCTTGCAATGATTCAAGATAATGTGAATAAGTGGGATATAGTGCCTTAACATAAGATAGGATAGGAATATCTATTTCAACACCAGTGGCTTTTATATAATTCATAATCGATATTAATTATGATCCTAAGGAAAGAGGATCATCATTTTTCAACTCAAGACTGAACAACTTGATCATCAATTAAACAACTTCATGTTCGAAGTGCAATTCATACAATTCCTTCAAATTATATAAAGCTTCAAAGGCATTTGAAAATGTTGAAATATGACGACTGGCCTCTTCATTTACTCATGTTGCAATCAAGGCATGGGCCTTGTTGTTCTTATTTTCCAAAATGGAAAGCTCCTTATCTGAAGTGGCCTTTCCATGTGCATCCTCTCCTTCTCCTTCAGAAACCCCTTCCACAACTCATTAAATATTAAGGTGTTTTTTATTTTCCATGACCTCTCATAATAGTTCTCTTTTCCAGAGAGAACGACTCCAACTATAGAGATAAGTGAATGCATTCTAAAAAAAAAAAATATTCACTCTTTATTGTGCATATGAAAATTGTCCACCATATACTATTGCTACTCACACAATATACCACCATATATTATCACTACTCAAACCATATATTAATCATCATCGTATATTAAGCCATGTTATTCAAACCACAATGCACTTCATAATATACTTCATAATATAAACATCACCATATATTAAGCCATGTTAAGCCATGTCATTCGAACCATAATGCACTTCATAAAAAATAATTCCCATTATAATGCAAAATAATGGCTTCAACGTGTGATGCTCCTTTTGATAAATAAATGTATGGTACTCCTTTTAATAAATATAGCTTGTTACTATATGTATGGTGAAAAGAATTCAGCACTCACCAATGCACACAACCATCGAAAAAATAAATTACATCATACCAAGTTAATTCTTTAACAAAACAACTTGAACAATATTTACTTCAATGCACCTCATTAAAAAAAAAAAAAAATCACAATATAATGGAACAGTTCCAAGCCACCATTCAACAACTTCCAAAATTGATACAGGTTTCTATGGCTTCAGCAGCTTTAAGCTTTAAATAACTATGCTCAACGCATGTTATTATTGCCTCAATTATTGTTTGTGGGTCCGCTTCACAAGTTAGCTTCACCACATTTTCGTTTCATGTCGGTTTCAGCACTATCGTACACAAGCTCACAGAGATTTTGACCAGAATTCAAACAACCCATGCATTCAACAAGATGAACGCAAAGATTCAACCCATACCACTGTTAATGTGTATTCTGGAATTAACACATAGATGGATGGAACACACAGGGATAGAGTATAATGACAGAGAAAGGACACAGCTTTAATAGAGTATAATGGCAGTAGATAGGAGTTACAGGATATAAAATGCTAAAAATGGGGTTGGTTTTGATACCATGTAGGACCAAGAGTAACTCCACGAATAATTTTTTTTATTGCATTATCTATATTATGAAATTCTACATGAGTGGAGTGACTCTTGAGATTCCAATTTCAAACTCTCTTGATTTTCTCGAATACATAACTAAAAATATTTACAATATTTACAATAATCCTTTCATATTAAGTGTCAACAGAATATTGTCCCATCAATCATACAAATAACTAAGAAAAATTTCAATAATACTTTTCTTACAAGGAAATTCCAATCTTTTAAAGATTATCAAGACTTTTGGATAAGTAAACCATAAAATCCTTCAACCAATTCAACCCACAAACTTGGGATTGCAAAAATTAATTAGCATTTGGAAGCTTAAAGCTTTTATTTGGGTTAGCTAGCCATAGGACCCTTCTGAAGACCTTGGATGTGAGGAGAACTATAATCCTCCCTTCACTAACGACTTGAATTGTTCTACTATTTGCATTAAATCATCAAACACACCAGGAACCAAATTCTCTAAAATCAAACACCTTAATGACACACCCAACATTCATAAAACCAATTGTATTAATTATATTCTTGAGCTTCTTTTCTAGAGTTAAATTTTAAGCCACTAATATGCAATCGACCAATAAAAGTTATTATCTTGGCAGGAATTTATAATAACTATGAAAAATATCTATCATTTATTTTAGTATCCATACTTGTTAGTTTTCCAATGCACTTTGATATATATGACTTTACAAAGTTTTAGTTTTTTAAAAGATTAATTTATGAATGACATTCACTCAACATGCCTTCATTACATACTATATTCTCCGAGACATGTGAAAATAATTATTTTAAGTTAATTATAATTTCACATATTCTATGGAAACACAAAGTTATTGATTCTCATTATGTTGAATCGCCGCCTTTTTCATTGGGATTCCTTTAATGTATCTTGAAGTTCCCTTGAGAGGTACACCAGATGTGTTTCCATGAATTATTTTAAGTTTTAATTATAGATATATCAATATTGTGTGGGTATATAATATTAAGGTGCAAGTTACTTTAGGTGGAGAGGTATGGAAAGTGTGGAGATCGAGTTCTATGGGAGAGTTGATTTCGCAAAGAAATCGAGTGTGGGAGATATTTCACACAAAAATTATAATTGACTAAGTAAAGAAGTAGCGTAGAATAGTATGGTGTGTAGAGTGTGGAACGTAATCTATGTAGATTACATAAGCCTATTTCAAAAGGAGGATTTTTTGCACAAGTGTTCAATATGAGATAGTTATAACTTTAAGATAAATAGTAAAGTATGAAATTTTTGTTGGATTAATGGGAAATATAAAGAAAGAGAATAAGACTATTTTCAAACTATAAATTATGAATTATGGGTGAGACATGAAAATATATCAACACTATGTTGAAAATGCTTGGTCCTCCTCATTAACACTAGACTATACTACTAACTTACAACATCCTAATTATCTCACAAATTATCATGAATCAATAAACAAAGTTACCAAAATATAGAGAATCATTATTCACCCTTAGTCGTGTTTTCTCAAGTATACATTCATCATTCTACTTCCAATGGAACCTCAAGTATTATCCATACACTTTCTCGTACATGAATGTGACATCCTCATCAACATAACCCCATACGCACCAATGAAAAATATGTGAGTGATAAAGAGGCACTTTTGTAATTTATGCATTTGAATGTGGTTTTGATCCCATTTTTCGCAAGATTAGACTTTCCTTTCCACTTGAGCATCCTATGCCATTTAATAATATTAGTCATTGCATGACACTAGTGTGACCTTACTAGTTTGGCATGACCATAAACCTCTTATATAACCTAAAAAATACCTAACCGAAATGTATTGATCAAATCCAATCCATGCGCCTTAAACTATGCAGAATTCCAAAGTGCTCTTTCATTGTAAGCATCATTACACCATTACCACTTGACTATAGGAAATCATCTATCACCTCCCCTAAGAAAGTCACACTTGAGCAATTGACCACCCAACGTAGGAATATGTTTTCATCCATATATCATAATTCATCATGGTCCTCTAAAGTTTATGTACTTAGTGGCAATCCACATACCTCCATTACACTGATCAATGATGCTTCGTTGACATGGCTAACACATTATCCACAACATTGCCAAATTACAAAATCAACTATCAAATCCCACTATGTAATGCATAATCAATTATTTATCTTTATTATGCTAAACATCTTCAGTCCTTTTAGTCCACACCAAATTACTACACCATTATAACCATCTCATAAATCATTATGATTCAGTAACCAAGGCTACCAAAATATACGGATTCAATATACACCCTTAATCATGCTTACCCAATAGGTCATCCCTCATGTCATTTCCAATGGCACCTCATGGAGGGTCCTTATAATATAGAGGGCATAGATGTTAATAAAGTTAATATTCTGAGTTTAAAAGTTTAAAAAAAAAATTATTATTTTAAATGTATATGTATTATAATATTGAAGCTATGTGTAGTATTTTTTTTAACATAGTTGAGGAAGAATTTATGAAATTTTTTTGTAAGTCTAAAAATTTTGTTAATCAAAACATTAAAAAAATTGCATCATTTTCCATCATGAATCTTTTTACAATAGTTTTCCCTATAATGGAAGTATCAAAGCATAGATGAATGTTACAAATAATAACAAAGTAAACATCAAGGGATAGAACACACAACTAGAGAGGAGAATCGCCCAAACTGGGGATGATCCTCAAGACGACCTTTCTTTTTAAAAACCTTGACCCAACCTTCTAAAGGAGGTTTCATCAAAGCAATATGGAAATTATCATTGCATGCTAAAAGATATTCCTTGTCAAAGTTTGAATAAGCCAACTCATGAGCTCATTTCAATATACTTGGAGAAGCTTTATTATTCAATATATCTATGTTTGTCAAAGTATAATGGTCCACAGTAGGAATCACATGAGATATTTGAACCTTTGAGTCATGATCTTGTCCTCTAGATGGATTTCATCATCAACTTCTTCATTATCCTTCTCTAAAATTAAGCCCTTTCCTTCCATAGGAGGAGGGTTACAAAGCTTCCAATTTTTAGATTTGGAAATTTAGATGTTACGTTTCCATTGAGAATTAAACACTAGGAATATATCTATAAGTGGCTTATTTGATGATAGAAGCGATGATGAAAAACAATACTACCATAGTCAGGAACCTGATCCTAATGAAAACCATTGATTTTTAATTTGATTTGGTTGAGTATCCCTTTATTGATATCAATTTCAAAATAGATTATCACGTAGATGTAAATACCAAACTACCCACGAGAGACATTTGTAGTAAGATAATGGCCCAGATTGTCTCCAATTCCCTGAAATATTATGTATTGACATAGGTGGGATGACATATTAGGAAACCTGAGCCATAATGGCATCCTCGTAATGACAACTATGGAAGGGTCAAAATATATGAACCAAGGTATTAAAAGAAATCCAACATTACCCCAAAACCATGACCCTTTCATAAAGATTTCTTGAAATCTTTAGATTCCTCAAATAACACAATGAAGAAGCCTCTTGAGCAGAAAATAACCTTGCAATTCTTAGGTCATATGAAATGGATCCATTGATAAATATTGGTTTTCTGGGGCCAAAAGCCATCAAAACGACATATTTGGGTTTCCTCTGAATATGCTTGGTGACTATATTCCAAATTTGAGTGAGATATTTGTAGGGATGGAACTTCCATAAACTTTTCCACCACAAACAACCCCGAAGTCATTTGAGCTTGATCTTCCTTTGGGGGGGCGGGGGTGGGGGATGAGCATGGATGACATCTTTTTAAGAAAAATTCATAAATGAGGAAGGCTTACCTCTAGTTCCTCCTCATATATGAAGAACCATAAAAATAATGGCATCTTTAACATTGTTGTAAACTGAGAGAGGAATAATGTCATACATATGCTTACCTTGAAAAATAATTTTTGCATGTCTAAGGGGATACGCACTTAGAACTCTAAATAAATCTTGAGGTCATGAACCATATCTGAGGATAAAACCCTAATGAGCAGTAACTGTCGAGAGGGGAGCTTGACAATGACCTGATAGCATGTTGAATAATGTGGTATGCAAACCACAGAGCATGAACCCCTTTAACTCAGACACAATGATAGTTTAGGCTGCCATGAAAGTTTCTAAAATTCTTTTATCATACATAGATATTGAAAACCCTAGCATTTATCAATTCTAAGGTCTTATGAAATTTAATCTATAATAACAATGAATTAATAAATTATTATTTTTGAAAAGTATGTGCATTATTTAAATTTTACGCCATACATATTAGTTTCTTTAATGTAGTTGAGAAAGGACTCATAAAATTTAATCTTTGACAAAAAAAAAAGGAATACCAAACTACAAATTATAGAGTGAGTTAATACATAAAATAAATAAATTCATTTCTAATGCAATACTCTACCTTTATCTACTCATTTTTCAAAATTAGAATGATTTGGGCTTCCTTAAAATAGGCCAAAAATTTCAAAGAAAAAAAAATTATTGAGTACACTATTTAAATTACTTTATATTTTAAATGTTTTTCTTTGTGTTCTTGCAAGTTTTAATATATTATTTTATTATACTTTATTAAATGTTAACATATTTATGTTTTTGTTTATTTTTTTTGTATTTTTTTAATCGGTCTATCTCTAGGAGTTTTTTAAATGTTACTTTTCTTGTAAATTAGACTAATTTTATTAAAAAAGCATATAGTACAGTGTGAAGTTACACTCAAGAGAAGCTAGATAGCAGGAAAGCCGGAAATGATAAACTATCGACCTTGATCATGAGTAACCAAGAAACAAGCAAAAAGAAACAAGAAAGGTGTAACAAGGAATCAAAGGAATAGACACAAGAATCTTCCCAGAATAAGTCAAAGAGTTTTTTAAATGTTAACACACATACATATTTTTTGTTCCATCTAATTTGAATTTCACGTTACTTCGTGTAGTTTTAACTCAATTTCTACATATACCAATCTTTTATTTTTCATATTTAAAATAATGAAAATTCAAAATAATATTTTATCTTAAAATTCAAAAAAACTAAAATTTGAAAATAATCATTTTGAATTAATGTATTATCTATTAACATTAAAAAATAAATTTGCAATAAAAATACAATCAATTTTTTTGCATTTAAAAAACAGTTTCAAAATAGAATAATCGTTTTAAATTAGAATGGTATATATTATCTATTAACATTATAAAATATTTTTTTAATAAAAAAAAAATATTTTTACATTAAAAAAACAATTGCAATGATTTGACATTATAGTTTTGCCAAGATTAAATAAAAAATTATAACAAACTAAAAAATATCAAATCATAAAAATATCTTTTAATTTGTATACTTTTATAGATTATAAAACCTTATTAATGAAAAAATAAAATTTATTATATTCAATGAATAGACGTAACTTAAATTTTAGATTGTAAAACTATATATGTTATATGTTTTATATAAGGATACATGTCTTAGGAGAGGATCTCAATAAGTCATAGACCACTTAAAATAAGCTTAATTGAGTCTTCAACCACTCAAAATAAGCTTAATTGACATCAAACAGGATAATATAAAAATAATTACAAAAACTAATCACTTTATCACTGAAATTCATCATTTTATTTTACTTATTATTAGCCTATGCACACTTATTATATAACATTTTTATTACCTATTTCCTATGAAATATTATAACATTTTATTACCTCCTCCTTATTAGTTACCATCTAACTTTTGAATTCTTTTGAATTTTTATGGCTATAACACTTACTATATAAAAATTTTGTTACCTGCTTCCTATGAAATATTATAACATTTTATTACCTCTTCCTTGTTAGTTACCATCTAATTTTTGAATTTTTAATATTTTATTCAATTTTAAAATTAGAAAATATTAAATATTAAATATTAAATATTAATTTAAATCTAAAAATTATTTTTTCAAATGGAAGTTTATTCTTGAACTTACTCTCACCCGGATCTTCTATTGATAATCCATTCTTCTATTGAATGATTTTAATGGATGCTAATTCATGAATAGAGAATGAGTGCTTCTCATCATTTTATTCAATATCATTGCATAGCGTGTACCTTGTACCATTTGTCGGCCTTAAACAAATTGCGATGTAGTACCTGAACAAATTTCAATATGTTACTTTTTAGGATACCAGTAACCAAAATTTGAGATAAACTTCTACCAAATTTCAATGAGTTACCTTTTAGGCAAACAAGTAACAACAATTTGAGATCGACCAACAATAGAATAGGAAGAGCCTTGGTAAATCTACTAAAAATATAGTAAATAGTGTTTTAGTAGATTTATTTTACTTAGAAGTAGAGTAAATTGGTAAATCTACTAAAAATATAGTAAATAGTGTTTTAGTAGATTTATTTTACTTAGAAGTAGAGTAAATAATGAAAGTCTAAAGGTGATTTGGATTTTATGATATATATATAGTAGATTTATCTATTCAAACTTTCTCTCAAACATCGTTGATAGCTTTCACTGGTTAAGCCAAACTTTCATAATGAGAGTTTAAACTACTAATAAGGTTGGTTTGATAGCTTTTAGCTTAGCATTACTTGTTAAGCCAAGCTTTCATAATGAAGGTTTAAGCTCGTAATAAAGCTAGCCAAAGTTAGCTTGTAAAACTGTTATTTTCTACTTATTGGATTTTATAAAGATGAAAAAATATTTAATTTAAAATGATTTTTTACCCAATAACTTACATTACATAGTAAGCAGGTAAGCAAGTAGGTAGAAAGTTTTCATCCATTATGACTTTGATTGACTTGACATCTTGATTAAGTTGAGAGTAAAATTTTAACTTCCGTCGAGTTCTTATTCCCAATAAAATGTGAGCTACTAAATCCATTCTCTTTTTAGAAAAACCATACAATAGTCTATCTCCACATAAGAAAGGCTATTCACTTAATGAGGAAATAAAATTCTTGCATTGTCCTGTATAAATATTAACCATATATATATCCACATGAATATTAATGTTAATGATAAGAAAAATAATATAGATAATTAATTACCCATTTGTTGTGGATATATAGTTGCCCACATGAATATTAATGTTATTAATAAGAAAATCAGTATTGACAATTAATTACCCAATGGTAAGCACCATTTCTTACATTAAAAGAAAAAATTCCTTCACATAAGACAACATTTAGATATTTGGCTTCCAACATCAACATTGCTCCATCAAAAATGCATAAATGCTCAGATTGTTAGCAGGTGAGGCTTTCTTCAGCAGTAAAATTGGTTAAGATTTCTCCATCACAACTTTGCAAATATAGCATATTAATTAGTTAATTATGTTTTTTTGGTAAATTAGACTAATTTTATTAGAAAGCTTATGATACAAGAAGGATTACAAATAAGAGAGGCTAGAAAGTTGGGTAGCCGAAAATGATGAACAATCAACCTCAAACCCTTAATTAGCCAATAGAGAAGCACAGAGAGCCCAAAAGATGAACATGGGAGCTAAAAGACAGATACAGGAGTCTTCCTAGAGTGGGTAGAGTCCTCAGTACGACATTTTTTCCTTTTTTCTTTAAACTCTTACTGAGCTATCCTGGGGCGGATGTGCTAGAACCACTTGAAGATTGTTGGTGACTAAAGGAGTTGGCTCCTTTTCTAAGTCTGAGGAGGAGGTTTCATGAGACCGCTTTTGAGTGCTCGAAGCACCGTTGGGCCCTTTAGGGTCTGTCGAGGTCATGTTTGTCTCCTGATTTGCCTCTTCCTCATCTACTTCGATCTCTTTTTCATCTGAGTTGGAGGAGTGGATGTCATCCATGGGTGGCGGTAAACATGGTTTCCAGCGTTTGGAGTTTTGATTTCTAGTTGCTCTTCTTATTTTGGGCAAGGAATGAGGAGCAAGAGTTTTGAAGGTGCCATGTTTGATGACAATGACGGCATCGGAAAGCAGTGTTCTCATAATCCAGAGTATGAGTACAATGGAAGTCTCACACTTTGAGAATGATTTGATCAGGCAAGCCTTTGCTGATATCGATTTCAGCACAAATTCTGCCAAAGGTATATATGCTTGATTCCCCCTAGAGGTGTCCGTTTCCAAGAAGCGTCCAAAGGTGTTTTTTATTCCTTGAAAAGCATAGAAGTGTCAAAAATGGAAAAGTAAGTTAGAAAGCTTGACTAAGATAGAGATTTTGGTGATGAAGACCATGAAAAGATCAAAATCTGAGACAATTAGTTAATTATGTTATAAGCATCCAGGTGTACATCCCGATAAGAGAAAGTGCGAAAAACATTCATAATTGTGGCAATAAAAAGTAATACAGATAGCCTTGTCAAAGATGGTTTGGTTTGAAGAAATGGACAAAGTACCTAAATGGAATTAATTTAAGATTGATGAAATAGAAATTTTCCGAGTATATTCTAACAATACAAATACTGCCTCGATTTTTGAAAAGAGAACTTCACTTTGTTCTGAACTCAAAGTGTAACGAACACAATTGTGCCTTATATATATATATATATTCTCACTTACTCCACGACTTTTTATAACAATGGACGTAACAGTATGAATAGTGTCCAACCTCAAACGTTTCATTGTATAATTGTGCCAGCAACGGCAACCACGTCCTGTGCATACTTAAAAAAACTTGCAGCTTTAATAACTATTTTGGATAAATATTTCAATGCCATTGACAGAAATTGGAACCCTCCTGGTTTGACATGTGAAGAAATGTTATAGGGCTCTCTGTGCGTTTGCTCTCATTTTAAGTTCATTTTACCATTCGGCAAAGATGGATAACTAATTTTATGTCTTAATATTGCTGTGTTGATCACAGCACTACTTTTTGGGTAGCTTGTGATAAAAGTTGTTCGACCAAAAGATCCGGAAAATCTCACTATAGGGATTTCTGTGCGTTTTCTTTCATTTTATGTGCATTTTACCATTCGACAATGCGTTTTCTTTCATTTTAAGTGCATTTTACCATTCGGCAAAGATGGATAACTAAGTTTATGTCTTAATATTGCTGTGTTGATCACAGCACTACTTTTTGGGTACCTTGTGATAAAAGTTGTTCGACCAAAAGATCCAGAAAATCTCATTATAAAACGAAGAAAAATGTGGCTTTTTTTAAATCAAACTGAAATCTACTATCAAAGTCACACCATTGGTCATCTACTATCAAAGTCATACCATTGGTCAGTGTTTTATTTCACTTAATTTCATATTTATTAAGTGTCTAGAAAAATTTAATCTCTTTTTCTTTTAAAAAGGGTTAAATTTCTTTTAATTTAAAAAATATTTGTACTTCAAGAAATTTGAACCCTCTCACAACTTGAAAGATCCCGAGTTAATATGGATCTTTCCAAGTTTTATTTCATTTTTCTTGAAACATTTAAAACTACCTCTTATTTGGTGTATCCATATTTTTGTATTTCATTTTTTTCAAGTTATTTTTATGTTATAGTAAAATAGTTTCAGGTTGGGTTTCTAATGGTCAGATTTAATTCAGAATTAATTTGGTCAATAATTAGATTATAATTTGAATTTTTTTATGAACTTCATTATTATTATTATTATTATTATTATTATTATTATCACATAAATTAAATGGTTTATTACTCATAAGCATCAAATCATAATAAGAATCAAAACATTTACTTCATGATACATCTCATATTTTATAAAAAATAATTAAATTATAACTTTATTATTATTATTTTTATAAAAATAATTAATATATGAGTTAAACATATAGGCATCTTCCACTTTACCATGAATAATCTTAATATGTAAATAGACTTTGTTACAATTTCATGGGACAATGTCATGGCGTATCAATATTACATGTTCAAAAAACCATAATTCATTTCATATATAGCATTGAATTTTAATATTTTTTAAATTCTAAAATTTAACATAAAAAAATTATTCAATATCATTTAATTTAAATAAAATATATATATTTTTTATAAAATTGTATTGACTGTCACATGGGAATTTATTCTTTAACCTACTGTGACAAGGATCTTGTTGATAATCCCATCTTCTATTGAATGATTTTAATGCAAATTCATGAATAGAGGATGCTTCCTCATCCTTTCACTCAATATCCTTGCATAGTTTGCACCTTGCAGGGCTTTCACACCTTAAGCCAGTTTCCATGCACTACCTTAAGCAAATTTCAATGTGTTCCATTTTAGGAAAACAAGTAACAACCATTTGAGATGCATTTCCACCCAATTTCAATGTGTTACTCTTTATGCAAACAAGTAAAAACTATTTGAGATACATTTCCACCAACAATGGAATGGGAAGAACTAGTTACACCTACTTCTCCTAGTTTGAGTAGATTTAGTTTACTTAGAAATATAGTGAAAGTGGGTTTGGATTTCATGGTATATAGCAGCTTTATCTATTCAAGCTTTCTCTCAACCACGGTGACTTGATAACTTTCAGCTAAGCATTACTTGTTAAACCAAACTTTGATATGAGGTTTTAAGCTAGTCAATTTTAGCTTGTAAAAGATATTGTATGCTTCATGATTGGATTTTAGAAAGAAGAAAAATATTTAATTTAAAATGGTTTTTCACTCAATGACTTAGGCAAAGAGGTAGTAGGTTTCCATACATTGTGATATTGATTGAGCAACCTTAGCTTGTAAAATATATTGTATGTCATTTGCTAATGATTGGATTTTAGAAAGAAGAAAAAATATTTGATTCAAAATAGTTTTTCACTCAATGACTTACATGGGTAAGCAAGGAGGTAGTAGGTTTCCATCCATTGTGACCTTGATTGAGCTGAGACTAAAATTTTAACTTCCATCTTGTTCTTACTCTCCATTTAAATTGTGAGCTAGAAAAGCCAATCTCTTTTCAGAAAAACCATACAATCTCTAACTAGATAAAGGCATAAATTATTCTATCTCCATATAAGGCTATTCACTTAATGAGGAAATAAAATTCTTGTCTTGTCCAATATAAATATTAACAATATATATATCCACATAAATATTAATATTAATGATAATAAATATAATATGGAGAATTAATTACCCATTTTTCGTGGATATATAGTTGGTGGATATATAGTTGCCCACATGAATATTAATGTTATTGATAGCAAAAACAATATTGAGAATTAATTACCCAATGGTAATCACTATTTCTTACCTAGAAAGCAAATATTTCTACACATGGGACAAAATTTAGATATTTGGCTTTCAGTATCAACTTTGCTCCATCAAAAATGTCGGAATGCTCATATTGTTGTTAGCAGATGAGTCTTTCTTCACTTACTTTCAAGAGTAAAATTGGTATATATTTCTCCATCAAAACTTTATTTCATCATGATATGAGTATGCAAGTGTAAAAATGGATATACTTATTTTTCCCAAGCAATCATGCAAATACATCCCAATGAGAGAAGGTGCAAAAAAACATTCACAATTGTGGTCATAAAAATTAACATAGATAGCCTTGTCAAGAATGGTTTTGTTTAAAGAAATGGAAAAAGTACTTAAATAGAATTAAGATTGATGAAATAGAAAGTTTCCCAGTATATTCTTTTTTCAGGATGAAAAAACATTGCTATGTACTAACAGTTCATATTCATAGATCAAAATGATCATGTATCTATACATTAGACTTTACATTCTTACATATGCCAGATAGAAGGCATTATATAAAAACCCCATGAGAGGCATTCCAAATCCATCTTATGAACAGTATAAATGGCCATATAGACATAACATAACCTCACATGCCAAAGTAATGAAAAAAATAGCCAATGCATATACTGATTAGTACATCCACTGTGCCCAGAACATGATGAGGGCCAATGGGATCATCATCTGAAGAAAACAACATAAAGAAGGTTATGAGGAAAGGAAAAAAACAGAAAGAAGGATCCGATATATACAAAGATGATATAGCCAAGAAAAAGTTGCATATGATAAAAGGATATCCCGCTCGCTTGCAGATATATTTTGGCTCGCTTGAGAAGACCGGGCTCGCTTGATGTAGTTATGGTAGAGGAAAAGATTGAGAATCCAGTAGAGTGGAAACCCTGTAATGCAAGATCTGAATAGCACCATATGTCGACAACAGCCCTCTTTTGGATAGAAGGTCATCACGCGTGTTTTTCTCCCTATGTATGTGCTGAATAGTGTAGGCTTGAAACTTTCCTAATAGATACTTGATCCGTTGTACCAAAATAACGCTATTGTTGCATGACATTCCACATCTGCTGCTAATCCCATCAATGGTGTATTTTGAGTCTCCATATATGTGAATTGAAGCGAGTTTTAGATGATAAGAAATCAAGATCCCACTCCATAATGCCATAATTTCCGCCTTATTGTTTGGGCCATTACCTCCATTCCAAAACATGTGATATCGATCCTTGTTTTCAAGCTTTATCCAGGCCCCATGACCACATAGACCATCCTTATTTGCACCATTGAAATATAAGGCCGGGAGTGCTATATGATGAGGGAAAATCTCTTTGAAAGATCCTTAATGGCAGGTGGGATAAAAGGTCGGTCATTAATCCATAAAACAATATTTTCTGTGATCTTGGAGTGTTGTGGGGGGATATCTTCGAAAATCCAGTGACTCTAAGCACACCAGATTTCCAAAAAAACATAGAAGGGTAAAGGTTTGTAAGTGCAATTTGCAGCAGCCTGAGATTTGATAGCTTGAATACAGTCAGAATGTCTCCATGAAGGGTCACCTAATAACCCAGCAAAATGCTGCCAAATAGAAATAGATAAGGTACAAGTAAAAAAAAAGATGAGAATCAGTCTCTTCATGCTAATGGCAGAATGGACATCTTCCAGGACCACAAAATCCTTGTTTTCATAGTGCCTCCCAAGTTAATACTCTTTTTTTCCACAATAACCATGCGAATAATACTATCTTTGTAGGGATTTTAAGTTTCTGCGCAATATAAAAAGGAGACAGCGTAGGGTCAGGAGTCATATTGGCAATTTAATTTTTGTATACGTCCTTAACCAGTAATCCAGCACCCTTTAAATTTCCATTCCAAACCATAATTTCACCTTCCCCTTTGAAGGATAACCCCATTGCCTGTAAAAGAGATTTGACTATCCCAACTATTAGCCTCACTACCCCGTAAGCCCAGCATCTTGGCAGATTTCCATATGGGAGCCCCAAGGTTCCAGCAATATATAAGATCAAAGAGAAAAAAAATTGCCACTGTGGTGAAGTCTGTGCAGTAATCGTGAATCAATGTGAATGGAATTTTCAGAACCGAGCATTTGGTCGACACCAATTAGTATATTTTTCCCATTGCCAAACTCCCATACCAGTCTTTGCCCCAAAATTTGCATCACTCTTTGGAAGTTGCGCCAGATGGCTGATGCATTTTGTATAGACCATACACATCCCAAGTAAATAGATTGAATAGAATCACCCTCAATATATTTGTGAAAATTTATTTTGGACCATATTCTGTTGCCCTTCATAGCTCTCCATAATGATTTTATCAGCAGCGCATTAGAGAATATTCTGAGATTTAACAGAACCCAACCACCTGATCTTTTCGAAATGGAGATTGCCTCCAATTTGCAGAGATGGATATTTCTGTGATCCGAGGAACCTCCCCAAAGAAAATTTGCTATCATAGAATTTATTTTGTTTACAGTGATCGCCGGGAGAAAGTACAGATGAGACCAATAGACCACATATTGAGATAAGACAACTTGTATCAAGATATATCTACCGCCCAACGATAGGAACCTACTCGTCCATTTATATATCTTATTTTTAAATTTTTCGATCAGCCATGTCCAATCGTTGCTTTTGTATGAACAAGGTTTGAGTCTAAATCCCAGATATGTAATGCCCAACATTATATGACTTCTACCAAATCCCATAAACTCTGCAATGAACTTGATTTCCTCCACATCTCTCGAATCATAAAGTAAGAGAGATTTACCTTTGTTAATGCATAACCCAAATGCTACTCCAAAGCGAGTGAGAATGTAGTGCAAATAAAACCATTGATTTCTATTAAGCTTACCAAATACCAACAAGTCATCCACAAATAAAGAGTGTGTGACACATATCGTAAGAGAGAAAGCCAATCCTTCAAAGTAACCCTTATTCTTTTCCATCTTCATGAGGTTGTTGAAGCAATCCATAATAAGGATGAAAATAAGCGGGGATAAAGCACAGCCCTGTCGAAACCCTCTTTCGGCCAAAAAAAAGTCGGTCGGAAATCCATTTATCAGAACAATGCATCTTACAGAAGTTATGCAAGCCATTATCCATCTAATAGATTGAATAGATAGCCCTATCTTTAGGATAATTAGCCTAATAAAAGACTAGTCAGCAAAATCATAAGCCTTATGGATGTCAATATTCATAATAAGAGCCTATGTTTTGTTATCATGAATGGAGTGTAAAGCCTCCTATGCTATAGCAATAGCATCATGTATTGACCTGCCTCTTAAAAACCCAAATTGTTCCTTTGAAATGCAAGTTGATAGGATCCCCCGAATCCTATTTGCTATAATTTTTGAAGTAATTTTGTCAATGACATTACATAGAGCAATAGGCCTAAAATCTGAGAACTGTTCAGGATCCAATGACTTAGGAATAATTGTCAAGAAAGTGGAATTCATATCACCCGAAACAAATCTCAAAATCATAATATGTTACACGACCCTAAGCAACTCATCCTCCAACATTTCATAGAAATGTAAATAAAATTCAGAGAGCCATCCATCGGCCGAGGACTTTTGTTATGTGCAAAAAAAATTAATGCAGCTTCTAACTCCTTCTTAGTTATCTCCGCCTCCATGACATTATTTTCATCTTGATCAAACATGGAGGGCATATGCTGTAGGACCCAAGATTGGCTTTGATGATCGATTTCATGGTCAACAAGTTTGTAAAATAATTTAGCGCTTCAGGACTTTTCATAACAATGGACATAACAATATGAATAGAGTCCAACCTTAAATGTTTCATTGTATAATTGTGCTAGCAACGGCAACCACGTCCCCTGCATGCCTAAAAAAACTCGTAGTTTTAATAACTATTTTGGATAATATTTCAATGCCATTGACAAAAATTGGAACCCTCCTGGTTTGACATGTGAAAAATATTATAGAGTTTTATGTGCGTTTGCTTTCATTTTAAGTGCATTTTACCATTTGGCAAAGATGGATAACTAAGTTTGTCTTAATATTGTTGTGTTGATCACAGCACTAATTTTTGGGTACCTTATGATAAAACTTGTTCGACCAAAAGATCCAGAAAATCTCATTAGAAAACCGTGAAAAATGTGGTATCTTCTTAAATAAAACAGAAATCTATTACCAAAATCATACCCTTGGTCAGTGCTTTATCTTAGGGTTTAATTTGGGGGTTAATAATGGTATAAGTTGAAGTTATTAAGATAAGATATAAATTGTAGTTAGCTTTTATCATTTTAACTAATTTAGATTTATCTTAATTTTATATTTATTAAGTGTTTAAAGAGATTAAATTTCTTTTTATTTTAAAACGAATTAAATTTCTTTTAAGATATATATATATATATAATCAAAATTTAGAGAAAAATATAAATTAACAATTTCATCTCAATATTATTTAAATTATTATTTTTATTTTTATATAGACATCACAAACCTAATACATTCATAAAACTAATATAAACATGAAATTCAAATTAACATATTATTATTATAATTTAAAATAACGTCTATTTGTTAAAATATTTCTTAACGCATAACTTAGTTAATGCTGGTTAATCTTTTTTTTAAATATAACTTGCAAATAGTTCATTTGGATATAAACTATTTACCAAATTAACTATTTGCAGAGTCAATTTACATGAATTCCAAGTTTTATTTCATTTCTATGGTTTAGAGTATCTATATTTTTATATTTCATAGTAAGTGACATTTAGTTTGGGTTTATAATGGTTATATTTAGTTTAAATTTAGATCGGTGAATAGTTAGATTAGAGTAGATTTTTTATGAATATATATATATATATATATATATATATATATATATATATATATAAGTATAGTTATATGAATTAAATGGTTAAAAATTTATAAACATCAAATTATAATAAAATCAAAGTATTCATCTCGTGGTACATCTCATATTAATAAGATTAAGAAATTTATAAAAATTAACTAAATTATAACTTTATTATTATTATTATTTATAAAAAGAATTAATTAACTAAATTATAACTTTATTATTCTAATTATTATTATTTATAAAAAGAATTAATATATGAGTTAAATATATAAACATCTTTCACTTTATCATGAAGAATCTTAGTATGTAAATAGGCTTTGTTACAATATCATGGACAATGTCATGGCTACTCAATTCCACATGTCCAAAAAAATGGTAATTCATTTCATATATGGCAATGGTTCATATCACAGTTTTCTTAATTAATCAATTCAACTAAAACTGTATAAAGGACACAATTACTTTATAAAAAATATCATTTGATTTGTGAATACTACTAAAATAGTTAATGGAAGTGAAATTTGTATCATCCACCAAATCATTATTAATAATCAACTTAAAAATTTGTATGCCTTATTCCAAAATAAACAAGTCTATTGGCCTAATTACCTTAAAATAAAATATAGCATAAAATTAAAAATATGATACCAACATCAATCAATAAATAAATAAAAATTGCTATCATGAACTTGGAAATTCAAAGATATATTACAAATTTGATTTATAACATGAAATCATAAGTTTGAAATATGGACTTTGTCATCAATAACCAAAACATTTAATGAAATTTACCACTTCAAGTTTGAAGTTCGGTGAATCTCACATACACACACATATATCTATGAATTTTACTGAAAATTTATAATAATTTATTTTCCAAAAATAATACATATCTATATATATCTATCTATCTATATATATATATATATATATATATATATATATATATATATAAAGTTTGAATTAATTTCTCACAGGTGTTTTTGTTAAGATACTCCATCGTATGGCAAGGTTACAGGTATGAAGAACTCTAGGTTTTCTACACGTGCACCTCTTCCCTCTACCGTCATTGCGTTGTTGATCAGCCATGAGGCCCATGGCAGCCAAAGGCCAGACGTGCCATAAGCGCCTCACAAGCCTCACCATGAGAGTCGTAGTTTTGGCGAAAGTGCTAAGAGGGCTAGCGTTAGGCCCATAGAAAGCTTAACAATCTCGGTTGTAGACAGGGAAGCAGCTTTCCACGACTTAAAGGCTGACGACTCCCACGCAGGTCGGATTGGAAAGGGTCCCAACCCCAATGCGATGCAGAAGGACTCCCACACCCAGCTGAATAGCGAGAAGAGCACCAATTGTTCAGGCCTGACCCTGCAAGTCATTAGGTCAACGTTACATTGCGCGACCCCAGGGTTTCGGTGCTAGGACTGCCACTTCATAAGGGGAAAGATAAATGCAAAGAGGTTGCCTAGTGTAGCAGGGAGCCTACAAAGTTCAAGACTCTAGCCCCTCTAATGCATTTTGGCAGTCAAGGATCCCCAGTTTTCCTACCCCCCTTCTTTCCAATTTAGATCGCTCTTCTATCCGGAAAAACCATGCTTTTCTAGGTTCATTCATCGGATCTGGTCAAAGACCTCTCGCATGCCCTTGAACTCAAGCTTGGGATTCCTTCCGCTTCTCATCGACTTCTCTATGGAGGTAAACAACTTGAGAACTCTCTTTCACTTTCATTTTACAATATTGAAAAGGATGCCTTGGTGGTCTTATCCCTTTGTCACCGAGGAGGGGCAGTTGGGCAACCATCTTCTGCTCAAGCTCCTTCTTACAAGGATGTTGTGCATGCACAACCTCCCAAGAAATTTTCCCAACCCTCTGAGGCTCCCAAGCCATTTTTGGTTGACAAAATGGAGGATATTCTCGCTTAGCAGAAATTTACCAATGGATTCATTCCACATGGATCAATAACAACAAGGTTATCTTCTGCTCGAAGGGTTTCTTTATAGTTATGTTTGATTTCAATGAAGACTATCAAAAATCCTTAACAGGAGATCCATGGTTTTGGGGAAAAGCAGGGCTATTCCTCACACCCTAGTTCCCAGACTTCGACCCCTCAACGACATTCATTACCAAGCTTCCCATTTGGGTCACGCTTCCAAATTTACCTACCCTCTATGGCACTTATCTGTCTTTCAAGAAATTGGAAACACCTTGGGACGCTTTCTGGCAACGGATCCCTCCAGGGGGGGAACAGGCATATACACCTATGGCAGAATATGCATATAAATAGACATGATAAAGGCATGTCCGATCAAATCAACCTCAAATTTGGTGACTTCCGCTGGACATAGACCCTGGACTACGAGAACACTACCTTTTGATGTCGTGACTACCATCAAACATGACATCTTCAAAAATCCTGCACCATGTTCCTTTCCTAGAAGAAGAAAAGCAATCGCAAATCAAAATCTAAAAGCTGGAAACCCTGTGCACCGCCTCCCATGGATGACCTTAACTCTTTAAGCTTGGATGAGGAATATTATGAAGCAGACCACCTCCCATGGATGAACTTGACTCCTTCAGTTCGGATGAGGAATATTCTGAAGCAGATGAGGAGGTTGCAAAGCAAGAGAAGAAAATGACCTCAGCGGACCCTGGAGGGCCCAACGTTTCTTCGAGTGCTCATAAAAGATCTCATGAGACCTCCTCCTCAAACTCGGATAAGGAGACTACTCCTTTAGTCAACAATAGTCTTCAAGTGGTTCTAGCCCATCCACCCCATGAAGGATGGGTTAAAGTTTCAAAAAATAAAGGAAAGAAATTCCGTACTGAAGATTCAACCCCCTCTGGGTAGATTCCCATTTTTGTTTCTCATGGCTCCTTGTTTATCTTCTTGGCTCTCTCTGTTTCTCTCTTGGCTACTTAACAGGACCAAGGTTGATAGTTCATCATTTCTGGCTCCTCTGCTATCTAGCCTCTCATGATTGTAACTCCATCTTGTACCATATGCTTTTCTAATAGAATTAGTCTTATTTACAAAAAAAAAAAAAGATACTCCGGCATATATAAGGCACTCCCTGGTGTAAATGTTACTGGTTCCAAACTAGTGGGAAAAATTCCAATCATGCTAAAGGGTGATGTGGCCCAGTCCTGTGTGATACCCGGTATATAAGGCACTCCCTTGTAAAGGTCAATGGTTCCAAACTAGTGGGAAGAAAATCCAATTATACTAAAGGGTAGTGTGACTGGTGATACCAAGTGTTTTTGACGGCTTAAATACCCCTACATTAAAGCTACTCAAACCACAAATTAAGTGAGCCAATCTTTTTTTTTTTTTAATTAATTAATTAAATACAATTTGAATGATTAAAAAAGTATTATGATATTTTTCATTTGAATTTAATTCTAGTATATAATTTAGCAAGTTCAAAAAACTATAGGTTCAATCCATTCCAAAAACAAGTCTCCAAAATAAAATAATTAAATTTCAAACATTGTTTATAAACTTGCTCTCCAAAATAAAATAGTCAAATTTCAAAGATAATACAATGTGTATACTGAGTATTTTTACTAGTATACTTCATATCACATAAAATTTTAAAATTTATTATACCTCATATCACCCACAAACACACACAAAACAAAAAAAAACCAAAAAAAAAATTAAAATTAGAAGTGTTTTTTTTAATAAACTCGTATTGAGTATATTAATTTTAGTTATCAACCCTAAAGATATCACCACTATATTAAGTATTTCAACGTTGTTTAAATGTTATTAAAGAATTTAATAAACAAGTGTTATTAAAGGATTTACGAAGTCATTATATAAAAAGAACCCATGTGGAGAGTAGCGTAAGGATTTTATTTTCTCGAATATGGCTGGAGAACTAAAAATACAAGATTATATTTAGAATCCTTAAAGAACTTTCTAAACAGTTGGAGTATACATCTCAACATTCTAACATTGTAAGAAATTTTTCTGTGGCAGTAGCATTAAAAATACAAGAATATGTTCAGAATCCTTAAGAATTTTCTACCCAATTACAGTAGACATTTCAGGATCTCAATCATTGTAATATTTTTTATTATGCTAGCAGAATTAAAAATAAAAAACTATGTTAAGAATCCTTAAGAATTTCTCAACCAATTACAATATACATCTCAAGTTTCTAAACATTATAACATTTTATAATCAATAATCTCGATCATATTAATTTTGTTTTTTAGAATTTATTCTTTGAGCTAAAATAAAAAATTATAGCAAACCATATACTCAATAAAATTTAAACTTTATTCTTATTAATTTTATTTAACTTATGTATAAATATGATCTAGAATACTCACGACGACGAGTACGGCGTGAAGGGACTATTTTACTATTTATAGTGGAGTTGTGCCAAGAAAGAGAAAGAAAAATTATTTCTGTTTTCGAAGGCAAGAAAATAGTGACTCCCCGCCAAAAGTGGATTCTGTTTACAGGGTATGCAATACGTGTAATTAAATTCCGAATATTTTACACGTTCGGGAAACCCGACTGTCATTTGTTCTAGAACCTATGTAATGCGTATCATTATCATTATCATTGATTCAAATTTTTGGACACTAAATTTTTTTTTTTTTATTATTATTAACATATATTAATCTATGTATTTGTCAACAAAGAAAACGAAAATTGAATTTTTTGGAAACCGAAACTTACGTATAATGCATAAGGAAAAAGAAAATTGAACTTTTCGAATTAAAATCCAAATGTAATGAATTCAAAGGCTACGTGAATATGAGACTAAACAATTTTTTATCCAAAGTTTTATTTTGGATCTTTTATTACTGGTCAAAGAGTATAATTTTATTAAAATGTAGGATAATCTGTTAAAATTTCATTAAGAATTGTTTAATGCTAGATTGTAATTAGCATTACGTGGGTAACATTTAATGTTTTCTTTCCACCTCAATATATATTCACCCTATTATGTATGCCTTAGCATTCACAGCTTCATATCCACCCCATCACATATCCAACCCAGTCCACAATCCACCATATCACATATCAAAGCGCCACGTCACATATCCAAAGCGTGGTGGTGAGTTGCATGTCCCTTCTTCATTTGAAAGAATTGAAATTGCTTATCAAAAGTGTGGTGGCGAGTTGCATGTCCCTTCTTCATTTGAAAAAATTGAAATTGATTCCCATCTTTACAGCAAAGAAAGAGAAGCAGTTTTCTGTTCGTCTATTTACCAAGCGGAGAGAATAAAAGCGAGTACAGAAGAGAAGTGAATACGTCAAACCTCTATTGGATTGTTGCCCAAAATTTGCCTCCCGTATTTACATCAAAGAACGAACTCAAGAAGTTGGTTCTTTGGCCATTGATTTAGGCAGCGGAGAGGAAGAGAAGCAAATAAAATCAGTTCTTTGTCCATTGATTTATCCAGCGGAGAGGAAGAGAAGTTACATCAAACATCTTTTGCATTGTTGCCCAAAATTCAGGGTATAACCCAGCCTATTCCAATCAATCACAGACAAAGTTCAGACAAACATTCCAATTCTGCCAAATGCATCAAAAGGGGTAAAACAAATGGGTAAGCTGCATCAACTGCAGGTTCTAAATTTCTTTCAAACATTCAGGAAAACACATTTCTGCTTGAAAAAAAGGTAATAAAGCTTGAACAGAAACAAGAATGTCATATGTAATGCTATTGTATAGTGGGCGGGCAATGTCCAAGATTATCCATTATTTTACCCAAACTGTGTTTTTCTTCAATTTCATACCTCAAACCTGGAGGCATCTGAAATGTATTAACATTGCATTCTACATGCACAAGATGAATAGTTGCAGTATATAATCAATTCTTGCATTATGTCTATATAAAATTTCATGTCACGAAAAGATTAAAAATGCGAAAATATTGTTCTATTGTTGGAATTGTAGAGGAACACCCTGGTAACTCTACATTAGTCTCCATTTACAGCTAAAACATCCAAATCCATTAAAGCATTTTTATGACTTACAACAATTTCTTCAATAGCCTCTTGTATTGTGAATGAAATTAAATGAATTTAAATAAATAGAAACCTATGAAAATTACTGCTATAATTGAATAATTCAAGATAACCCTTCAATATTTGCATTTATGAAAGATGCATAACTCTAATTTCTAACCCTACAATGGCCAAAAGGATTCAGTGAAGCAAAATCAGTCTGATTATTAGGTTACCCTACCTGAAAGTGCTAATCTTGTATTCTATGGGGATTTATGCCCCAAGATGTAGAGAACTCTTTCCTCTTTTCTTTTCCTCTAACTTTTTTAACTAGACCTTGTCCTCTTCATTCAGGTCCTAAATTGTGTCCGCTCATCTTCATCCCCACCTTAAATTATCGTGCCATACATCGTGCCAAGGTATGGCAAATGAAAACCGATTTCCAGAACCCAATTTATGTCAGCAATATTTTTATATTGGCACACAAAAAATAAATTTCATCTGCGAGTTTTATTTTCACAACTACATTCTCCAACAGAGGCTATTTCCAACAACTGTTTTGGCTGCTAAACGAGGATATAAGGTTTTTCTTTTGGTACTATTTTTCCATGCTCAGATGCAAGGGAGAATATATTAAGTTCAGTCGGCCCCATGACCTCCCAGTTCAGTAAGATATCAACATCTATTCCTCCATCGAGCATTACATCCAAGCCAGAGACCGCAGCCCCATGACCTTCTAGGATTGATTCTGTAAGATATCAACATCTAATCCTCCATCGAGAATTACATCCAAGCGATAGAGCCCATAATGAAGGCATGACCTTCCAAGATTGATTCTGTAAGATATCAACATCTAATCCTCCATCGATAATTACATCTAAGCGAGAGAGCCCATAATGAAGCCAGAACCATTCAAATAAATGCATCCTTGTTATTGTTTGTACAGGAATATTTGGAATTACTTGGAGCCTTGCATGACAGCCACGAACAGGTGGAGATTACTTGGAACATTTCATGATAGCCATGACCAGGTGGAGATTACTTGGAGCCTTTCATGACAGCCACGACCAGGTGGAGTGCATGCAAAAGATTATGGAGTTGTCGTATTCGAATGTTGTGCCCTTTTTCTGTGTTGAAGAAAGTAATTCAAAATTAATTGTTGAATATTAATATTACTAGCATTTGTACCAAAAGGGTGTAAAGACATGCCGATAGAAATGCAGATGAATGTAGTATGTTTTTTACTTTTTGACTGGGTTAAGTGTGAGTTTTCACTTTTTTGATTAGGATATAGTTTAGATCATGTATTTGATGTTTTATCCACTCACTTCCAATTTTCTCTTTCAGGTTAAGATAAATAGATAAGTAAATATTAATAACACAGTTGGAAAAATTTGAAAAATATTGTAATATTCTCATATGACCATCTGCATTATGTTGCATCCAAGAATGTTGTATGCAATGCTTTCATTGGATACCTAAACACTCACTAATTATATTTGATTCTTGTCCCCGCTTTCATAATTGATTCATGTTGGATGTTGCCTCCAAAGTAGAAATACCCTCCTACATATTCTTCACTTCTCTGGCTTCTCTTCTCTGCATCATGCTCTACCTTCCAACACCTGTCCAGAAAGTTGAAATTTCTTTCAAAGATGTTGATTTTACGATCGAAGTGTCCAGCCTTCCGCTGAATCCTAGAACAAATTTTTCAAGCCATCTTCAAGATAGATATAATGTTTTGTTCAACTGGTTCATTCAAATTTTCCCTTTGGCTTCACGAAGTGCGTGGAATTCTGATAAATACATGCCAAGAATTGGAACCGGAACAAGTAAAAGTTGTCAAAGGAAGGAAAGATTCTGAGCTACGCGTCGTGGTATAAGGATAAAGGTCTAGTTATTGTAGGTGGGTAAAGAGTGGGTAAACTCAGGGAATGGGTTGCATGTAATGCTTTAGTCTTCCTGACTAGTTCAACAACAAGTGCCTGCCTGAATGAAGAATAGGCATACAAGTAGCAGCAATAGTAGTAGAAGAGGCTAGAGCAAGAACTGAAGCCGCCCTACTCGATAATACCAATTGAATTGAACTTAACTTGCTGAAAAGCTATTATAAACTAATAATTTAGTTTGCTCTGTCGACTCCCATAATGGGCGTGTGGTTCTTTTTGGTATTCATACATTATACATGAACGAACTACATGAGTATCTAGGGTATAATCTTATAGTGGTACTAATGCGCTGATAGCCCCAGTTTCAAGAAATCCCACATTGAGTGGAACCTGATGCTAACCTGAAATCCTTTGTTTACCCGCCACTGGCGAGCATACTCGTAGTTTCCAATAGCACGCAGTTATCTCATCAAATAGTCTATAGACGATTTGATCTTCGACAGTAGGCTTTGCTCTTTCGTCTGGTGTACTTCTCTGTCGTCTGGCAACGTGACTCAAAGTCTCTTTTCTTCTGGTGGGATTGGTAACTTCTTTTGGGGCATGTTTGAATAGGTATCCATAAGCAGGAATTAACATAATGAGTCCCTGGGCAAGGTCTTGTCTGGTGAGGTCTTCTTATCTGGGCAGGTCTTATCAGGTTATGTTAAGTTCAGGTCAGTCGTTCTATGTTGGTAATTGTAAAAAGTCCAAGTGGTTAGTAGCAGAGTAAAAACGTGAATCCAGTAGGCTAAGGGTTCATAGTATTCCCTCCTAACTAAGTGCGCATTCATCAAGCAGCTATATTCAATTTTTTCTTAAAAAGGATCATTGCCGAAATGCATCCTTCCATTTATGTCATTGGGCCTCTCATATCTTCGTCCCTGTCTCAATTATTTGACTGCTAAATCTATGAAGACATACATACTCTATCCTTCTGGTTTTAAACTTGTGACTTCTTAAAAAGAAACGCATAATCTTAATCATTAAGCCCACTCTTAAAATAAAAAAACAATATAATATACATTAGTGATACCACTTAAAACTTTTTTAATTATAAATCATTAAATAATCTCGAAACTTATTATTATTATTAATAGAAAATATAGTATATAAAATTTCAATATTATTATTAATTTAACTTTGAAATAAAATATGTGAAACTAAAGTATATTTATTTATAAGTAATAATATAGCCCAAAAAAAAGATAACAATTATACTTCCCAATCACGGAAGATAACCCCAAGTAACTTTAATTGTTCTGCTCATTAGTTGGTCTTGGGCCTATATGTCCGCCGGTTCTCCCATTGTAGCTGACATCCGGAAACATAAAGCCTAGCAATCCAAATCTCCAATACTGAAAGTAACAAATTAACCCCCAAAAAAAAAAGAAATATCGATAATAACGGTTTTCATACTGTGTGTCATTTAGTACTTTACTATATGTGTGGATTGTAGCAATCATCAAGCCCGACGATAAGGCTGTTTTTTTTCCCATTCTATAATAGGACGGCTTTCCGTCGCATGGAAAACTAGAGTCGTTTTTTATCAAAGATATGACACATTCTCTGGGAATCTATGTTTATTTGTTTTGTAAGGGAATGGTGGATCGAGATTTTGTAGGATTCTCAGAACCAACAGCAGAACAACTTGAAGTGTTGATGGGGTATCACAATAACTTTGCTGCTGAATCCCTCACGTCCACCTTGATGGGCTATCCCAGAAATCTCAAGCTTCCAATGACAGTTTCACAATTGAGAGCAAGGCCATTCGCTGCCAGTTTGGGCTATGATCGACCTGCCAAACAATCCAAGGCAAATAATTTAGAGGATTCCTCCTTTCAGTGCCAACAAAGATTCTCTGGCAAGCTTTCCACGCCTCTTCCTATTTGTGTTCCAAATTTTCAGCAAAAACCACAACACATCCAACTGGAGAATTACTTCAGAGACTTCTTCAAGCCCAAGGTGCACCAGACATATGAGAGCCTAGCCCTGACAACACCATGCATGCAAACATAAATCCTAGTAGGTTCTGGAGCACATGACCATAGCTGCATCTCAGATATTAGCCACTCTAATAACGATGGGCCTTCAGATATGCAAATTTCAAGCATCCAACCTCAAATGGCTAGACCGCCACCCCGCCTCGTCCATTCTGTTCGTTTCTTTTGAGAGTCGCGGCACGCTTTCGTCCAAAGCAAACATGAGGGAGGTTAGGGTTTCGAGAAAGAGGACTTGTAATTCTACCTAGCACTGTTGACCGCAAAGCTCTTACGGGGCACTATTAACCGCAGAATTCAAAACAAGTGTGAGGGGCACTGTTGAGATTTCGTAACAGCTGTTGAGAACGATGAATCTCAACAGTGTCACAAACTAAAAATCCTACAATAAAATGCCTATCGGCATATTCATATATTCTTTCCATTGCTGCTTCGTGGGAATTTGGGCCACCTTTCCCTACTGAGAGGCCACCTTATCACTTTCCAAGTGATCTGGGCTGTGATCCCTATAATGAAACTGCTAATATTTTGACCAAACTCCTTATTTATGTTAATAAGCCCAACAGGAAGAAGGCAAATATCGTTGATCTATTTCATCACCGTATGCCGCGATCCTCATTGATAATTGTTTCACCAACCTGTCAAGTGAGGTTACTGACTTCGATCCAGGGCTAGGAACGAATGAAAAAAAATTAATAAGATTACTTACTGAAAGCCCAACCAATCCAATCAAGAAGGTATCGTCAAATGTCCACGTAATGAGCTAACGATATTTTGGTGGAAATATCACAGAGAGACTAAATATCCCAGAGAGACTTTTAATCAATTACGCCCCACGTATCACGTTATAAATATATGGTATCTTCATAGGGTTATCTAACCTCTTCAAGAGTATGGCGGGTTTAATCAGGATTTTACATTTGCATTTGATAGATTTAATCAGGTATTATGCATTTACAAACACAAAATGTGTTCACACAAAGTTCGCATATTGTTTCAGTTTGGTGTTGTAATATGGAAACAAATATTTGTTTACCATCAGTGCATTATTTTTCCAATTTCTCTTTTAACTTGACCGACAGGGCCTGTCGCTGCCTCCGGCGCTTGTTTATTATTATATTTTGAGTTTTATTTTTTACTTGAAATTTGATTAGAAATTAATAAAATTATAGTTTTAAGTACTTAAATTTGTTGAATGTTTTACATTTTTTTTTGGAATTGAATCCATTTTATATTTAAAAATACAATATGAAAATTTCAAAAAAAATATTCTAATTTTATTAAGAAAATAAAATATATATATATTTTATTAAACTATGTCCAAATTAAATATATGTTTCCTATTATATAATTGATAATAAATTTGAATTAAATTGAAATTTAATTAAAAAAAATTAATTTATTAAATTTTTGATCAAATTGATTTTATATTTGAAAATAAATATTCTAATTTTATTAGAAAAAATCAAAAAAAATATATTTTATTAAATTATGTCCAAATTAAATATATGTTTCATATTATATAATTGATAATAAATTTGAATTAAATTGAAATTTAATTTATTAAATTTTGATCAAATTGATCTTATATTGATAGGTTTCTCTATTTTTTGAATAGGCTATTATTACTAATTATGCCTTAAGTCGTTTTTATTTGAAAACAACTCCCCTAGTTACCAATGTCTCCATGTTTGAGCCTTAGGCGATGGAAACGTTTTAGGCCATTAGATCCACAAGTTTTAAGTTTAAATGATGTTATTAAAAATTTGTTAGATTTAAATAAAATTTATAACATAAAATTAAACTCCACACAAACCAATTAATTTAAAATAAATAGATAAAAAAACACTATAAAAAGGAAAATTTAACTATTGGTCAAAATACAATAAAAAAATAAAAATAATAAAATAAAATAATAATAAACTATAAAAACAGCCCATGGTATTGACCCATGGTATTCATGTGGAATGTAGTTTATTTAAAGGGAGAAATTAAGATCAGTATTTAGGTTTTGGTGACTTTTAAGTTAAAACAATGTTATTAAAAAATTTGCTAGATTTAAATAAAATTTATATAATAAAATTAAACTCCACACAAACCAATTAATTTAAATTGCATGGACAAAAAAAACACTATAAAAAAAAATTAACTATTTATGTATTTAAATATTACATTTTGACTATGTCAAATTACACAAAAAATAAAAATAAAAAGTAAATTAAATAAAAAATATTGGCATAATGTAATGAACACTTTAACTAGGTCAAAATACAATAAAAAAAATAAAAAATAATAGAATAAAATAATAATAAACTATAAAAAAGCATCCCCATGGGTCAATGGCCCATGGTATTCATGGGGAATGTAGTTTATTTAAAGGGGGGGAATTAAGATGGCCTAGATCAATATCAAGAGCTAAGAGAGATCAAATGTCTTGATATGCAAAGCTCTTTTAGAGTGAAAAGAGAATTAATCCATCTCATAAATAGTATAGATCTAAACTAATTATTTATTAAATTATTTTTTAAATGTTTATAACCATTATTCTTTTAAAATTTTACTTGAATAGAATGCATCTAAATTTTCATACATCCAAACATAGTTTTCCTTGTTCTAACAACTATTTTATTATTCCAAAAATACATGGTTTTTTTTGTTATATATTATTTATGTTACAAGCTGTTTTATTATTCATAAGTAGTATTTTTTAATATATAAACTAGTATTTGCACCAAATGTTGCAAATGAAATGCCATAAGTCGATAGCATACTCAATAGAATATAGAAGAAGAGTGTAGATGAAGGCGGATGTGATATGTAATGTTATCTAAAGATGCACAAATTTTTCTCTAATAAAACTATCAACAATATGCCTAGTTGTAAAAAATCAACAATACTCCTAGCTATGAAGTATATGTTTGTGCTCTTATGGGAAATATAAATTTAGTTTGCATGATATGTTCAAGTATTTTTTTAAGTTTTTTGAATTTAATAATACTCTTTTGTACATTTCAACCTAGACGTATATATATGTGTATGTGTGTGTGGGTGCTCTTATTTGAAGCATCAACAATATCCAAGAGGAGCCATGCTTCACGGTAACATTTGATATCATCATTACTATCTGCAGACATAGCGTCCTCATAATAAAAGATCATAAAATAGATGAATGAAATTGCTTTCATCTTCCATGACACTTTTCCATCTCGTTGGAAATACCCTTCTTCTTCCCGGAGAGACCACAACTTCATCGTGAGGCCACTATGTTCTATGCATAACATCTTTCCCTTTTTTTAAGTCTTATAGTTTTACAAAATTGACACTATATGATTAACAATAGAGTAATTTGAGACAACCCTAAGGGGTTTTTTTGTACAAGTTTACCATAACCTTTCCATCCATTCAATATATATTCCGGAGTCTTCTAAAGAGAGAGTATATTCTAGTTTATAACCCTGATCCACAATCAAAGAAAATGGCTAGGGATTTCACAAGTTATTAGTTTATAACTTGATCCACAATCAATAGCATTATTTTTACTTCTCTTAAAGTGATGAAAGCCACCTCTACATAGCTTTTTTTACTATCTTCACAAAGAACAAAAGAAACCAAATTCATATCAACGACATCTGAAAAAACAAGAACATGGTAGACACCAGGGAGATCACTAATATTTTGAATATTTTCAAAGATCATGAAAAACTAATACATAGTTGAGTCAATAAGAAGTGGTAAATATTAAATATGGAGGAACTACACTAAAAATACCTTTGATTTTGAAGGTTCTTCATTCATGAGGCATTCATGTTGGCATGATTTTAACTTAATTTCAACATAGGCCTCATGATTTGTAAGGTTCAAGGAAGCAATATTGCAGTAATATTTCATTATAACATGGTCCTTGTCTTTTCTTGATATAATTATTTTTTTAAATTAAAAATTATTTATTTAATGTATTCAAATAAATTAATTTTTTTATTTTTAAATTAAATTAAAATACACACACACATATATTCTTTTCAACTATATCTTATGAGTTTAATATGTTTTCAATCAAGAAGAGGCTTAAGAGTTTAAGAACTATATCTTAGATCCGAGCACATGATTCTATTAAAATTTATGAAACAAATTCAATTTTTTACAACTTGTATTTTTTTAATAGAAACAAATTCATTTTTTTACAACTTGTATATTTAAATATGTGATTTTGGAAGTAATGATGGCTTTTTTAGACACTTGATTAATATTGTGAAAAAAAATTGAGTATATCATTAAGGACTATGAATAGTTCAGTGTAACACTTGCATTACTTATAATAGAATTTAATATCCTTTCTTGCTAATACATACCACATAATCCATCAAAAAGCGTAACCATGTCCGCAATGATATATGATAATCATTTCAGTTTTATGTTGATGCCAACATGCATGAATATGTTTCTAATGTTAAATGAAGTAGTTTTCAAAAGTTCCTAGCTCTATTTTAATTACATAAATGCATTGAAAACTATCCGATATATTTACTTTATTTGTTTTATTGGGAAGTGTTGCAAGGTGACATATTGTGCCAAGAAGTTTGCTATATCTTATTAGTTTAGTATTTTTTTCAATCAAGAAGAGGCTTCAAAGCTTAAGAATTGTATCTTTCTTGTTGATAACTCTTATCATCAATATCTTTGAAACCTCCACGACATGCTTCCATGGAAGCAAAATTTTCCAATCATTTCTTTTGCAACATATGGTGCAATTGCTAGTTATTAGATAAATGATAGAGATTTAATCTCTAAATATTTATAGTAGTATTTAAAAAATAAGGATTAAATTTTATCTCCCGGATTAGTTATGTTATTTTAATTCATTTGTCTTAAATTAATTAATTAAAGAAAATATCATATCAACATGTGTCACAATTTAAGAATTTATGTAACTAAGAATCGTGTTTAACTAGTATATATGTTTTTTTCTATAACTAGCCTAGATCCATCTTAACTTTTTGATCTACCAAGCACCAAGAGGGATCAAATATTTATTCACTCTAAAAGGGGTTTGTGTTAAGATATTTGATCCCTCTCATTGCTTGGTAGATTTAGAATGAAATGGATCTACTTTGGTATAATTACTTATTATAGTTAATTATGATTATAATTATAGTTATAATTATTAATTTGTTTTTTACTTTATTTTTTTTACTTTTTAGTTTTATGTAATTTGACCGACTCAAAAAAAATTATTGATAATTGTAATTATTAATTTTTTTTATTTGTTTTATCTTTATTTTTATATAATTTCACCCAAAGTCAAAATATTCAATGAGACATTAGAGTGCTTTTATCTCTATCATATTAGGTTAAAGAGCACTTCTCCACTCTATTAATAGTAATTATTATTATTATTTAAAACAAAATTATAATTTACTTTATAAAAAAAAAGACTCAAAATAATACAAAATGTATAAAAAACAAAATTGATGCTTATCACAAATTGATATCTATCCATATTTTAATTTTAATAGACTCAATTTTTTTTAAATATTATTAAATACTACATAACATTTATTTAAATTTTATCATGTTTTAACTTAAATTATCATATTCCAATATAATAATTTAAATTTATTTTTACTAAATAAATTTATTTACAATTTGCATTAATACTGGTGATTTCCTTCCTTACTCAATTTCTAACCATCTGCCTAACCAAATATATAAAACATAATTTATTTTCATGGTTGAGCCTTCAAATTTTTTAAAAAGACATCTTCATGTCAAACTTTTTAACATTATTTTCTATTTAAATATGAATTTGACCTTTTAAATTTCTCTATACAATATTCTCGGCGTTCTCTTTGACTTAAATATCATTTTTTGGGATTCAAGTGAGTTAATTAAGTCATTCATCTATGACCATTTCCATGAGAGATAGTAGTAACCGACTAATTTCTCATGATTTTTGAATAGTCTACTTAGCACTCATTGCATCGAGTGATGCTCACACCGGTGAATAAATGGGATTTAAACTAGTGAAATGAAACACATAGCGCTCAACCATAAGCGTGCTTAACTATGGATTTTTCCCACAATCAAACCCACTTAGCTTTCTACCCCATTTACAAAACCTTAGCAAGTATTGTGCCTCATGAATCATTCAAGTAGAGCTCCCTTTACTCTTTGTATTTAAGTATTAGGGGTTTTAGCAGATGCATTATGTTAGATATCATTTTGGGATTCAAGCTGCGTTAAGTAAGTCATTCATATATGACCATTTCCATGAGAGGTAGTAATCGTGTTAAGTTAGTCATTCATCTATGACCATTTCCATGAGAGGTAGTCGTAATCGACTAATTTCTCGTGATTTTTTAATATTCCACTTAGCACTCATTGCATTGGTGATGCTCATAGGGGTGAAGAAGTGTGATTGAAACTAGTGAAATTAATCACATAGCGTCAATCATCACTTCAGGGGCTTGCACTTAGTAACCGAGGACTTCCCAGAGAGCTCACCCATCCCGAATTCCTCTGGCTCAAGCACCCTTAACTATGGACTTTTTCCCACAACCAAACCTGCTTAGCTTGCTACCCCATTTGCAAAACCTTAACAAGTATTGTGCCTCATGAACCATTCAAGTAAATCTCCCTTTACTCTTTGTTGAATTTTACCCTTTTAACTTTCTCCACACAATATTCTCATTATATTTGTCACATAGCACAACTTTCTTCATTACTCTTCCTATGTACTCCCTATCATCATCCCCATCAAGATCATCCTCCAGACACTAAATGTTGCATTTCCATGTAATTCATGAAAGCTGAGTCCAACAATGTGTTGTCATTCTTTTAAATTCATGCTTCTAGCTTCTCTCACTTTTTTTTTCTCTTTCCTTTATCATGTTTTTTTTATCATGTGTTTTTTATTTAAAAAATTTAAAAAATAATTTTATATATGTTTAACAAATGATTATTGAATTGGAAGATTAATTATTTATTTTTTTATAAAAAAAATATTAGTTGAATTGGAATATTAATTTATATACATATAAAATGATTGTTGAATTGGAATATTAATTAATTTTTTAATTTTACATAAAATGATTGTTAAGTTAAATTTTTTAAAATAATTCAATTGATAATAGTTGTGAAAATGAAATTTTATGTGTGAGGAAGTTCTAGATTCAAATCCATTTTATTTATCCATTTCAATATTTGACATTTTGACCATTAATACAGGAAATATATATATATAGACACACACACTAACCATGGAGGTGCAAACATTTTTTTGAAGTTATGGATTTTAAAAGAGATTTGATCATTATCTAACTTTGATAGATCTTTATTTAATATGGATTCACACTAGTTAATATTACAATCTAATATGAGAGATATGTAAAAAATATTTAATGTCACTCTTAGCCTTAAATAAAATGTTTCCATGTATTTATGAAGTTAAATAAATTTTATACTTTCACTTTTAAATATGAGAAAGATGTATAATTCTTATAGAATAGCATAAATTAACTAATTTATTTTAATATATATAAATATAAAGAAAGAAAGAGAGAGAAAGTGATTGTAATAAGATGTTTCAATGTCTAATGCTAAGAAGTAATTATAGTAAATTCAATTACATCATAATATAAGTAATAAAAGGGAGATGTGTAATTCTTTTAATTTAAATATATATATATATATATATATATATATATATATATATACACACACACAATTACATCATAATATAAGTAATAAAAGGGAGATGTGTAATTATTTTAATTTAAATACGTTATATGTTTATATATAAATGTTCGATGTAATCATAAATAAAATATTTCACTTTGTCCATGTTAGGTATAAATATTTTATTTAAAAAATTTTATTAATAATAAAAAAAGTTCAATGTGATCATAAATATAATATTTCATTGTTCATGTTAAGTAAAAAAAATTTAATGCTGTGGTTAAAAACTACTACATATGTGGTATAAAATTATTGGGAAAAATTTTTTTTATTTTAAATAGTCTCATTATTTTACATTTTGGCCTCATTTTAAGGTATATTTTTTTTAGCCAATTTTTTCTAAAATTCAATAAAAAAAATGTGTTAAATTACAAGTTTAAAATTTCCATTCTACACAACTCAAATACAATCCATGATTAAAATGAATATATACTAATTGATTTAAAATTAGTATTACATTATTTCCAATCAAGTAACTAATCTCATTATTATTATTTTATACTGTATTGATTTATAAAATCAATCAAATACCTTTCAATTTTCACCTTTATATTTTTTATGTTATTTATACCAACTTCGATCGTTTCAAGTACCATGAAAGAAGGTTAGAATAGTATTGAAAATGATGGATTTAGGTGTGGTAATGCAATCATAATGTGGTGTTAATGCAATCATAATGGGAGCATGGGTTGACATGACAGGGCCTCCTGTTGCTCTACCCTTCTACATGTTACCATGCGAGGTCGAACTTATTGAGCCTCGCCTACCAAGGAAGGTGACAGAGGAAACTAGGAAAGTATTAACGGTGATACCATTGACGACGTTAAGACCCTTTGTGATGTCTTCCTCCTTGTAGACCTACTAGATCTACTTCTACTTCTTTTTTCGTGCCCTTATTTAGCCCGTGCCCTCATTTTTTCTCTGAATAATTTATGTCCTTTAGCCAAAGCTTTGTGTCTCAGGCATGGGGATCTGGCCTCTCTTCGCTAGCTTTTCCTTCGTCTTTGGTGGCTTTTACAGAAGCGGATGAACTTATCCGGTCTTCTACGGGTGTGTTACCCTCCTAGCAAGATTATCTAGCCACCTTGATTCCTCCATCTCTCAGCTATACACCAGCTAAGCATTAGTTGTGTCTTATTGCCTCATGTCACTTTGGCGCATCATTATATATGTTTTTATAGAGGAAGAAGGGAACGTGGAATAGTGGGTAACTCTATGGTGTGATTCCAAACTGAATATTCAGCTCATGGATATGAGAAACTCACTCCTCATGAAATTTAAGAAGAAATTTGGCGTGTTGAAGAGGAAATTTAACAAAATAAACATGCTATCTTCCACCTAAATGTTATAGCAGGAGTATTTCTCTGTGTACCAAGTACATTTAATTCTCGTGGGTAGAAAAAATCACTACTTCATACATTTAACCTCTATTGTCATGTCAAGCTACTTCTTTGTCATGTCAAGCTACTTCTTGGTAAGTTTCTAGTAGACTGGGTCAAACTTAGGTCAATCTCATGCACAATCGGATGAGTTGAAGAACCTCATGTTAGAAGTAAAAAATTCAGTTGGTCAGATTGGAGATTGGATCATTACCTATTTCTCTAGTTCCTTCACCATGTAAGGTTACCATACCAATCTGGTTGGTAAGTTTGAGTTGTCTTGATCCATTTTACAACCCATGAGATGTTGTTGCAGTTGATAACCCTGCATATGTTGTCGTAGATCGAATAACAAGATTTTTGGTGATAGAAATAGGATTTTGTGATAGCAGCAGCAACTCAGTTCCGCCCAGGAGATGGTGGTAACCTTGATGGTGAGGTGGGAAACATCCCAGGAAAGGATAAGGGTGGGAAATATTTTTCAAAGATTGGAGGAAAATAATGTAGTGAGATTGACTCTGCTGCAAAAGGTCTCTGAACACATATATGGTAGCGAAATTCCATGTTCGAGACTATTCCATTGAAGGAGCTTTGAACTTTGGGTTGGGCATGATGGTTCAAAATTTTGGCACATCCAGTCACCAGTGGTTTTCTGTCTCAAGGAAACTCTTGGTAGGCACCAGAGAAAGATATAGCTATGCAATGTTGAAAGGAAATCCTTCCATTGTCATTGGCGTCATGTGATTTTTTCTCAATATCCCTCTGTACAAACCATTAGAGCTTTAAATTGGGTAAGTCCACTTTGAGCTCTAGGTTTACTGGGTCAACACAATTGGATGTCTGCAATGTATTTTAATTTGAGCTAGAGAACGTGACTAAAATTTTATTTATAGTGGCCTGAAACGACTTTGATATGGAAGGTTTTCATCAATATACCAAGGATTTTGGGCAAAATTTCCATGCTAGCAAGCCAGAATCCTGGGAGGAAAAAATGTGCGTACAACAAGGCCGGGCCAGATTGGTATGGTAACCTTGACCATCATCTAACTTTCCTGTTTATATAAATCAAATCTTCTTTCTTCGCTTTACCTACAAACAACATCGCCCCAAAAACTTTCATGTCACAGGCATAAAAACATTCCATAGACAATAAAAGTTGATCAAAGCTTAATAAGAGCATAACTAGTTGAATGACGCCATGCTTCAAAGCCTAACAGACATACACAAGTAAATGCATCATGGTCAGAGTTTGAATAATTTTTCAAACTGATAGGGGGGAGCATCGTAACTCCCATTCCATCGTTCATATCTCGGAAGAAGGGAGGGACCTATGCTCTAGTGTAGAGAAGGATGATCCAGTGGCGGCACCGGTGGGTAAGTGCATAACTATGCTTTCGCCACTTTCAGGTCAAAAGATTTTTTGGGTGATAGTTATTTTTACGAATTGCTCGCTCCTAAATGATTTTATTAAAATGAATGTGTTTTTCATTCAAAAGTGGACTATGATCCATATCTCTCCCGAATCGTGACCTGTAGACATGGATATTACGTATATGAACATGCGGTAAGGTTTCGGTGTTCCAATTCTCTCATACTTTAGCTTTCATGGTAAGAGTAGTAGCTAAGATTGGAGACGTGCATTTACCATTCTGAGGTTTTCTTCCTCCAAAACTAAAATACGTTTAGGAGGTTCGTACCCATAGTCTCATATACAAAATAGCTGACACTTGGTATATTTTGATAATAGAGATAGGTGATATTTTTATCAAGTTTCTTTCCCGAATCACATCATTTTGAGTGTATTGTTCGAATTGATCAAATAAGTATTGACCCGCCAAGTCCATATCAATCGGTAAATCTATCGAGGTAGCGACCGCACGAGATCCTAATTGATTCCAATCTGGGTTCCCTGTATTATCTCGTTGTGTTGAGTTCGCTAGCAAGGCAGCGTGCTAAACTTCTTACCTTTTCTTTCAAAATCTTGGGCTTACAGGGCTCTATTTTTTACTCGATGTTGCTCCCTCTTATTTTATGGTGTATGAGACACCATTATATATGTTTATATTATGGCTAGCAGATTGTATTATGGCTAAAGAGTACATATTGTTGGTCGACCACGGAATATACTTGTACTACAATCATGGATTCTACCTACGCTATTTGTTTCACCCTACGCAAAAAGGTACACAAACCTATCTGTAATTTTTTTTTCATAGTTCTGTAGCAGAGTTCTATAAGTTTCCAGGATACTACTCAGCTCTAAAAAACTATGCATGAACTCATCAATTATTCCTGAATTCATTATTGAATAGCCTGCATTTCACTGAAATGTTAAAAGTGCAAAGCTTGTTGATAGAAAAAATAGAAAAACATTAGCATTCTAATAAATAGAAAAAAACATGGGATTTACTCATTAACTAGTATTAACAACTAAAATTACTTTGTAGCATGCTCAATGATTCTTTACTTTGTAGCATGCTCAATGATTCTTTATATGTTCTTTTTTTAGGATGCAAGATATGTCAATGTGTTGCCTTTTTGCAGGATGCAAGATATGTCTATTCTACGGAATACAAGATTAGTTCTTGTGGTCGAAAGAACAAGACCTATATTTTCCTCAGCAATGACTTTTGTATTTTCCTTGGGGATGAATTCTTGTTTACCTGTCACAGTTGCTCCAGCGAAATTTCTCTAGAATTTATGATCAATCAAACATGAGGAGTAAAGGATGAGAGAAATTCCAAAGAAAGGGGACCATTATTTTCCTCAACAATGACTTGTGTATTTTCCTAAGGGATGAATTCTTGTTTACCTGTCACAGTTGCTTCATCAAAAAAAATTTGTAGTATTTACGAACAAGCAAACAGGGGGGATCAAAGGAGGAGAAAACTACCAAAGAAAGAATACCAAGGACCAGAAGGAGTTGTGTAGGAGTCATGGAAAAAAATGAAAATTCCATGTAAAATTCCAAGTGTAGGCGTTGTGTTATAAGTCTATTATGAAACTTAACCAAGGGATTTGACGTAAAAATTAAATGTTTCTGAATTAATGTTAACTCCATAAGAGCATTAAGCTAGCATCGAATTGAAATTCAAAGTTGTTATCCTAAGCTTTAGTAAGAAGCCTGAAAATCATACTCGTTTTCCTGCAATAAGAGGTTGAAGCCGAAACATTGGACCAAAAATTGTGTGATTCAATATTTATGGCCAAACATTGGTTAAAACATTTAATGTGACGGTTTTTTCCAAGTTATTTAATGTTCGTTCAAGGTCGAACGATTGCTATAGCCCCTGTGTTGCCGAAGGACTAATACTGATAAGAATGAAAATAATACACAACACACAAAATTTATGTTGTAATATTTTGACAATTTATTAAGGAAACATATAGGAAAGGTAAAGTATTTTACTACCAAATATGAGTAATTATGATCACGCTTATAACCACCTCCAATCTCTCGGGTTTTCAAAATATATCTATTTTGACATCATTACATTCTTTATACAAACTAATAACAAACACCATTAAAAAGAACCACCATAAATTTATCTAAATACACTTTTTTGGTTTTTACATTTTCTTTTAATTAATTGTTTTTAAATTCTAACAATTTTAACATTGTCAAATATATACCTAATATCTTGCACAAGACCATTAATCACCTTTTCTATAAGCTAAGAAAATCTAGAGACCATCGTAGCTTCTCTAACAATGCTAGTTTAGTGATCATCTTTGAATAGTTTTCTTAAGTGTGGACCTTTCTAAGATTTACTCCTCCTCCATCAGTGATATTTCTTACAAAATGGTACTTGATATCAATATGCTTATTCTTAATATGATACACTATATTTTAAGTTGAATGAATAGCATTTTGACTATCACATAATATTGTTACACTATCTTGACTTCTTCCAAGCTCATCAAGAGGACCCTTCAACTAAATTGTCTCCTTGCAAGCATGTGAGATAGTGATATATTTTTCCTCTATTGTGGGTAAAGAAACTATTTCTTGAATAATTTACATCCAACTAATATATCATCCTATAAGAGTAAATACATAACCTAAAGTAGAACTTCTCTTTTCCAAATCATCTACAAAATATGAATCAACATAACTACTTAAAAAATCACTATTATCATTCAACATGAAAGCAGATAATCATCATTCAACATGAAACAAGTAATCATGTATCCTTCTAAGATACTTAACCACACATTTCACGGAAATCCAATGTTATCTTTGTGTATTTTCCATGTGTAACAACCCACCACACCTTACTTACCTTAGTAGGGTAGGTATCACTTGCTAATCCGACTCCTCTTGTACAATTAGAAATGGGATATGTAGATATATATATATATATATATATATATATATATATATATATATATATATATATATATATATATATATATATATATTCACGTTAACTCTCACTTTCCATGTTAGGTCAATACTAGTGTATTCCCCTTATTGTTATTGTTAGTATATCCCCCTATTGTTATTGTTGTTCCCATGTAACCCCCATGTTGTTATTTTTGTGCCCCATAAAATCCCACTATTGTTATTTTTGTTCCCTTACATTATTATTGTTATATAGGATCTGATTATATTGTGACCCATTAGACTCTTATATATACCAAAGAGGTATTATCATTTGTATAATCCAAGAATTGTTCATTTATTTAATTTAAAGGAGATTTCTTATGTTCTTTGAGTTAGATGCATAACATTTAGTATCATAGCTTTGGATTTTAGGGTTTCATTTCTTCAAATAGGTCATCTTGAAATTTCGGTATAACTTTGTTTCTACGAAGCCTCGTAAGTTGAAATTGCAACCACATGGAGACGAAATATTGGTTGACCACTAATTGTATGAATTTTAGATATTGGTTCACTATATTTTAGGAGATATAATCCAAGGAAGTCGGGGATTTTGCAGGGCTCCGAATCCCATCTCAAACGAGATGACCCGAGGAAAATCATCACAACTTTCTCTCCAGAGCATTGGATTTGAATTTTATAAAAATTGACTACAAAGTGAAATGACTAACTTTTTGGGTAACATTTTCAAGGTGGAAGTTCGAGACACGTGGCACTTCATATAAGTTCTCTCTACTCGAACCGAGTCTATAATCGAGTCATCGTGGGAGATTAGGCATAACTCTTTCTTGAAAAATCCAATCTTGGTTTGACTTATAGGGTTGGAAATAATACTTAGAGGGCTACCATAAGATGAAATTTCAAATCTTATATATCCTAAATTATAAATATACAATAGTTTCAATATTGAGCTCCTAAAAAAACAAGAAAAAGGTGTGTATTTTTTAAATCTTGCATAACTTTTGTTTGAAAAATCAATTTGAAGTGATTTCAAAGGGCATGGTGAAGTATAGATATCATTGTTTGATTCCAAAAAATGGAAACACCTAGTAAGAAACATAAATATCTTCTATGATGCATGAATAAGAGGAATAAATGCAACAAGATATATCAAAATTATGAGACCAAGTGCAAAAAAATTTCGTTATCACAAAGAGTAACCAAAAATGAATTGGAAGCGATGACAAATGTTAAGATGTAAGGTTTAGAAGTAAAAATAAAAAGGGACATGGAAGATTTGAAGGATTATTAAAATCATATCTGGGATTTTTTTAAGTAGACATGGATGCGATGAATGTCAAATTGGAAGGGTTAACAAAGGTGTTGCAAGAAAGGCTTCCTAGTGGTAAGAAGGTAATCCATGAAAATCATGATGAGGAAAAAAGAAATATGAATTATTATCTTAGAGACTTAAATTTTGGTCTTAATAACCACCACATTCTAAATATTGATATGAGTAAGTTTGATGGAAATTATCTAGTAACGTGGATACTACAGATGGAGCAATATTTTGATCTCCATGATGTACAACACACACAAAAGGTACACACTACAACTTTATATTTAGTACCCAACCAGTTTGTATGTTATCGATGGCTTTTTCTCGTAAACCACGTGTCACTTGGTTAATTTTTATGGGAAAATGATTGCACATTATGAGGATACAAAAAGAAACACCTTTAGCTAATTGATAAATATCAAACCAAAGGGTTCAATGACAGAGCACATTAAGGACTTCCAAAAATTGAATATCATGGTAATTTATATTCCAAAGGAGCATAGGATTGATTTCTTCATAGTTAATTTGAAGGATAACATCCAACATGAGGTTTTCCTTTGGGAACCCTGATTCATTGGAGAAGGCATTTAGGGTGGAATGAAAAGTTGAAAGAAAAATTATGGCAACAAGGAAGTCTACCACTCATAACTATAAAGATGAAAGTATGTTTCTCTAGCCATCCACAACCTACAAGGTTGAGCGCCACAAAAAATTGGAGGAGAAAAGAGAAAAAGGGATTTGTTACAGATTGTGATAAAAAAAATACACTAAAGGTCATAAGTGTGTTGAGAAGAAATTATTATAAATAGATTGTGAAGAGGAGGAATAAAAGGAACAAGAAACATCAAAAGAGGAGGATATACACAGGGAACCAACCCCTAGGAAAGAAGAAATTAATCGGACCATATCTTGCCATGCATTGGTAAGAATTGCCACTCCTCAAAGCGGTCAAGATAGAAGGATAAATCAAGAAGAAAAAGGTAATAGTGTTGATTGATTCAAGTAATACTCATAATTTTATTCATTGTAAAATAGGAAAGGAATTGAATTTCTTCCTATATCTAGCACAAGAGTGTCAAGTGATGGTTGAAAATGGAGGAACCATAAATTTATCTGGAAATAATAATAATATTAAGTTAACCATGGGGAAATATGTATTGAATAGTCCAATTCTTTCCATTCCAATGGGTGGTGTTTATTTTGTATAAGGAATCCTATGGTTACAATCTTTTGGGGATGATAGCTTTTTAATTTTCAATAATTTTTCTTTTATTTTTTTTGGGAAGGAAAGGATGTCAAATTAAGGGGTATCGCCAGAAACCTCGAAATATAATCAGCTCTAATGGCATGAAAAAACTTCTAAATAAAGATCAATGAGGTGTAATTGCACAATTATGCTCACTAGAGGTTCAAACTATTAAAATCATAAATTTCTCCATATCTACAAAAATTATTAGATAATCATTCCAAGGTATTTGAGACTCCCAAAGGCCTCCCACCTATTCATGATCATGATCATGCTATTCATTTTATTCCATGAAGTTTTCCTCCAAACATTCGACCTTACGAGATATCCATACTCCCAAAAGAGTGAAATTGAACATATGGTTGTAGAAATGCTAGATGTTGGTGTAATTCAACCTACTCAAAGTTCTTTATTTTCTCCGAGTAATATTGGTGCACAATATGGATGGATCATGGTGTATGTGTCCGGGATTATAGGGAGCTCAACAAGCTCCCCATTCTCATTGTTTGGTAATTTAATTGACGTTAAATTACTTACATAAATTGTCAATGAGGGCTAGTATACTGATGAAGTGTGTGTGAATTAAATGTGCTAGAAGTCCTTGTTATGTCACTCTTAAAGTGAAAATGATCACACTTGCTTGAAAGGAATTATTTTCAAAGCAAAATCACTATACTTGTTCAAAAAAAATAAAATCACACTTGCTTAAAACAAAGATCACACTTGATCAAAGGAGAGATCACACTTTGCTTGAAAGAAATTTCACACTTGCGAAAGGAGATTATCACACTTGCTTATGGAAAAATGACATTAAAATTAAATCACTTCAAGAATAAACTAACTCTATAATCACACCAATTGAAAATTGAAATCTTATTCACTCAACCTACACTACAAATATACATCAATCCACACTCTATCAAACTACTTTCATGTGCATAATTGGTCTCAACATCACTCAATATTCCTATAGAAAAATAATTAGCCAATCTCTGTTATAAAAAAATCATTCCAAATCAAAACTCAAGCATTTAAACAAACTAATGAAATGCTACATCAAAACAGAGAATTGAAATGCTATCTATAGTTAATAAAAACCTTACAACTAGAGGGGGCCCTCCTACGAGATGTAGGCAATATCACGGCTCTATATAAGACTAAATACACATTGATACCACACACAACAAAGGAATGAAAAAAAAACATAGTTTTTATTTGCAAAAACAGAGTTTTTTCAAACAATCATCTCCTCCCCTCTCATCAAAGGGATTGAAATTTATAGATCTTTGAAGCAACAATAAAATTAGAGTTGTATTGCTACAATTTTGGTCATGGGATCAAATCAAATCAAATTTCATGGATTTTTTTTATCAAATATCAGCCCATATCCGATCAAAATTATCTTTATGCCATGAGTTTTCCAAACAATAGCTCGTTCTTCCTTTTTTGTTGATCGTGCATTAAATGAAAAAATTGAAAAAAAATCGCCTATCCACGTAATATAAAAAATAAGGCTCCAAAGATCTTATAATATGTCTCAAATGGTAACGAATGTGATAAAACTACTTGAAAAAACCTAATTGGGCTACGTCTTGAACAAAACCCATGTTTTTGTTTCCTACAATTCATTTAAATTTTCTCAAAAAATGCGTTTTAAGTTGATTGTTCAAAATCGCTACGTTTTTCCCTTCATTTGATGTTGGAGGTCCACACGTGTGAGCTAGGTGGATTTTTACCAATACAAATCCATATTGGAACCTTTAGAAACAACGTCCATGTGTTGAATTTCCTTCTAGAGTGGTTCTACTACCTCAACCATGGAAACAGACTATGGAAATTTTAAAAACTTGAATCGTCAAACTATAATTAGTAAAACCATGCATAATTATTCTTAATTCATTAAAAAATAATGGAAATAATAATAATAAACCATGTAAACATGTATGAGGTAATTTGGTGCATTTATGAAGAAATATGGTTAAAAATGATGACAATGGGTGAATGGAATGATGCGATAATCGATGGTTTTATGAACAAAATTATGACAAATTGGAGATCCAACATTCTCCCACACTGAGTTTTTGCATGTCTTCATGCAAAAAAAAACTTTTCAAAGTTTTATAATTCAACTAGTTCTCGATATCCTTTATTTTTTTCATTTCAACTTAATCCTTAACCAAAGCTCCAAGGGATTGGTGTAGATTGTCTTTAGAAACAATTTATGAAGTTTTTGTCACTTACTCAATTGTGCACAAATTGTTTAATCCTTGGTAGAATATCCAACATGCCATATTGTGAGGAATTTTTCAATAAGACTCTTACTACATCCATGTGCTTTCCAACCCAAATAATGAATGATATCCCACGTGCACCCGAAATGTTATATGTAAACATACCACCACCTTTTGATCATGTGCTACAAACATTTACCGTGAACTCAAGATTGTTATATTCAGTAAAATAATTATTTTTCTCAAGAAACCTCCATGTTGATGGATCGTTAAGAAAAACATGAATTATTCTCATATGAAGGCTAAAAAGGTCGAATTGTTCATGGCAAGAAGAAGAGAAGAGGTAAACATAAGATCTCATGGAGGAAAATATTATGCAACCATAGTATGGGGCTCGACCATAATAACATTGGTAGAACATCCAATAAGGTATGAGGGGCTGAAAATAGTATAATAGGGATGAAGAATTGAGAAAATGGTTTTAATTATGCGGATATGATAGGGTGAAATACATGGATCACATGTTTTACAATAGTTTTCTCATTACAATTTCCAAAAAATATAACAAAGTAAAAAAAATGAAGTTAATTTACGTCAAGTCTACCTCTTGGAATTGGAGAAGAGAACTTGATCTAATGGCTGATTTGGTGTTGATTTGGCTTAGGTACTTTCGCTCCATGATGCGTTGACCATCACTTTGACCTTGCTCCACAAATGCATCTTTTTTCATGTAGCGATTTTTTTTAATTTCTCTCAAACAATAAACCATATTCTGCTCAAATAAATTTGAGGTTTTTACCATTAATATTATGCATCTTCCATAAAAAAATATCATCCAATTAGTGTATGGATCTCGAGAAAAAAGAGAAATGGTTGTAGATGAAAGTGGTCAATTCCTTGAAAAAATACACACTAGAATTTCCTACAATTTTGTGTATTTATTTACCCTAACATAATGCATTTACCCTAAAAATTTTAAGACCAATGGATACACGATTATCAAGATATGGTCAAATCAATTTCTACCCTATTTTACCCATCACACTACCCAATGTTGCAACAAAACCATATGCCACGAGCTCATTTTAAGGCCAAATTGAATGCTTCAAAAAGGAAACATTGTATTTTTACCTCTATCACGATAACATGCCTTCGAATCTCATTTTAAAGAGAAAAAGACATTTTTGTGCAAAAATATCAAAATCGGCCTAATCTCTCCACATTGGTGAAAAATGAAAATCTAGCTTAAAAACCATTTGAAAAAGTCTTGGAAAATTGCACTTTTTTTGGAATTATGCCCAAGATTTACTCAATATACCATATTCTACGAAAACCCATAAGCTCGGAGTTTTTTTGTTACTCGCTCCAATCTCTGCAATATTTTGTGCCAAAAATACCTCTAGAACAAGTTGCAACAACAAAAAATAGGTTGTTACGACAATAGTTGCGGAACCTACAACTTTCCATAATTGTTGCAAAAAAAATGTCAATTTTTGCGAAAGTTATTTTCTACGAGTTTGAATTGTTGATTTGGTTTGTGTATCGCATGCTAGAGTAGAAACCATGAAACATAATGCATATTGACTTAAATAGGCTCGATCTAAATACGAAAGTTAGTTTTGTTGTGCTAATTTCATCTTCGAATTATAAACAATTGTTGATCATTTTCTTCATGTGCATAGGTTTCCTTATGGTGTTTGTGAGTGTTAAACAAGTAATTGTGTCAAGTTTTATGTTAGATTCATGAGCATTTTAACATAAAAAACAAAGTACTCGAAAAACATCAATAAAATGTACATCAAACCATTAAATGATCCATTAACATCATATTTTGATTAAGGAGTTCACCCCCTCCTCGACTACATCTCCTTGGTCCAGATTCCATGGCTTGGGCCTCTGTCTTAGCTCAAAATGGCAAAAAGTGTTGTTTAAGATCCTCTACGCCCTAAAACCCGGTCCAACATGCTTATAATTTCCAAATCTACTAGGATAGACTCTTTCGAGCCAAAAATGGTCGAATTTTGCAAAAATTTATGGCTCATTAAATTTGGCCTAGGAAATATCCTCCAAAAATGGATAGAACTCCAATTAACTCCGCTAATTTTGGAGTTCCGCCACAAATGGCGGACTCGCCAACTCCGCCACTAAGATAAGCGCACTTTAATTATGGATAAGTGTGGTTTAATTAGTGATAAGCAATGGTGTTAGCACTAAACATGTGTTTAGTTGGAGCATTGTGCCACGGTTATAGCATTATGGTTCTATTGTGAGGGGGTTGGCCCTCCTCCTCTCGCCTGCAGTTCAACCATATTAAAACAAATATAATCCAATGACATAATATATTAAGAACTAATATTTGCATATGTTGGTAAGTCTTGTTGTTCATGTGGGGGGAGGTCATAGGGTTGACCCCAACCTCGTCTGCAACCTTCAGTATAAAATTTTGCCAACATATATATATGATTTGACCTTTACTTAGCCAATATTTTGGCCTTTGGGAGGGGAGCACGTGATGGCCCCTTGATGCACCATGTGTCCTCTTCCCATTAGCTCATCCCAACCACCAATGAAAACACATCAAATCACCCAACTCACCAACCAATCACAAAGTGACACTTCTCATAATGTCATTGGACAATTTAAATGAATATTCTAGGAATATTATTTTTTTGTTAACTAGGCTACCTAGTCACCATTATGTCCTTTTACTGCACAAATTTTCATTTGTTTGTGAAAATGATTAGTAGGCTCTAACTTCGCATACGAAGTTGGTTTTTCGATGAAACGAAGTGCATCGGATTCTAATGATGAGAAAATCGTGATCATTTAGGTTCTAAATAATTTTGAGCACTTCCATTTTTTGAGCTTAACATCGAGCACCCTTTTCGATAAAGGCCTAATTTTGTTGTTTTGCTTGAAAAGGAAATGAATGAAAAAGAGTTATAATGGTGTCATCATGTTTTTTTTTAATGACAAAAAATATGAACATGTCTGCTACAAGAAACCAATAAAATATATTGTTGCAAGTTGTTGTTGATTCCATTAAACCATATAGTCTTCATAAAACTAAAATTCATGGTACAATTCTTACCATGCGAATGAAAGTGTCGAAGTCGAGCATGGGAATTAATGACCAATGAGGAAAATCATTAACAAATGCAATGTAAATGAGTGTCAAGGTACTTGACTACATCTTCGATAGGAATGAATGAATGTGTTGAAGTCGAGTCATCCGCAAGATCCGGAAATCAAGAGACATTTTTTTATTCCCATTGTTGTCAATGAGGAGGCTCACCATTGATGTATGCAAGTTCCAAGGCACTCCAAATAATCTCTCGATCTTGATCCCATATAAGGTGTTTAGGTCGATGGGACAAAATGCATTGGAAGGTGGACCTTAAGGAAACCCACATCATCCAACTCGAGCATAAAACAAATATTATTTTAAGAACCATAATAAAATATTGAAACCTTCATGAAATTGTAGAACTTATTGTGAGCTTTGCTCGCCGATTTGCTGGTTTTCAAGAAAAGCTCATGTCCAATTGTGCAGCAAAGTCTGGTTTTCACAATAGGACTTATTTTTCTCTTTAATTTTTTTTCTTATTTTTGTATGTCCTACTCAACCAAAAAAAATTAATCCAAATCAAGTATATGAATACTTCCAATGGAAACATGTGTGTAACAAGATGATATATAAATTCATATGCTGGGGGTTGAAATATATGCTTTGATATGTACCAGTATATGAGAGACCAATTGCCTTGATTGAGATTATGATGCAAGATATTAAAGAATGGAGTACTAGTATCAAATGATTGTCTTAAACCAAGATTCATTGTAATATTTTTCTTATTTGGCTTCATGCTATCATGCCATGCAAGTCTTCGAGAGATGTGAGCTCCATTCATATAATCCGGTGATAGGTGTTAACACCGGAAAATCGTACATACAGAAGACAACATTATTTAATGTCAAGCGTAAAGGATTTATGAGGGTCGGAAGATAATACAAAATTTGGAAAGTATTTAAAAATATCTAAGGATCGAGGGAAAAATAAAATTTGATCAAATCATAAATTCTTTGCGCACATAATCATTCATGAAGAGCACCTTTTGAACACCTTTTGACCCAAAATGCACGCAATCCTAGGAGTCGCGAAAGTCACTTTCGAGAACACAAAAAAGCACACTCTAGGATAGTGATTCCTCACTTGAAGCTGCCTAAGGATAGCCACCAAAGCCTCCTTAGACATCAAGGGAGCACACAAAAGAATCATCCCCTCTCTTGGGTCACCATCCACAATGTACCAAGAGAGGAAGGAGGATTTGAATTCTCCTATATAAGGCCACCATGAGATGAAGAATTTGAGAAAACATTGTTATGTTGGCCATAATTTCCCAAGCAATACCAGCAATGTGTGATCTGGAGTTGAAGATAGAGGAGACTCAATTGTTGGCCATCCAAAAAGTTTAGTCCAACACAGTAGAGAGAGAGGGAGACTACACTAAAGAAATATTGGGATAAAAACATCCTTGCATTAGGACTTAGAACCCATGTTCTAGGGGCCCTTTGGCAAGAGGGTAAATTTTCACTCTTATTACTACCGACGCTCAATAAGAGGGCCTAGAGCCACCGTTTGTATTATTGTTTTCGTTTAGCTCTTTTCAGAGCTCATGTTTATTTGTTTTATTTTTTATTTTAGTTTTAGTTTATATATGCATGATATTTCTCTATCTAGTATGCTTATGATTCTAGATTGTTCCACTAACTTGCTTGACTCCACTTCCTTTTCTGCTTGTTACCAATAACTTAAGTGGGTAGACCACACCCCTTAAGTTGGTGTGATTTCGTACATACGTGCACCAAACACACTCCAACAGGATTGGTGACTCCACTAACATTTATTGCCAAGTTTATGTGGTTGTGCCTCTTTTGCAAAGACCTTTGTCTGTGTTGTGGAGTGGAGCTGAATTTCCCTTGATTTCTCTAGCAGTCCCTAGTTCATCCCAAGTGTCAAACTGAAGGAGAACAGCTCAAAAAAATTTCTTTGGTAGAAATTTGTGCACTTTTTCCTCCCACAGATGCGCCCAGGGCTCGTGTTCAGAGTTGACCCACGCGTAGACATCGTACATGTTCCAGCCTTTTGCGCGCAAAATACAGAATGAGAAATTTCTCCCATGTTTTTGTCTTTTCTTGCTTGTAAAGTGCTTGGCAGCCCCTAATACACCTATCATCACTGGTTGTGGTACCCCACAGCTTGTTAAAGCTCACTCTTAGCTGCTTTTTGTAGGCTTAGTGTCAGTTTTACTTCAAGTTAATTTTTGCAAAGTTCACACATAGTTTAAGTAGGGGGGGGAAATAACTTGCATTTCGAAAAAAAATTATGTTTTGAAAATTTTGGTACTAACAAACCCAGATAACTAGCCAAAGTAAGTGGCCCAAGACCACACATGCATAGCTAGTTTTCTTTTTTCTCGTGTAAAAGTTTTAGTTTAGTTCAATTTTTTGCACTAGGAATTTCGGGACTAGGATTGAATTGTTTATAGAAGAGAAAGTAATCTCTGCTACCTTTGCACCCTCCGGTGATCCTAGGTAAGCATATGAATGCTCTCTATTCATAATTACCCATCTCCCTATAGTTGGTCACATAGACTAACTAGGAAAAATAGAAAGCGGGCCATAATCCGCACATGTTTTTCTTTTGAGCCAGGAACAATACAACATAGTTTAAATAGGGGATTTTTTAAAAGATCATCGAATATCCACATGTTCAAACTATGTGCTTGTCCTCTTTTTTCTCACACACATTCACTCACTAAGCAGAGCAAAGATAGCTAAAACTAACTTAACCAAACTCACTAAATTCTCCCCACAGGGGCCACAAAAGAATTTATAGCTTAATTTAGGATCAAAGGGGTAGGCATCCAATAAGCTTCCTTGATCATACTTCATATTGAAACATATAAGTTGTCTATTTAGGGAGCTTCAAATCCACCTATCAACCCATGGCAAATAAAACCCAAGCGTGACAGACACCCATTTCAAAGGGGGTTAGGCTTATGCATAGTGTGGGCAGGTTTCAGTCAGGGCTACCTAACTTGGCTGATACTTGGTATTTTTAGTTGACTTACCAAGAAGCCCAAGACTCAAACACTCACGTGGGATGGTGGTTCTTACTGGCCAAAAAATAGGGCATCCTTTCCCTATAGATGATGGTGCAGGCAAGCGCCAGACCCTCTACCCTTAGCTTGGTGGATTTTCTTCAACTAACTGGGGGCATCGCCAGCTCTTACAGGACGTTGTGCCAGCACTTGCAAGAAATATTCTCAAGGCCTAGTTACGTTTGAGTGTGTGAGGATGAATAGGTTTTCTAGGATTTTGAGTATCATACGCAAAAAAACAAAAACCACATTTTTGATTGCTTGATCACATAGATTAAATTAAAGGAAAATTTATCTTTTTTTTCACTTTGTTTTATGTATGTGACAAGAAGTTTTCTTTGATCATAGACTCTATCCTCTAAAAATTTTCCAAAACCAAACCTGGTTGACACTAGAACGGACCCAACGGGACCTCGTCGATCTAGGTGTCTTTTGGACCTCCCCCCATTACCCGGAGGGGTTCCAGGTCTTTTTCCATTTAGGCGTTAAAGACGGAATGTTTCCACCATTATTGGTTCATCCTTTATTAGGGCATCCTTAGTTGGGAACCCTAGTCGGTCTCCCAACACCAGACCATATACCACTACTCCCACAACCCCTAGAGGGTAGAGGAGTGTGTCCCATTCCAGAAGCCAGCTGAATACACAGTAGGGTACGTCGTAGACTAACCCTCTTCCTAACCAGAACTTTGTGTTTTCACACAGTGCAATGACGTCAACCTCCCAGTCACCTTTCTTAGCTTCGTTGAATCTACCTGATTTAACCAAGCTGACAAATGACCCCATCGCACACAATCCTACATGGCCTCCCATGCCCACGAAGCTCCATTTGGATATACCAAAGTTTGAAGGAAATCAAGCAGAACACCCAGGTAATCATGTCATGACCTTCCAACTGTGGTGCTCATCGAATAGTATCATTGACAACACTAATCAATTGAGACTATTTCAACACACTCTGACTGGAGTAGCCACGAAGTGGTACGTGGAGCAACCCTCAGATTCACATGGAACCTTTGGTGCCCTTGCCACCGCGTTTCTAACATATTTTTAGTTACTCATTCACCATGATTCTGGAATGGAATTACTGACTCATTTTACATAAACCCCCGCCGTCCATATCTCAGACCATATCCATGAATGGAGGCGGCATCGCAGTTTATGTAAAGCTAAACTCGACGATCATGTTCTCTTAGATTTTTTCTTGAAAACTCTTATGGTAGAGATTTCAAAGGATGTGGCACAACAGAATCCCACATCTGAAGAGGGCACTATTAGCAAATTCCAGTAGCTTGAGTTGATTTATATGAGGTCATGATACATTTATAACATCCTGCCTAACACTCCATGCCTACAAACTTATCAAGAATTTCCAGGCTCGTTAAACCTTGCAGACGGACTAATTGGGTCATTGACCCAAGGCTTCCTAGGCAGCAGTAGTCAAAACCTTATTTACACATATATTTCTACCCAGAACGTACCTCAACCTGGTTTTCAAAGTCATCATATTCCTCAGCAAAATTTGACCAATAGGGCGCCAACATATCACCAGGGAGGACCTTATCCTCCTGTTCAGGGGAATTAGTAAATATAAATAAATATTTATATAAGAGCTCCCCTCCAATAGCCAGGTGCAAACCAAGGACTGCGTTATGCTCTGTCCCCAGCACAAGACCCACCTATGTAGACCAATGCACAGGTGAACTTTGTGCAGCCATCCCAAAACCAAATACACCAATACAACCAGGATAACTACCCTCCTAATGTGGTGAAGAAAAAATCCAAAAAAAAAGCCAAAAGAGAACCCTGGACCAGGGGGACAACAACCAGCAGCATCCACCATGATCCCAGGCTAGAGGCAACTCCAACACAAATCAGAGCCAGGAGTCGAGCAATGCCCAACGGCAGAGAAAAAGGCCACCTCTTTGAACAAACCATTCTTGTTCGATATGTGGTGAGTACTGCCACTATACTCACCACTGTCCTGATCTCCTTGAGCTGAAGAAGGTATAGAGTAACCAAGGACAAGGAGGATCTTCCTAGCAACCAGCTGTGATGCAAGAACCTTTCCCCCATCAAGGGACAGTAAGCACTCAACAGCAAAATACAGACAACTCTGGGGAAAGCAGCCATGAAATCTACATAACTGGTGAAGAAATGTTTTTCCAAACACGGAATCACAATTATGACACCCCACTAGACACCAATACGTGAGGGGAAAGTACCAGTGCACCGACTGCACCTTTGACCATTTCAAAGATGCCTATAGAACCATTGTTGAAAATGGTGAAGGGACCCAATAGGCGAGAAGGAAAATACTCCAAAGCAGCCCATAATTATAGTATCATGGATGATTTAGCACAATCTCCCGCTGCTATGTCAGCTTTGGAAGAATTTTAGTCATGCCCAAAACAACAGAAAGCCCTACTTTCCACATTAGGTGCTATCGACCCTGTCGATACATGCCTACTAGCTTTTGACTTAGACAAAGCCACCCCTTGGCTTCCTTCCATGGTCGCCTTCCAGATACCAGTGTCAGTCTAGAATATCACAATTCACTGATGTGTCATAGATGAGGCTGCATCCACATGCATCATGTCCAAAAAAATTTGGCAAAAGTTAGGTTCTCCCGAACTAAAACCCTCAGTCATCATGCTTTGAGCATACAACGATCGTTCATCAACCCCCGTCGGCCTCTACCAGAATGTCCTGGTCTGCTTAGCCGAAAATAAGGTCCACATAGACATTGAAGTCTTGGATGCTCACCTGAACTACAATATACTCCTTGGGCGGAGTTATATGTATGCCATGTCTTCCATATCCTCCTTCATCTTTCGCATCATGACGTTCCCCCACGAGGACTGCATCATTACTATAGACCAACTGATGCACAAAGAGAAGTGACCCCTAACAAACATTGATGTAATTCTACCCTATGTAGACACATCCTCAGATTCTCTCTCACAGTACTAAGAATATGGCCCAGGTCAGTTCAAACTGTCGTCCGTTCTAGGGTCATTCCTAGGAGATCCTCCCATAATCCCTGAGTTATTGTCCGATGTCACAAGGGCTCCGATATGCATGATGTCCACATCAAGTGCCAAATCTATTTAGGACACAGACACAAGAAGTAATGGCACTAATTCATTGGCCACGGAAATCTCTCTATTCTACGCTGCCTCCCAAACCCCTTTCCTCTACCCCCCAGCCAGTCTTGTCTCCTAGCAGGTTTTGGCAACACTAGTATTACCCAACATATCATTGGAAATCCCAGTTTGGTACCTCGTTTCTCCTACAATAATAGGAGCCATAGGATTGAAGCCGCTCAATCCCGAGGAGGCCCCACTCATCTAATAAATAGTCGAAACCACCCCTGCAAAGGAAATTCCCATTGCAAAACAGGTGATTACGGCTAAGAAAACCGAGAAAAGAGGAAGGAAGATGGCAACCCCTATCATTCAATGGGAATCACCAGTTTGCACCATATGCAACGTAATAGGTCATCGTACCCATATTTGTCTAGAGCTGGATGAATTAAAACCACTCCTTGGCTCTAAGATAGACATCGCGATGCCACGTTCCTGTAAAAAGGAAGCTACCACCAAAGGTAAATGTAAAGCATCGCGTACCAATCATGCATGTGCTCTCCGCAGCAACTATGGGCACTATACCCACCATGGTCCAGAGATCCCATGATATAGGGATGCCTTACACGCCATTGAGTGGTCCTATCAAGAGGATTCCTCCGCCCAGGCACCTGGAAATGAACCTCATACCATCCTATACCTACGGGAGGAACAACAAAGGGAACAAGAAATACCCCCAGTCATGCCTGTTATACGTTGCACGCTATGCGATGAGCGTGGTCACTTCCTCGAAGAGTGTACATCCCTATAACTCTTCAACAGATGGTATCATATAGAAAGGGTTTACTACATTGGATTACGAGCAGTGCAATTCACATGTCCATTATGTGTCGACAATCACCTTTTGGATAATTGTCACTATATCCCCCGATAACGGCTAGCCCTCGCTAGCTTACGCTCCACCATAGTCTGCCTCTCCCAAGAAGATGACATGGATGCAGAGTCCACAGATAGCTCCACAACCCAAGAAGATGTGATGAGCAGATCCATCATGTTCTTGTCAGTCGAAAAGCGACCAATCAGGGAACCCCCAGTTACCGATAACCACTCTCTACCGAGAAGACCAGCATGCACGTTATGCAAAACACCCAATCATGCGGTCACCACTTGTCCCGATTTAGCAGCATTACGACACTGGTTCCCTGCCAGACCTCAAACTGAGCACGACGGAACCCCCATATCAAGGATGTTATGCCTAATATGCCAAGGAAATCATTATGAGCGACACTGTACTTATGCCTCGCAACTTCGTCCCACCATCGACATGATTCATACTATAGAGAAGAGACAAGATGACCTCCGGGAATGGCATAAAAATTACATCGTCGAGTCAGCATCCCCACCTCCACAGTGGCATAGAAGCATGACCCCAGCCAAGCCTAGGATAACATGCAAACTATGCAACTAGAACGACTACCAAGTCAACCAGTGCAGAGAACTAAAGCACCTTGCAAACAGTTTTCATATAGTCTCTTCTCTCCCTCAGAAACTTCTCTCTAACTAAGAGAAAATCATGCATACCTATTGCTAGATTTGTTCACACTTTCACCATACAATTAAATGAGTACACCTCCCTAAGCTAAGTGCGGCAAGAGCAATGTTGAGTCTACACGCCCCCAAAGAGGTAGACACACCCAAGCCAACAATAAGAAAATGGAAACAGAAGACAACCTCTTCTATGACAAACCCTTTCCAAGCGTCCACATCAGGAGCAACGAGTAGTGTAGAATCTCACAAAATCTACTCCATTGGCACAGTGATACCATGCACTATCTGCACCGGCAAAAATCACACACCAAAGGTATGGCTGCTAACGGAAACATTCAGGCACCTCTGCGGCAGGCACAATTTCCACCTATTGGAAATTGAAAATCCTAGCGGGAAACCCAACCTTGCGCCCACGCAGAATCCCATCACAGAGATTCTTCCCCCACTGAATGTCGATGACATGATCCACCATATACAATTGATATCATCACAAATTGGAAATAGGATTGCTGCCGCCCCCACGTCCCAGGAGTTCCACCTTATTCCTGTCACAAAAGATCAAGGTACCTTGCACTTTTGCATTAATTTCCATGAGATCCCAAATTTACGTGCCGCCATCGAACTCCTTGATGATACCCAGCCTCTGGAACAGCACCTAGTACAACTAGAGCTTGTCAATGAAAGTCGACAACAGTCGCTACAACACAAAGAGGCCCATAGGAAAATGGTAAAATCATCATTTGACCGCCACATCAACCCTCGCTCATTCACCAAGGGAGAACTAGTCCTCTACTATGATGTCGCAAAATAATCCCTAGGGCCAGGAATGTTCAAAACCTTGTGGAAAGGACTAGACATAATCAAACATTTCCTCTGACATGGGGCATACATCTTGATGGAACTGAATGGGAAGTGCCTCATCAACCTCGTCAATGACCTTTACCTCAAGAAGTTGTACCCATAAGGGCCAAAACGGCCCTTCCCTAAAGTGAACATACACAACCCCAACCACTAAAATATTTTTTGACCAAAAGACTTATTTAAAAGCGCTCAAAGTGCCACCATGGATCACCAAATTGAACCCTATTTCAGATTTGTTGATGGAACATCACGATGGTCTCAAATATTAGTCGTGGCCGCCTGGGTGATTTACCACCCTGACCGATCACTACTCTGCTCAAACGGTGTGTGCATCGGTTCAGAAGCAAACAATTAGGCAGAATATGACGTCGTCATCGGACTTATGTGCGATGCCCTCCATCAGGGCATATGCCATATGCATGTCTACCTCGATTCCCAGTTAGTAGTGTCGTAGTTAAACCAAACATTTGAGACAAGAGATACACATCTGTTTAGAAAATATTTGCATGTAAAAAGATTAAGCAGGCAATTTGACTATATCACATTCACACATGTACCAAGGAGTAAAAACCAAACAGTTGATCACATAGCTAACAATATCCTAAACTAGAATGCATCTCGAATAAACCAGCATACATAAAAAATAAAAAATATAGATATCGATCAACATAACATCATACATAAACCAGAACAGGTGACACAGCACGTAAAGCTGCAAAAAATATCTCTCATGTATATATATATATATATATATATATATATATATATATATATATATATATATATATATATATATATATATATATATATATATATATATATATATATATATATATATATATATGTGTCATAATGTATTTGTCTGAGTACAAAATATAGTGTCGCTGGCCCAACTGCTAGCCCAAATATACAAAAGTGGTCAAAAATAAGGGAAGCATCCTCATAATGGGCATTTTCCCTATGTACAATTATACTTTAGGGTGGTGCCCCCTCAGGAGGGGCACCTGGACCCACAACCACTCTCTGTGCCATCACTGGAGTTGTTGTCGTAACCGAGATCACCATCCGACGTAGAACGGGCCGATAGCCCCTCTCACGGGCCATCACGGTCTCCAACCAGACCTCCTTGAATTCATCCATAAATCCTCGAGCAGGCACCCCCTGGGTCAGGCAGTCCACTCGACCCCAGGCATCCTCAAGATTTGACACTCAAGAAGTCATATCCTTGATACGTGCCTCTGACGTATCCGCAAGTGCTACTGATGTGTCAACATGAACCCGCTCATCTGCATCCTCCACAGCGGCTAAGCTGCTGCCCTCTCTTGAAGGGTCAGCACCACCACTAGGTCCCCCAACACCACCTCATCCCTAATCACCCCTAGGTCAATGTAGATGATCGTGGCCAACCAGCCGAGCCATGGGGCGACCCACCTCGCCAATATCTGTAAGAGTAACCAAAATGATGTTAGTGTCGCTAGAAAAACACATAAGTACATATATACTCAAATAAATGCAGAAAACATATACAACATACTTGTAGGCCCCCAAGCATAACCAAAATAGAGACCCATGTCTGGATCCCCCAAGACGTCCATCCCCACATATGGGAATGGTAAAAACATATGCAGGTTGGCCTTGAACCAGGCCTCTGTCATGGCATTCCAATAACGCCCCACCATGCCACCACCGCCTTGCATCATCACCGAAGCCCACCTCCTCATATGAGGCTCTCATGGCTCCCCAGGAGGCACCACCACTACTAGCCTCAGTAGCACTACACTCTCATACATAATGCTGCACAAGATACTGGCATATGCAAACAACTTAGATCCATTATGGACCTTGTTGAGTTGCGACACCATCCCGTCATAGTAGAAATGGGAAAATTCATAAAAATGGCCGGACCTCAACTGACGTAGTACTCCAACCTATGGGCCTGATGCCCAATGCAGAGCCAATGACCCTACCAGTCGCACAATCACTACCAGAGCAAATCGCTCTGCCAAATCTGTCACGGATGCAATGTTGATGCACCCCTCAGTAAGAGGCGCCTCACCGCAGTGGCGTCTCTGAAACCTCTCCAGATCTGCCTTCCCAAGAGGGAGTGGATATCTTAGTGCCTCACCATGAGGCAGTAACACGGTTACAATATACACATCTGTCTCAGGACGTATGACCAGGTTCGTTCCCCGTAACACGAACATGTTGCGCCTCCTATGCCAGTGTCAGATCAAGTAGCGTAGCAATCGGTCTTGAGACTGAAGAAGCTTGATCTCCGCAAACTTCAAGAGCCCCCATTGCGCCAGCTGATGGCATGCCCCAGCATCAGTAGCCAACACATTTAAGATATCAGGCCAATCCTGCTCCCTCCATAATAACCTGTCATCAAAACAGGTACCCACTAGTAAAGAAAAACACAAAATAGGCAAAAAACCAAAATATTATTCGCCTCGGCTTTGTGCGCTTGTCCCTCAGACATGTGCACTTAGCACACACCTATATTTTGCACAGGCATGCCAAAAAATGGGAATATAGTGCTTTACTGTGTTTATCCCCTGAAAATGTGCACAAGGAAAGCGCGCCTTTGCCTTGATCATGAGCGCAATATAAGGAAAAAATCACCCAGAATGCATACAAACCCAGTCTATATGGAACCCGGCACCATCAAACTGAAAAAATTAAAGTGCAAGACACCATGGAGGTTACCTAGGCATGATATCGCTAATCCCTGGTTCTCAGGCTGACTGCAACGGCAAGAATTGCTACGCAGAAGCCTCTGACCTCTCAAAAACTCATCAAGTACAAATGAACTGAATTAGGGCCATATCCACCTATATATCGCCCTTTTCAAAAAACTGGGAGGAACATAATGATATATCAAAAGGTTATTTCTTCGAACCATAAGCTACATTGTGACCAACACTCCATGATGAACAGAAGCGATGCCACACATTCGCACTCCCAAAAAATTATTTTTTCAGTGCCAGCAGGTATGCCCTCTATCATCTTCTTTTTTAAAGCTCATGACTTTCAATAATATTTGATAAAGAATATGGTTTCACTTAAGGTAGTTTTTTTTGAAGGAAAATCTTGCAAACTATCCACAACATCTCCTGAAAGTTCCGGAGTAGGTATCATTCTACTGATCCAGTTCTGGGGGTCATTAGTGCCAGCTTTTGCCAGCAGCAGTGCAAGGCTTTGAAAGAGATGTTTGAGACCATTTGCAGTGAACCAGTGGTCATTCTTGACTGAAAAAATCATTCTGAAACTATTTACAGAGGTTTCAGCAAGTGTTAAAGGCTTTTCGAGGTTGAAAACTTAGCAGGGAATTTTTCCTTGACCCTAGTGCCATGGGGTGCCGATAGGTGATTGAGGCGAAACCAGAGCAGTCAGAGGCTATTTTTGATGAAAAAAAACTCTATATTGACTATTTGAGTCATTTTGGAACCAATGGAAGTTGTTTCATAACATTTTGAGAACTTATAGAGCTCGAAAATCTGATGTGAATTTCTGGGAAGCCTTGGGCAAACCGTGGAGGATAGCCTATTTGGGAATGCAGTGCTCAATTTGAGCAATTTTTCAGTTGGTATTTGATTTCCAGTGTGTGTTTGATATAGAAGTAGTTTTTTTAGTGATAGAAACAGAATTCTGAGGGAGTTTGTGCCATTTAGAAGCTCATAGTAGCTTAGTGCACTAACAGAAGGAATCGTGTCAACAAGAGCCTAAAGCTGTTTTTCAGAATTTGGACAGCCAATTGAGGGATATTTATGGTATTTTTAGTCCTTTGGATCATTTTTGTATTCATTGGAATTAATTATTTACTTTGTAAAAAAATCTTACCATAATCCCAAAGAGCTGAGTCATGATGACAAAGCTCAAAGGAGACGTAGCCCATGAGATTTCGGGTGAACTCCTAGATTAAAATTGTTGTTGTGTTTGAATGATTATTTTCTGCATTATGTTTTTTTCATACATGTTAAATTATAGCAAGAAAAAATGAAGTTAAGACACATAAACAGTAAAAAATTCATACACCACTTTCAAGTAGATAATTTCGCAAAATTGTCAAGTACAAGCTAAATCATTTTAATTTAAACTGAGTGCTAGGATCTTGAAATACATACAAGTTATCCAAAACATTTTCAAATCATATACCCTCAGCATGATAGAGTCCCAGTAAACTCTGCATATCCTAACATCATTTCTCCATCAGAAATTAACCATAGGGTCCTCATATCCCACCGTGTTTATCATCACCTCACTCGGCACATGATAAACATCCTCATTGGTCAGTAGAGCCTCCCCTCCATGGCGCTCGTCACCCAAAGTAGACCATACATCACATCAAAAGTGATGCCATGGCCATACCACTTTAGTCCGGGAAGCACCTCATGCCCATCCATCCACCATGCATAAGGTCAAGTTTACCATACAAACTAGAAACCCCTTCTTGGATGATCAGGTTTTACAAGCAGATCAAAAGTGCATTACCGTGCTTAGCATTTGGCCTACCATACCTCCACCAGCATAATCCCATCTGCGATACTTTTTCATCCGCTTCATCAGCCCCGCACATGAGACCAACCAATGGGACCCCTACCCTTAGTAAAACACCTTCCTGACAACATCAGTGAGCGAACACTTTCATGTTTTGGGGTACCCTTCTCTGTGTTTTGTACAAACAAAAACCCATTATTTTATTCTTTTGGTAAGTGTACAAAGACCCCGAACAGTGCAATACGTCCTTCACCCTCCCATCCATATTTTTCCCCCATGGCAGTAGTCCCTGAACACCCTTGGTCGAAGTATGACACCCCCACGCCCAAGCCACCATGACATTCATAACCATTTTATACTCGCTCTGGAAGTCCTACGACTCCAGGGATTTCCCCATCAGAAATAACTATGACTGTCGTCAGGCTACTCAATATACTCTGAACTTGGGCCACTAAATTCCCATCATCATTGTTCAATCACCCCTCACCAACAATGCCTATGTTAAACCCATCACATCTAGGTCCCCGACCCCTCATGTCGGCAACCCCTCGGCTAGTTGAGGCTTCCTTTTTGTCGACTTCAACACCTATTCTCCAAAAAGGAAGTGGTACCTTGGATTACCCCTCTCCATAAAAGGGGCATCCTCGAGTGGCACTATGGGAGACATCATTGCCCATATATGTCATTGATCCTCTTGAAATTCTACTACAACAAAAGCTTTCATGTCAAGATGGTATCGTACCTTACAACCATTGCACTTTGATCAAATTTGTCGAAGACATGTGCCTCCATAAGCGTCTCTTTCAGCAATTATTACATAGGAAGGTCCCAGCAAGCACCTATGCATACAATGTGCAGCTATATTCCATACCAATTTTATGCATATGGGTACCATATTCCACCTATTGTCAAAGAAAATATGCCCCTGAGGGCATCAACAGTCATTGTTAGAAACCACTATATCACTACCACATCCGTGATATAGACATAACATATATATGTCAAAATAGATTTGTTTAACTAGCCACAGCATCACGAGCATGGGACATGCCCGCCTCGTAGAAAATTTGTATATGTATTGTATCATATTACTTATAGGGGTCCCTTAGGACACGGTCATTCTTGGAACTAGTGCAGGGTGTTTTCAATACCAAGCTTCACATAAGTCTCTCTCTCTCTATGCATGATATAGAAAAGAAACTATAATGTATTTCGGCTATACAGTTCTTCCTAGACCTCACACATTAGGTGGTGATTGTTAACACTGGAAAATCGTACAACATAAGATGACATTATTTAATGTCAAGTAGAAGGGTTTACAGGACTGGAAGACATTACAGAATCTAGAAAGTATTTAAAAATCTCTAAGGTCTGAGGAAAATCAAATTTGAACAAGTTTTAATGCTCTTTGTGCGCATAATCCTTCGTGAAGAGCACCTTTGCGCGCCTTATGGCCAGAAATGCGTGCAATCCTGGGAATGGAAAATGTCGCTTTCTGGGAGCACATAAAGCAAAGGACAAGTGATTCCTCACTTGAAGGCCTAAGGATAGCCACCAGTGCCTCCTTAGACACCAAGTCAACACGCAATGGAATATTTGAAGCACACGAAGGAATCATACCCCTCTCTTGGGTCACCATCCAATTGGTACCAAGGGAGGGAAGGAGGATTTGAAATCTCCTATATAAGGCCACCATGAGATGAAGAATGGGTGAACACATTGTTATGTTGGCCAGAAGAGCCCAAGCAATACCAATAGTGTGTGATCTGGAGCTGAAGATAGAGGGGACTCAATTTTTGGACATCCAACAAGTTCAGTCCAACATAGTAGAGAGAGAGGGAGACTACACCAAGGCAAGCTTGGGATAAAAACATCCTTGCATCGGGACTTAGAACCCATGTTCTAGGAGCCCTTTGGCAAGAGGGTAAAGTTTCACTCTTATTACTACCAGCGCTCAATAAGAGGGACCTAGAGCCACCGTTCGTATTATTGTTGTCATTTGAATCTTTTTAGAGCTCTTGTTTATAATTTTTACTTTTTAGTTTAGTTTTAGTTTATATATGCATGCTATTTCTCTATCTGGTATGCTTATGATTCTAGCTTTTTCCACTAACTTTCTTGACTCCACTTCTTTTTCTGCCTGCTACCAATAACTTATGTGGGTAGACCACACCACTTAAGTTGGTGTGATTTCGTACATACATGCACCAAACACACTCCAATAGTAGTTGTAACATATGATTTTACCACGTCCTTGACCAGCGCCTCCTCCTCATTGACATCCTCAACTTTGAAATCCCCTGCACCCTGCAAGTGAACCGGTGTCTTCATGTGCACGTCCTTAAAATTGAATTATGTATGCACCCATAGTTTAATCCATCATTAAATCATAACCGCATCATTTCTTGTCATCATAACTACATCATTTTGACAAAACTTACAAAAAATTTGCTTCGACATCTGCACATACTTCTACAATATATTGAATTTTTCCATTCGGTGTTGACTTGGAATTTACAAGTATCACACCACGAACACAATCCATGCATAATATTAGGCACACCGATGGCCAAATCATCTCTATAGACACGACATTGATCCCTATTGGTGTTGGACTGTATTAATCACTATTAAATGACTAAGATGGTACATATAAATTATCAATCTAGGAACATCTTTTATCTCAATGATAGTTGCACTGTCTGTGCCGATACATCAAACCATAATCAAAATAAAAATAAAGAGGAACCATTGCTGAATCTGTTCCTAAAAATTAGCTCTCGTGCAGGAATAAAAATAATCTACGAGAATGTAATCATGCCTCAATTAAATGATACCTAGTGCGCCACACAAAAATTACACTAGATGGTACTTCTAATCACATATGTGTAACAGCATAATAATATTGAATCTGAAGTAGATCTACTTACATCCAGAACAATAAAAACAACACTTCCACCAATACGTAAAGAAAATAATAAATATAGTACATCTACTTTAACCATTGCAGTCCCTGCTAAAGAGGAGTGTTAGAAAATTATATATTATGAAGCAATGCAACACATAAAATATGCGAAAAATACAAGCACACAAAACACATAAAACCAGAGAGACACAGATATACGTGGTTCACCCAGTTTGGGCTACGTCCACCCCAAACAGCCAATCCTTCCTTTCTATTATCCAGCAAAAAATTGAAGAGACAAAACCTACAGCAGATCCGCTGTAATATCTCCTGTTCTCTCTCACAGTCTCCCTATCTGTTTCTCTCTCTGAGAATACACACATAATACACAGCCGCAATAAAATACCCTCATATATACAAGGGGGTTTCCTTCTAGGGCAAAAAACCCTAAACTAAACATAAATTCTACCGTCAGATCATCCGCCTATGAACGGCCCAGATTGACTAGAAATTACTATACTTTTACAAGGCAATTTTACATCTATTTTTAGCTTCGGGGGCACTGCCCCTGAAACCCCCCACTAGGGGGGGCCTCCAAAAAGTGCTGCCACCCCCCCTGGACCCCCCACGGCAGCGATTAATTACGAGCAGCATTTCCGCCCCTTTTAAGGAAGAGGGGTCCAATGCTGTGATACAAAGTAAACAAGATAATCAGGCTCCACATCCAACATTCTCCCACTTGGAGACTGATTGTAGCAACTCCACCGCTGCTTCATTTGCTAGACAATGACTCCTCTTTGGACCTGGATGTTCCTCATATTCATCGTCATCCTTGAAGACCAATTGAAACTGAGCACATTCTCAGTTTCTCCCTGGTTACAACTTTTGTTAGCATATCTACAGGATTTTGGCTAGTGTGTATCTTTTCCAGCTTCAACTCTCCATCTTCCAATATTGATCATATGAAATGGTACTTGAGATTTATGTGTTTAGTCCTGGAAAGAAATTTTGAGTTCCTTACAAGATGAATGGCACTTTGGCTATCACTGTATAACGTGCCCATATCACGCTTCTTACCCAATTCATCCATAAACCTTTGTAACCAAATTATTTCTTTACTAGCCTCTGTAGCAGCAACATACTCTGCTTCTGTTGTTGAAAGTGCAACAACGCTTTGGATTTTTGAAACCCAACTGACAGTTGTTCCACCTACAGTAAATACATATCCTGTAGTGCTCCTCCTGTTATCTCTGTCACCTGCCATATCTGCATCAACATATCCTTGTAGAGCAATGTTTGAACCACCAAAGCATAATGCTTGATTTGTGGTACCTCTCAAATATCTGAGAATCCATTTTATTGCCATCCAATGTTCTTTTCCTGGATTATTCATGTACCTGCTTACAACTCCCACTGCATGTGCAATATCAAGCCTTGTGCAGACCATTGCATACATTAAGCTTCCAACTGCTGATGCATATGGAACTTTAGACATATAATCCATGTCTTCTTGGGTCTTGGGGCACGTCTCCTTACTAAGTTTGAAATGGCTAGCAAAAGGTGTACTAACTGGTTTTGCATTCTGCATATTAAATCTTTTCAACACCTTTTCTATGTACTCATTCTGAGACGGTGTTAATTTGCGATTTTTCCTGTCTCTAGTTATCCTCATACCAAGGATTTGTTTTGCAGCTCCCAAATCCTTCATTGCAAATGAATTTGCCAATTTTCTTTTGAGCACATTTATTTCCTGCATGTTAGACCCTGCATCAAGCATGTCATCTACATACAATAACAATATAATATAGCTGCCATCATTTTTCCTTTTCAAATAAACACAATGATCAGAGTGACATCTAGTGTAACCTTGTTCAGACATAAACTTGTCAAATTTTAGATACCACTACCTTGGAGCCTGTTTTAAGCCATACAAGCTCTTCTTTAGCCTGCACACTAATTTTTCTTTCCCTTTGACCTCATATCCTTCTGGTTGCTCCATATAGATCTCTTCTTCCAGATCTCCATGGAGAAATGTTGTCTTTAAATCTAACTGTTCAAGATGTAAATCTTTTGTTGCTACAAGACTTTAAATAGTTCTGATTGAAGTCATTTTAACAACAGGAGAAAATATTTCATCAAAATCAATACCTTTCTTCTGTGCAAACCCCTTCACCACAAGTCTAGCTTTGTGCCTCTGTTTTCCTCTATCTTCTTCCTTCAGCCCGTAAACCCATTTATTTTGCAATGCAGTTTTACCTGCAGGCAACCTGACTAAGTCCCAAGTCTGGTTATGCATTAAGGAGTCCATCTCTTCTTCCATGGCTAGCTCCCACTTCTTCCTGCTTTCAACTTGCATTGCTTCTTCATAACATTCAGGTTCACCAGAATCAGTCAACAATAAATAATATAATGAAGGAGAGTATCGTTCAGGGGGTCTACTTATCCTGGTAGATCTTCTAACACCACTTTCAGGTGTTTGAGGTGCCTGTTGTTGTTGTGGTGGTTGTTGCTGCTGTGGTTGTTGATTATTATTATTTTCAGGCACCTTTACTTTTTCGTTTATCTCATCAAGAATAGTGTATTCCTTGCTTTCTTTTTCCTGTTTCTTTTCTTGCAACTGATTCTTATACAAGACCTTTTCATTGAATATTACATCTTTGCTCCTAATGATTTTGTGATTTTCATAATCATATAAGCGATATCCAAAATCATTAACACCATATCCAATAAAGGTACATTTATTTGATTTTTCCTCAATATTTGTTCTATTTTCTTTATTAATATGGAAAAAGGCCTCACAGCCAAAAGGCTTTAAAAAAGAGTAGTTTACCTTTTTACCTTTCCATGCTTCCTCTGGAATACCACCATCCAAGGAACTTGAAGGCCCTCTGTTTATTAGATAAATAGCAGTATCTACAGCATCTGCCCAAAATTGTAAAGGCAATCTTGCATGCAATCTCATGCACCTTGCACGCTCCATGATTGTTCTGTTCATTCTTTCTGACACACCATTTTCTTGTGGTGTTCTTGGAACTGTCTTCTCTTTGTGAATTCCATGCTCTGAACAGTACCTATCAAACTTTTTGCTACAATATTCACCTCCATTGTCTGATATGAGACACTTCAACTTCTTTCCTATCTCAATCTCAACCAAAGCTTTCCATTTCTTGAAAGTATCAAATACATCAGATTTATTCTGAATACAATAAATCCATGTTTTTCTAGTTGCATCATCAATAAAGTAACATAATAACAAGAGCCACCGAGAGATGATACCTGAGCAGGTCCCCATACATCTGTATGCACAAGCTCCAATTTTTCGCTCTTCTTTTCTTTCCCAACTCTGAGAAATCTGACTCTCTTTTGTTTTCCATAAATGCAATTTTCACAAAAATCCAAATCAACATTCTTCAAACCTGGCAACAAATTTCTTGAGTGAAGAATCTTCATTCCCTTCTCACTCATGTGTCTGAGCCTATGATGCCATAATCCTGCATCTGCTCCTTTGGAAGTTAAAGCATTAATAGAGTTAGAAATACCATTGCATAAATACAATGTACCAACCTTTTCACCTTTTGCTATTACCAGCGCTCCTTTGGTGACCTTCCAAGTTTTATCTGTGAAAGTTGTCACACAACCTTCACTACCTAACTGCCCTGTTGAAATCAGATTTTTCTTCAGATCTGGAACATGCCTTACCTCCTTTAGTAGCCATTGGTTTCAATTCTGTTGTTTTACAAGAACTTTACCCATTCCAACAATTTTACAGGGTTTATCATCACCCAAACGAACTTGTCCAAAATCTCCTTGAACATAGTCATGAAAATATTTCTTGTCAGGTGTGGCATGGAATGAAGCCCCTGAATCTACAACCCAAGAATCAGTAACATTTTCGAAAGAAAGAATCAAAGCATCTTGTAACACATCACCTGTCACATTTGCTTCATGATTGTTTTCTTGCTGTGCATCTCCTTATTTTCCCTTCCAAGCTCTACAATCTTTCTTTAGGTGTCCTCTCTTTCCGCATTTCCAGCACACTATCCCCAATCTGGACTTGGATCTGCCTTTCCTTGATTTACTGCGATAACTCGAGCTCTTTCCTCTTTCCATTCTCCTTCCCCTAGACTCTGCACTCAAAGCATTACCCGATGTCTCACCAGAGCTTTTCTGTCGTCTTTCCTCGCTAAGGATAGCACCGACAACATCATCAAACTTTAAAGTACTAGATCCAGAGACAGAGTTACTAATGGCCATAACTAAACCATTCCAGCTTTCTGGCAATGAGCACAGAAATAAAAGAGCCCTAACTTCATCATCAAATTTTACCCCTACAGAACTTAACTGACTAGTAACTGTATTAAAATCACTTAAATGGTCTGCAACAGATCCACCTTTCGACATCTTCATATTAAATAATCGTTTCATAAGAAATACCTTGTTTGACGCTGAGGGTTTTTCATATAGTTTCGCCAACGTCTGCATCAAACCCTCTGTTGTTGTTTCCTTCGAAATATTGAAGGCAACTGACGCCGCAAGTCACAACCATACTATTATGAGTGCCTTTCTATCGAGAATGTTCCATTCCGTGTCTGTCATGGCCGCTGGCTTCTTTGTTTTTCCGCTCAATGGTAGGTACAGATCTTTCTGATACAAATAATCTTCCATCTGCATCTTCCACAACAGGAAGTTTTGGCCGTTAAATTTCTCGACCCTAAATTTACCATCTTCCGCCATTTCTCCCACTCGAACCAGGAACCCTTCTTTCCTGCAAGTTTATCAACCAAATATACCTTCGAATCTGATACCAGCTGTTACAAAATTATATATTATGGAGCAATGCAACACCTAAAATATGCGAAAAATACAAGCACACAAAACACATAAAACCAGAGAGACACAGATATACGTGGTTCACCCAATTTGGGCTACGTCCACCCTGAATAGCGAGTCCTTCCTTTCTATTATCCAGCAAAAAAATTGAAGAGACAAAACCTACAACAGATCTGCTGTAATATCCTCTGTTCTCTCTCACAGTCTCCCTATCTGTTTCTCGCTCTGAGAATACACACATAATACACAGCCGCAATACAATACCCTCATATATACAAGGGGGTTGCCCTAAAGGATTAATTGGCCCTACAAAATGGCACATTTCTCAAATGGCTCTCTCACTTTCTGAGGTTGTAATGGAATCTCATTTGATTTCAAAGGTTGGCCCATCCTTTGGCAACTATCAATCTTGGAATATAGTTGGCCAGTAGAACCCCGCTGAGAGTACTTTATACCTCATTCTCTTGTCCACGAAGTGCCCTCCATAGGGTTCCTAATGACAAGCCTTCAAGATATCAAAGACCTCATCTTCTCTAACACAATGCCGAATCTGAAAGTCTGGTCCGGTGTGATAGATATTTCCCTATATCCAGGAGTAAGTAGCACTATGATGTATGATCTTCCTCTTTTCTTTGGAAGATAAATGATGTGGGAATTTTCTTGAAGCAATATAGTTGGCTATATATGCATACCATGGTGAGTAAGTAGATATGGAAAAAATATATTCATCTGGAAAAGAATCCTTAGTAGGAGTGCAGTTATCACCTATATTTAATGTAATATTCCCAAATGGGGAATCAACAATACATGAAAACAATAATGGAAAGAATAGTGAATAAATAAACACAACATGATATGAGACAAATGTATAGCCATCTTATCAAACATATCAGCTAATAATGAGCACAAGATCTTGAGGATCAAGTCACTCAAGCAATACAAAACAAGCCTCTACAAGAAAAATATGCCATCACATGAGAAATAGCTTCCATACAATGTAGATAGCTGCATAGTTTTAGGGCATAAATAGCTGCATAAAGATATATCAATGTAGATATGTTTTTATATAGCTCAAATAATGCTAGGAGTGAAGATCTAGCCTCTTAGACACTTTTCCAAGAGAACCCAGGAAGGGTTTCCGGAAATACACCCAAATACAAATGGTGATTTACAACCCTAGGACTGAAGAGTCACTGAAAACTGAATCTCATGAAATAGAAGGCTGAAATAATATGGAATTTATGTATATATCCTCAAGGGGTCTCCTCCAATGAAAGGATGAACTCTTCACCTACAGGAAAACGCTTTAAAAGAGCCAATAGATCCTCCTCTAAAACAGCCCTCCAAAATAACGCAATTCCTAGCTGAAACTTCGTTGCAAATGAGGGGAATAGTTTTGCCTAGTGCCAAATATCTGAAATTTGATCAGAATCCCTCCTTTCTAATCTCCCAAGAGAAGGAATCCTTCCTGCTATGAAAAACTAGCTCAGAAAGTGGGTTTCTCAACCCTCCACTGCAACACCCTACAACACAAAGCTGATCTGAAAAGAAACTACACTATAGTTGAAGACTGAAGCTTGGCCTGAATATTAGATATGTGGAAATTTTAGATCAATTCTCTCCCAAGAGGCATCTCAAGGAAAGAGGTGGGATTCCCGACAAGGAACACCCTGTGCTAAATAGCACCAACAATCTTAGCTAAACAGCTGAAGAGAGCAAAAGTCTAAACATACATATAAAAATAATAATCATAACATAACATTATATTGCTGCCATCCTCTTCCTTAAAAAAAATTTGAGCCTTCTCACTTTGGGTCCCACTCATTAGGGTTTCCACCATCATGCAATCAACCTCCCTCCAAAACTGCGTTGTCCCACCATTAATGCCATTTCTCCATAACATCATTGTTTGATTTGGTCAAAGTTGACCTATTCAACATGCTCCAGCCCCTTTTCACACCTAAGGGTCTCCAATACAGCTTTTATATGACCTCCATTCACACTAGGAGTGTCTTTTATTCCTACTAAGGAGATTTATGGGTCTCCATACCCTCTTATTTCTCTATCTAAGAGCAAAATCAAAATTTCATATTCCCATTAGATGCATGCTAATTTAGGAATATTACAATCCTCCCCTCCCAAATGTTGCTTGTCCTTAAGCAACTGCAACGATATAACTAAAGAGCCTCTCCTCTTCCTCCTGTAGCATCCTCATATGATAAGTTCCCCAAATGAACAAAATGTTGTCTCGTCAATAAGTCTCCAAGTTGCTCCTCCCAAGTGTATAAGTATGCTTTTGGTGAAAAATCCAAATGGCTCTCATCATGAACAAGTGGAATACCCATGGAAGCAACTATATGTGGTCTAGAGGCCTTCTTGAGGCATGGAATCTGAAATATATTGGGAACTATCATTCCCATGTGAAGCCTCCATCCCCAAGCTATTATCCACAAACATTGAGTCACCCTCCAACATGGCGACTCATGAAACATCTCATCCACCTTAGGATCCTGCAAAGGTGGGCTACATAGCTGAACATGATGCATCAAATTTTCCATCCCACATTTTTTCTCTCTCTACTTATGATAAGTGTAGAGCTGCTTCTGAATATGAGTTGCAAGAATGTTGCCTTCATGAAGCAAAAAGGAAATAGGATCTTCAAATTCCCACTCTTTGGTTCTTTCCCAAATCATTCCATACAAAATGAATTTGACATTATCATCATATGGAATCCAAATGAGAAAAATACTAAAGGTTTTACATATTTCTAGAAGATACCAACAGTTTCTCAAGGAGTTACAACGCAGTTTTACCAACTTCAGTTTCAGAATATGATGTGGCAAGTTGTCTCCAAACACTTTTCTAGTTGTGCATGTCATCTCATCTGCTAGTAAACAGTAAATGGCATTGTATATCAACTGAGCATATAGGAAATAGTACAAAACTTTCCCAAAGCCATACAAGAAATGGTTATCACCATCATAGATGTTGGTACCAAAATGACGATGAAGCCCAAAGAGAGGCTTGCCCTCTTGTCGAGCAATGCACTATATAGAGATGGTAAGAGAATGCAAATACTATGTTAGATAATCAATAAATGCAGAAACATCATTCTTACCATGTATTGAGAGCAAGATGATAATAAGATCTATGAATGATTCTTCCATAGTGATATGACATATCTCCATGAGAAGGAATAAACCATGTGTTGCATGCAAAGCATTCTCCTTATTCTTGGATATCCAAGTCAAGAAGATAATATCATGGTAATAGATGTCTCCATACACTACTCCATCACTCTCGTCTCCTAATTTTCCATCAAGTGCATCATATCCTAGGAACACTCCATCAATAAACCCCAGCTCCCAAGTGACAGCGCTATTGGCCTTTGTAATAAGGCTCATGTCATCTCATAGCTCCATCCTTCGACATACCAAATGTCAAAGCCATCAATAATAATGTTGCTATATGTGGGGGATTCCTTCCAAAATGGAAGTCCCTCCTGATCCTCCAAGGCTAAGGTGTAGCCCCTTGCACCATGATAGTTCCATCTCTTATTCCTGCAACATTATGCAAATTATGGAAGAAATTCAGTCCACACTCTCCCAAGGACAACCAAAGAAACAAAAACTCTTATTGCCTCCCAACACCCTCACCATATAAACTATGGAGCAACAACATGATGGTCTACATGAAAGATATCACATCACTCCAATATACCCAAACTCCTTGCTTCCATATGATGTAAGTGCCATTCCAAGTTCCATCCACCAACCTACTCTTTGAAATAGATTGTGTCATATGATGACCAAACTCTTTTCAAGAGTAACCAATGTAGCCTTGCCTTCTGCTGCCCTATGTCAAAGATATGCAAGTGGCTTCCCAGCCTCTTGCTCCTCAACATCACCCATCTAACCAATGGTGAGTGTCTATCCTCATGCTCAAAATTGGCATCCCTCTAATGGAGAATACCATCCTCCCAAATCAGATTTCTATTTTTTCATTTCATGGGATGTTGAAATGCAATCTCCCAGAGATCTCCAAATGAAGACCACTCATCAATGACCAAGTTGATCCCATAAGGATCCAAATAAGGTGTAGGCAAAAACTTCTCATCAAAATGTGGAATGCTCATCAAGAAGTATCCATCATCATAATGGAAGATGTTATCCATCATAAGATGTCCTTCATCAACCATCTGCCTATCCTCCGCTATACATGTAGAAAGGTCATTGGAATTCTCCAACAATGGTTGGGCCCCCAACTCATCACTGTTGCTCAATGCGAGCGCTGCTGATCTCCATAATGGTGCATCTGTTGTCTCAAGATCATGCTCAGTGTTGAACACATAGTTCTGCATTGCATTTTTCAAGACAATACTCATCCCATCCTCCATTAGGGGAATTTTGAGGTCTAAAATGGGCCTCCTAAGGAAATTATAAAATAAGATTTGATTACAACATCAAATTTTAGAGGGAAAAAAGAAAAAACTACTTTTTCAACTCATATTTTCAACTTATCTCCCAAAATTTTTAATCAAATTTCGAGTCGAGGTACTCGTTGGATGAAAAAATTAATTCCTCATCCAAGGAGTACCCATGTTGCATACTTTCGATGGACCATAATACACGAAAAATGAGGAATACATAAAAAACGTGATTTCAATCACGTTTTTTATGTATTCCTCATTTTTTGTGTATTATGGTCCATCGAAAGTATGCAACATGGGTACTCATTGGATGAGAAATTAAATTTTGCATCCAATGAGTACTCCCACTTGAAATTTGAGTAAAAAATTTGGGAGATAAGTTGAAAATACGAGTTAAAAAAAGTAGTTTTATTATTTTATTATTTTTTAATCATTTTACCCTTTTACATAAAAAATGGTGAATCATCCCCCATGGTTGACATAACCATCTTGAATCCTATTGGTTCTCATAAAGTTTTTTTTTGTTGTACATTTTTCTTAGGAGGCCCATTTTAGACCTCAAAATTCCCCTAATGCAAAAATATACACTCCAACCCCAAGAGTTGTGTGTAGCTCAACAATAATGCACTAGGATGACTGTATATCTCCTCCTTAAAAAAATAAAGGCTGCTCAGTGCAGTGATAGTCTTTTGCTCCAAATCAGCACTGTACCTTGACCCTAGGTCATGCGGAAGTCCATCCCCACAATCCTCCATATGATGTGCTAAAATAATAGAAAGTGGAAACATGTGCATACCTTGGTAAATCTTGGGAACATCTTGTTCTACTACAAGCGTTCTTCCTTCCGATGTGATGGCTGCCCCAACTACTAATGATGATGGTTGCTCTCCCATGGCTGCATCAGCACTGGTACAAGTCTCCTCCTCCTCATGCATCTTTAGAATAGTGCATGGGATCCCATATGTCAAGAGATCAAGACCACTTAGCAAAGATGCAAAGGTTCTTTCTCCAGATGCAAGTGCTCCTGCAACAAGTGGCGGTGAAGGCTTCTTCTCCTTTGGTTTCTTCTTATCAAACTTTTTATCAACCTTTGAGTAAAATCTACATATGCAGTCGCTTTTTCATGACTCAAATGGCTGAACCACCAAATGTTTGCTTCACCCTCAAGGTGCAGTGCTGCAATCTCAATAGCTTCTTTCTATACTACTGGATGTAGCAGGAAAAATGCATCCAACTCCATTCCCCAAGTCTTTGTTGTGCATGAGGGTGACCCATCAAAGGTAGACAATAGGAATCTATTGTCCTTTATTCTTCTACTGTTGCAAGGTCTCCTTTCTTCTTTGAGCTGAATGAACTGTGGGAGAGTTAGATTCTCCTTGAAAGCTCTAGGTTGAGACTTATATTCTGCAAGATACTCACTTAGAATCTCATGATCTAAGTGTCCTTCATCTCCATGCCTCTTGTCTTCCAAAGGAAAGGACATAGCATGTTTCTTTAGAGTTCTATAAAATACCAAATCTTCCTTTTGCTGATAGGAAGTACATGGACCTTCCTCATCTTGAAACCATAGCGTGGTTTCACTCCCTTTCTCCATTTTCCTTTGCTTGACCTCCTTGGTGAGGTCCTTCTTAGATCTGAAAAGAGATGAGATAAAACACATTCTTTCCACCATTCTGATCTCTTTATCTTTCTTCTTATTTTTCTGATAGCATAATGGCTGAGATCCACAGGCTAAGCCAAGATTATGCTTTGATACCACTGTAGTATTCCCAAATGGGGAAGTAGAAATACATGAACACAATAATGGAAAGAATAATGAATAAATCAACATAGCATGATATCATACAAGTTTACAGCCATCTTATTAAACATATCAGCAAATAATGGGCACAAGATCTTGAGGATCAAGTCACTCAAGTAATACAAAACAAGCCTCTACAAGAAAACTATGCCATCACATGAGAAATAGCTGCCATACAAATTCCCTGAGCTAAGAAAATGCAGTTTTAGGGCATAGACTGTTGCATAAAGATATATAAATGTAGATCTTCTATTATATAGCTCAAATAATGCTAGAAGTGAAGATCTAGCCTCCTAGACACTTTTCCAAGAGAACCCGAGAAGGGTTTCCGGAAATACACCCAAATACAAATGGTGATCTACAGCCCTAGGACTGAAGAGTCACTGAAAACTGAGGCTCATGAAATAGAAGGATGAAATAATATGGATCTGATGTAGATCTCCTCAAATGGTCTCCTCCAATGAAAGGATGAACCCTTCACCTACAAGAAAATGCTCTAAAAGAGCCAATAGATCCTCCTCTGAAACTGCCCTCCAAAATAACGCAATTCCCAGCTAAAACTATTCTATAAATGATGGGAATAGGTTGGCCTTGTTCCAAATATCTAAAATGTGCTTAGAATCCCTCCTTGCTGATCTCCCAAGACAAGGGATCCTTCCTCCTATGAAAAACTAGCTCAAAAAGTGGGTTTCTCAACCCTCCACTGCAACACCCTACAACACAAATCAGATATCAATAGAAATTTCACTATAGTTGAATACTGAAGCTTGGCGAGAATGTCAGATATGTGGAAATGATAGAGCAATAATCTCCCAAGAGGCCTCTCAAGGAAAGAGGTGGGGTTCCTGACTGGGAACACCCTGTGCTAAATAGCACCAACAGTCTTAGCTAAACAGCTGAAGAGAGAAAAAATCTAAACAGACATATCAAAATAATAATCATAACATAACCTCATATGGCTACCATCCTCTTCCTTATAAACAATGTGAGCCTTCTCACCTTGGTTCCACTCATTATGGTTTCCACCATCATGCAATCAATCTCCCTCCAAAATTGCATTGTCCCACCTTTAATTGCACTCCTCCATAACAATGTTGTTTGATTTGGTCAAAATTGACCTAATCAACATGCTCCAGCCCCTTTTCACACCTAAGGGTCTCCAATCCAGCTTTTAGATGACATCCATTCACACTAGGAGTGTCTTTTATTCCTACTAAGGAGATTTATGGGTCTCCATACCCTCTTATTTCTCTATCTAAGAGCAAAATCAAAATTTAATATTCCCATTAGTTGCATGCTAATTTAGGAATATTACAGTTAACCTAGAAATAAAATCAGTAACCACATTATCTTTTCCAAGTTTATCTAAAAGAGTGATATCAAATTCCTATAACAGCAATAACCATCGTGTAACTCTACCATTGGTAATAGTTTTATTCATTAAAAATTGAATTGCAGCATGGTTAGTGTGTACAAATAATTGATATCCAGTGATGTAGTGCCAAAATTTGTTGATAGCATGCACTATTGCTAGGAATTCATTCTCAATCACTGTGTATTTGAGCTCAGGTGGAGTTAAATTCTTGTTGATGTAATAAATGGCATAAGGTTTATTTTCCTCCAATTGCCCTAGAACAACACCCTCATCTATGTCAAGTGCATCTGTAGCGATATGGAATGGAAATCTCTAGTTTGGTCCTTGCAAAATAGGTATTTTTGTTACACAGTTCTTTAACTTCAAAAAGGCTTTCTCAAACTTCCCTGTCCACACAAATTCCACATCTTTCATGAGCAATGAAAATAGAGGAGATGCAATCTTTGAAAAATTTTCTATAAATCTCCTATAGTACCCTGCATGTCCCAGAAAGCTACGTACCTCTTTTTGAGTTCTAGGAGTTGGGATTCTCGAGATTACCTCAATTTTTGCAGGGTCTACCTTCATTGCATCTGCCGAAATGAAATGTCCCGGCACAATCCCCTCGGTCATCATCATGTGGCACTTCTATGTACTCAAAGAAACATTAGTTTGTTCACAATGTTCTAGTACATTTTCCAAATTAACTGATGTTGTTTCAAAGGCATCCCCATAGGGTGTAAATTCATCCCTGAAAATTTTGAGACAGTCATTCAAGATATCTGAAAAGATACCCAATATTTCCCTTTGAAAAGTTGTTGGCGCATTGCAGAGACCAAAAGGAAGGACTCTGTATGCAAAGGTACCTGATGAGCAGGTAAAGGTTGTCTTGTCTTGGTCTTCCAGGGTAATCTGTATTTGATTATAGCCACTGAACCCGTCCAAAAATGAAAAAAATAAAATCCCAGAGAGAGTATCCAAGACCTGGTCAATAAATGGTAAAGGGAAATGGTCCTTTTGGGTGGCATTGTTAAGTTCTCTATAGTCTACACAGAATCTCCACTTGTCATTCTTTTTCGGAACAATGACAAGTGGAGATACCCACTGACTTTCAGAAATGGGGTAGATGAAAATAGCATTAAGGGGTTTCTGCAATTCCTCTTTCACTATCTCCTTAATTGCAAGATTCATTTGGTGTTGCGGTTATCTAATTGTTTTGCAGCCCTCCTTAAGGTAAATGTGGTGAGTGCATAGGCTAGAGTGAATTCCTTTCATATCAGTATAGTCCCATGCAAAATCCTTCTTATATTTCTATAATAGTTTTATCAAAAATATGTTATGTTCAGTAGTCAAGTTAGGATTAATGTTTAAATATTCCCCTTACTCAATCTCAACAGGACTGTTGTCAGTATGCAGAGTAGTTTTCAAATGTTCAATATTTACGTCATCTACCTCATCTTCTTCTCCTCGATCTCTAATAGAGGAAACAGAGAGTGAATTGCTAATAAATCCATTAATAATTTCATCTTCTATTTCATCCTTAAAGTATTGTTCTTTTCCAAGTGGGAGGAGAGGTAGGGAAAAATTAGATTCAGTTTCAAATTCATCCCACCAGGGACTATTCAAATCCATATGCGGTTTTGTTGGCGGGTAAAGGTTTAGGTTCTTAGTGGTCTGCCCATCTGAAATCACCAAAGATTCGGATCTACATCTGATATATGCATCTATAGTGGTTAGCCATTGTCTCCCTAAGATTAAAGTATGACCCCCTAGGTTGGATTTAGTTTGCAAAATGAAAAACTCAACCAGGTAATTCCAAGAAGCTATAGTGATTACCACATCTTCTATCATTCCCTCAGGCTTGACACAGGATCTATCTTCTAATTCAAGCACTGTAGGTGTATTCTGAGTCCATGAAGTCCTAGGGAGATAAAAATATCTTTGGTCATTACATTAATGGCTGCCCCTAAATCAATCAGAGTGTTAGCTATGGGTGTTTCGGGGAATTAACACCCTAGAGGTTGGTTGGGATACAACCTCCACAGAGCAGGGGCATACTACTTAACAGAGACTCACACAACCATGCACGTTCAGAAAAACCAAATAGAGCAGAATGAGAGATTTACCCGTTGGTCCTACGTTTGAAGTAGATCCACGTGGAGTCCAAACTCCCTGCAACCTTCCTTCCTCCTTAACCTGAAATACAAGAAGAAACCAGCACAAAGGACAAGTTGTATAGCATATATCTACTCTATACGTTAGTGAGATTCATATAAAACATTAAATAAATCATAATGAATGCTCGTATAACAAATATTCTCATACATAAAAGCATACACTAACACGTTTATTTCAGGAACAGCATGTTACTTTTGTATTATAAATAGTACGTACAAAAGTAATCAAGTGGAGAGATCACCTGATCCTTCCAAGGCCTTCGCAGACCATCTTCCGGATCCGTCCAGCCCTTGCCTCGCTAAGACTCCTTCCAAACTGGTGCATACGAGATAACATATAAAGGGATGTGTATCTCAAGGAAACAAGGGTTTCCTATAATGAACTAGGAAAGTGCAGGAGGCACGGGGAATCGGACTTGGATAGGGAATACCAACAGAGTATAATATCAATAATTCTCTCTCTCCCTTAGGCCATACACATGAGGGCTTTTTATAGTCCCTCCAAGTAGTTTCAGCAGTTGGAAACAGTTGGCCACGGGCTGGGGTGGTTGAACTACCTGAGTAACCATCAACCCAGCGCGAAATTAGGTATTTTTTATATATTTTTTAATCATTTTTAATGACATACGCGGAAAAGTCTAGCTATACTCGCGTATACACGCGGAAAAACACGGGCATAGTCGCGTATGGAGGATTTTACACTGTTTTTAAGTGAATTTGTCCAAGTCTGTAGGAATGGGTGCCCATAAAGCCATAAAGCAATCATGAATCATGTCAAGGTGAGAAATGATGCTATAACAATGGGTTGGTCATCAATATGTATAGCCACTGTAGGATTCCCTGGGTAATTATACTTAGTCAAGAAAGGCTGATAATCATTAGTTCAGACAGTTTCCCCATAACATGGATAGTAGTAGGGTCTTTTGGTTTCCTTCCAAGATTTTTGACACACAGATCTCTCACTGTTTTGGCATATATAGGTACTTCCTTAAGAGCTTGTGTTACACAACATTTTTTCACTATCCCTGCAATCCCCATCTCGCCCATTAGAGGGTCATTTCTATGAAAAATAAGCAGTTTCATGCCTTGCAAAAACCATCACTGCATTCCTTTGCATGAGAGTAGCATTCCTCTCGTTGACAATTCCCTGAGCAGGACTGTAAAAACCTTTGTTTTTGCCTTGGCGCAAGTAGCCAGCTACACTCTCGCACTGAGCTGGAAAATTAACATTGAACCTGTGCGATTTGGCGCTCTGTCCCAGTTAAACACCCGCGCCAAGCTACTTATCAAATTTTTAAAAAAAATATAGGTAGAGGTTCCATTCCAGCCACCTCGAGGATGAGTCATTGCGAGTGGTTGAACTGAAACAGCCATAGACTCCCTCCTTTAGTTAGTAGTTTCCACCTCCCTTGGAACTCTCCTAAAGGATAGGACTCCATCCCACCTTTGTAGGGATCCCAACCTCTTCCTTTTCCTCTATAAAAGAATTTATCTCTCTTAGTACAAGCTAGCTGAACTTGGAGAACTGATACTATAGTTGAATAACTAGAGAAGATAGATAGAGGGAATTACGTTGAGGAGATCTTGAGTCTATGCCGTCACCCCATCCGAAATCCCTGATGAACATCTGAGACGTGCTTCGCCTGAACCCTGCTGGAGGAGACTGCGACGTTAAAGCATCAGTTGTAACTCTTCCTTCTATTCATTTATATACATGACTACTGTTTGGTTCCACTATTTTGTTATGATGTTTGTGTAATATGATATATTTAACCCTCTTTGACTAGTTAATAGTTATGAGTGAAGCTATGATGTCATATGTTGTTCTTGTTTCTTGTTCTATGTGTAGGTATCCAGGCGTAACAGTGAATGGATTGTGATTTTCCAAGGTAGGAGAGAGAGGCTACTTCTCTTTCCGCAACAACGACAGCATTGGATTCGAGGTAGGTTGATCTACCATGTCTCTTGTTCATTCATTAACTAGGAAGCAACACTTTAGTGTGTCCCTTTGTTTCTAGACCCACCCTAGGGCTAGAGGGATCGTCTCTGTCCGTAGAGAGGATTTACCTACGTAACATCTTGTAACAGTGGAATCTGCACATACAAATTATGTAATTCTTGAGAAACTCAGATTTAGTTTGTGAGGCTGGCTCGGTTTCAATTAATCCTTGAGGGCATGGAGGATCCTGAACCCTAACAACTGAGTTATCTGTCACAGATGCACTAGCCCTGCTCGGTTTGGTTGATCTAGAAACAACAGGCTTTCCTGAGTTGGCTACTACAAGTGTAACAGTAGGTGTTGTATCAGCTATTATAGGTGTAAAAGTTGTTTCAAAACCGACTATGTCCTTTCTAGGTGACTCACATTCTTCCTCGATAATGATGGGAATATGTTCTGGTCTGATTACTTTTCCTGATCAAAGCTAAACCTCATTAAGCCCAATAGGAGTGATAATATAAGTCTGTAAAGTAACTGGGGCGTCTATGTTCTGAGCTACCTTATTATTCGAATTGGGGTTAGGTTGCACAGGTAATTGGGGTCAGACGGGAGGTGCAGGAGTTTGAAGAGGAGCCATTTGTAATTGTTGTTGCATTGGAAGTGCAAAGGAAGTTGGACCTTAGCCATTACCTCTCCAATTCTGACTCCAAGGATAATATTGTGATGGAGGATATTGCATTGGTGGAGGGGAAGGCCACCGGTTCCATGGTGAAGGAAATTGTTTTGAGGAAGGAGTAGGATATGGCCATGGAAATTGTTGACCATTATAAACATTATTCCAAGTATTAAAAGAGGAAAAATATAGAGGCATACCCTTAGGTCGTGGCTTCCATGGTCTCTTTGATCCGATGAAGTAGGAATATTGGACATCCTCACTTGATTCTTTAGGCACTGCTTTCAGCATGGGTAGTTTTGGTCACTGACCAATGGAATGCGCCAATTCACAGATGTTGCACAAGATGGTGCTATTTAGTCTACATTCCCTTTCTAAATGTTTCTTTTTGCATTGAGGACAGAATATCTACAAAGCTACTTCAACTTCTTCTTGTGCTTTCTTAACTTGTACCATGGTAATTTGGGCAGAGAGAGTACTGAGGAGGTTGGTTTTAAAATACTCAAATAGATTCTTGATCTTTTCTCTAGTTACTCCTCCACTTGTGGACTTCTGTATCTGAACTAAAGGGTTCGGAACTGAACTTCTTCCCTTGACCGATCCTCTTGAACTCCGTAGACAGAGCTTCATTATTTCTTCAAGCGATTCTTGCGATATGTCTCCTTTTCCCAACAGATTCAAATTCTCCAGACAGTATTTTCTTATACCTCTTAGGAATATAGGTTTCAGTGTTTTCGGGGCTAAGTTACCAAACTTAGACCTTTGTAAATTATAATGGAATCGTTCCATGTAGTCTTCTAAGCTATCCTCCTCTTTCTGTGTAATTCTAAATATCTGTTCCTTCAAATCCCTCGTTCGACAGTAATCTTGATACTTAAATAGGAAGGTCTCCCTCATGTCATTCCAGGTTCGGATCATGCCAGCACCCAACCTCATGAACCATCTTAATGCTACTCCTTTCAAAGTAGCAAGAAACAATTTCAGCTTCTAGGCGTTTGAAGTGTAGCCATAACTCCTACACAACACATCAAACTCAAACATAAAGGTATTAGGATCTTCAACATCCATCCCTTGAAAGGACGGTAGAGATGATAAATTATTTTTTTCATAGGAGCTTCATCCCATGTCTCCAATATCGAGAATTCAAAAGTAATAGTACCATATGTCTTGACATTCTCGTCCCCCATGGCTAATCCTTCCTGATGGAATGAACTGACCTCAAAATATGTAGGGGATTGACAAATAAATAAAGGATCAGGCTATTCCAGGACCATTTGTTTCACTGCACTACCCACATCCAAATGATGATTAATTGAATGTTGTTCCTCACGCCCTTGACGCTCCCCACTGGTCTCCCCTTGTCCTTCAATTTTCAGATTTTGATCAATGGCTTTCCATTGTTGTTTCAAATCTGGAGTCTTGATATCAAGATTGGATGTGTTGTTTGAAGGGTGATTAGGTCCGAACATAGAAGGTATCGATGCCTCAGGCTTTGATATGGTATCAGATTTCTGTGGTCCCAATCTTCCTATTGTCTTTGTATGAAGTATATTGTTCCTTTTCTGCTTTTGAGACCGAATCTCCAAAGAATGTCTTTCTTCCCAAGTCTGCGCTCCTCTGTTCCTTTTTACAACCTGTCTTTCTTGTAGTTAGTTAGAGTGGGGGGTGTTTTGGATTTCTTTATTGTCCTACTAGAACACATGGACCCTATGTGTATCAATCCTTCCTACAAGTGCTCTATTTTCTACAGTGGTGAGCCTGCCCAAGTATGTTAGACTGATTCATAGGTTCTTATCTCTCGTCTTACCATCCAAAAACTATATAGATGAAGACACACTGAAGAAAAACACCCAAAACTAACACTTATAAGTGCCCCAACGTAGCAATGGTGAGCCCGCTCAAGTATGTTAGAGCGATGCGCAAGTTATTACCTCTCCTCTTACTGCCTAGCAATTTCTAACTAGGAACACCCTATCATCAAACAAACAATTATGATTGATTGGATCATCACTTCCATCCCTAGAAACGATGCCAAAATGTTGGACTATATTAATCACTATTAAATTAGTAAGACGGTACATGTAAATTATCAATCTAGGGATGCCTTTTATCTCAATGACAATTTCATTTTCTGTGCCAATAAATCAAACCAAAAGAAAAATAAAAATAAAGAGGAATCATTGATGAATATATTATTTAAACTTAACAATCATGTAGGAATAAAAATAATCTATAGGAATGTAATCATGCCTCAATTAAATGATACCTATTGCGCCACACAACTATTACACCAGCTGGTACTTCTAATCACATATGTGTAACAACATAATACTATTGAATCTGAAGCAGATCTACTTACATCCAAAATAGAAAAAAAAATGCTTCCAAAAATACGTAAATAAAATAAGAAATATAGTGCAGCTACTTTAACCACTACAGTCCCTACTAAAGAGGAGGGCCCTTCCTCCCTAGCAGGGCACATGAAAAGATAGAAACTAAATGGAAATTAAACTAGACAACGCATGTAAAAGTAGCAACGTGATATCTTTGTATTAATGTGACCAAAATTACAAAGCCAAAAGTAATATTGTTCGTTGCTAACCCCTTGACCTCAAGGGTCGAGATTTATATAATGATTACATGTTCAGGAAAATGAGGAACGGATCAGTCGTGAGAATCTTACGATTCTCATGCTGATCAAAATAAGATACATATAGTTACAACCACTTCCTTAATAAAAAGTCTGACTCGAATAATTTGGATTACAATCAAAACTTGATAAAATTTTTCATCCTAAAATACAATATGTAATTAATTCTATAGTTGTCATGGAAAATGACAGTTGTAGTGTAATAGAAATTGAGGACAGGTCGGCATCCGAAATTTGACGATATCCAATCAGCAATACAGTTGTAACAAAAGTTTATATAGTGGGTCTGTAACAGTACTATGATGTAATAGCATTGTGGTGTAACAACTCTTTGTAACAGCACACTTTCAACTACTTCTGTATGCCTCATGCTCTAGATCTTTTGTGCTAGAAATAACATCTGGAAGGACAACAAAAGACTAGAGAACTTCTTCCAACATTCATCCCAGTTAGTCAAAAAAAGGAAATGATACATCATTATAATAAATGAAATGGAAAGATAATGAAATAAGGTAAAACAACACCATTTATGATAGAAAAGAAGGGAAAAATGAAAAGGTGGTCCCAAGGTTTGAGGTTACAAGGTAAAAATTAGGGAAACAGATGTAGGAAATAAGTACAAAAATGGCACCCAACAATTGGGGCCCTCCACCTTGCATTTTATACACCAAACATCTAAGCGAATATTAGATCTTACTTCCTTAACATTCTTCAAATATTTCATCTCCAAATACATTGCTTCTAATTGACTTTGAATCTGATGTACCCTACATGGGTTTTTGGGACCAGCGAAGCTTCCAATTTCATAGTAATTTCTAGGGCCTCAGCTTGTGTTGCGATCTTCTATTTTGTCAATGTCATCCTAATATGTCATAACATAGCTATAAACCACTCATGTTGCTCATCAGGTATTTGGAAGTCTATTTACCCTAGTAACACCTTGAACCTTTGATCTAATTCCCACACAGATTCAGTTACTATTTGCTTGATCTCCTTTATCTCCATAATACACTGCTACTGCAATTTTTTTTTTCTTAAAATCCGTGTTCAATGTTGTCTTTGTCTGATCCAATGTGGCATCTGGACGCATCACGAAATACTTTATATACCATTGCAGCACCCTTTCTTGTAGTAATGTGGCAACCTATGCCTTATTTGAATAATCCTCTATGATTTGTTGTGTTTTCCAAACTACTTCTATGAAAAACCAAAATTGTTCAGGATCCTTCGTTCCTCTAAAAATAGGCATTTTGACTTCTTTAGCCATGTCACTTGGGGGAGGAGGAGGTGGTGGTGGAGGTGGAGGTGGAGGTGGAGGGAAATTATGGGGATGTAGATGTGGTGTGAGGGGGGTACCGGGATGTGGAATCCCAGAGGTTCCCTAATGGTCTCCAAATTATAATAGAATCACAACTATAGGGGTTGTGGGGTTAATTTCTCCTTCTTTGATTTCAGATCCACTCGGAAATGGAGTGTAGTCAGTCTCAACGTAGTTATCTTGATCTACTCTAAACATTTTACTACTTCGTGTAGATCTAAAGTTATTTCTTCTAAACATCAATCGGATTGCATGTGTATTAAATGATTTTCACTTGAAATCATTTGAATCCACAACTTTAACAAATTCAATTACTTACCTCTTGGACCCTTGAAAAAAAAAAATTCAGATTTTTTGTAGGATACAGATGTGTCAAATGTGAATTCAGTAATAAATCCTCCAAGAATGCTATCAATCCATAAATCAACATCTCTCGAATTCTGGTTATCAATCTCCTTGAGTTGTTGTAATAATTTAGGGCTCCACGCAATTGGATCATCATGTTTAAAACAAGTCTTATTCTCAGCTAATATTGACAACCATTCATGCAGCTCATTAGAGAACAATCATAATACAATCTTGTGCTACTTTGTAAAAAGATACCTCTGCAACCAATTTTTAGTTGACAGTCACAGATTCATGTTTTCTTGAATTGTAAACTCTTTCTCTTTCATATCTACCCAATCGTGAATCTATTTATTGGTCAGATGCCACATCGACATATCCCTCAATCAGATCTCGGTTCCGACAATGGAACCATTTGTTGGCTTGAGGGGGTTAGACCTAGGGTCATAGATGGTTGTGTGAACCAATAAAACCCTTTATTACCATCTCTTTCGGAAATTATCTGTTGTGCAAACTGCATCTCACTCGAGGAGATATTATGCGATGCTAGAACTAGGTTTCCGCATCCGAAGGGACTATGGAGTGTGGCTTTAGGGATTACCTCTCCTTAGGGCTGAATCGTATCTTCGTTGGAACATTAACTTGAAATGACATATGTTGTCCTATTATTCTACTGATTACCTTGCGCACTACACCTTTCTACTCTAACATGCATTATTCAATGTATAAAACAATATTCTAGCCTTTGCGATGCATTTACTTAATAAATATACAAAAACCCCTAATCCAGTGCAGATAATGCATAAAAATAGATAACATAAAGATAGATAGAAAATACACAGACATATCTTCAAATCATCCTTTTATTAGCAATATCCTTTAGTTTCAATCCTTTACCACCCTGTGCACATAGCTGCAGGGGTTTGCACACACAGTTGCAGACTTCCTAAGGCCTTCGCGCAGACATGTACGGAGCCTTCCTTTAACCAAAAACATAGAAAGATAGAAATAATTACAGACTCAGTTCATATCATCATTATAGTTATTCTTTTTATGATTGACTAAGACATCTCCTTATATAACTTATATATAATTTTCTCTTACAATACCATAGTCTAAAAACCATGGGCGGAGCTCAAAATATGCAAAAACAACTCAATTCCATTACAAAAATAGGGGCTTTGATATGCCCCAAAGACCCTAAGACTCCTAAAACTTGATGAAATTGACTTCTTCCTGTTAGCTCGCACACTCCATTTCCTCAAAATATGGAGTCTTTTACTCAAAATTTGAACCAAATTGGGCCTTGCCCAACAATTAGCAAGTTAAATTTTTTTATTGTGCAGGGTCTTGGGAAATGCTAGACTGTCTGGATCTCTAGTTTGTGATATTATTTGGGTTTCGAGAAACTGTGTGTGATGGCAAAGAAAAATTTAACTATTTATATTAGCAATGGATTTATACATGATAAAGAATTCTCTCTTGTTTTTATTATTATTATTATTATTATTTTCTTTAGTTGAAAGTGTTGAAGAAATGGTCAGTTTTTTCTGCATGAGATAGCGGGTGAAAGCATGAAATAGAAATCTAACTATATCTCTCTCTAGACACCAATTAAGTGGTTTGGAAACTGGTTTTTGTGCATAATATGTTGTTATTTCATAGTGACATATACTTGCACCCTGTGATATCCATGTAAGGTCCCTAACCAATATCCTTTTATTTTTTGGACAAGTAGCTTATGTACATTTCATAGGACCAAACTAGTGACTTCCATCTCCCTATGGTCGCTGAGCTATTGTTCAATTTACTTATAGTGCAATGGAATAAGGCCATGTAGTAAATTTGCAGAGTAAATTCAATTTGAACTTTGTTTTGAACAATCGACAAATAATGGACTATGGAAAAATATAACCTTCCTAAAATTTAAGATGTATTGAATAGCAAGATGGTAAGCCCATTAAGACCAGTATCGTTCAGTAAAAAAGGTTATATTTAAATCATTCATTTCTCATTAAATGCATAGGTGAATCTTGGATTTGAAGAATAAAGAGAATATTGAATGTGATTAATATATAAAATTTGAGTAAAGGTTGAGTAAAGTAATGTAAACTTTTAAATAGTGACTATTCCATTAAGACCATGAATATATTGGTAGAACACATTACATTTCAGTTCACATTCACATTTCATATTTTTATTCATAAAAAATACATTAACAGTACTATTTATATTTATTGTATTTAATTTCAATTATTTCTTCTCTTTTTTTCACCGTATTTTGCCAGAGGTTTCTGTATCCATGGTATATTATGGAAGTAATATTGCACATTATGTTAGCCGTAAAAAATCATTCACATGAGTTCCAATGGTTGTTTCTTTCATACTAGGTCTAGACGATGAGGAGGGTGACAAGAGGATGAGGACAAGGTGGCTGATAGGAGGCAACGAAATTCATCCAACGACGATGATGCCAACCAATCATGCAAAAAAACGATTAAAATTTTAAAATCAGCAGTAAAAAATTAGTAAGAAACATAAAAACCTGAAATAACCTCCATGCCACATACGTTGTGGGCAGATCAATTCCTCCTCCAATGACGAATGAACTATAACAGTAAAATAACAATGCAAAAAATATTTCTAGGGCATCAGGGCTATGATATATATATATATATATATCTATATATATATAAAGAGAGAGAGAGAGAGAGAGATATGTGTGTGTGTGTGTGTGTGTGTGTTAATTCGGTTTGAAAAAAATATTACCGCTTTTTCCACCTCCAACCAACAATACGATTAATTATTGACGTTAATTTAAATGGAAATAATAGTTTGGCTGAATTAGTTTTAATAATTCGACCGGGAAAAAAGAAAAAGAAAAAAGAAAAACGCCCGAAAAAGTGATATTATAAATTTTTTGGGTGTGTTTCTATAATATTCCAAAAATTTAGCCTTCATCTAAATGGAATATTATAGTTTTTTTTATCACTAGGTAGGTGAATAAGTGGGTGGGGAGACTCATAAAACCCCTTAGAAGGAATAATAACACTCCTAATTTGAAAGGAGGAATAATATGTAGTTTGATTAAGCACCTTTGGGTGTGAACAAGGATTGGATCATGTTGATTCAGTCAACTTTGACCAAATCAACAGCACTGTCATGGAGGAGTGGCCTTTATGATGAGACATCGCAGTTTTAGTGGAGGACAACTTGTATGAGCTTGGTGGCAAGTATGGATGGGACCCAATGTGAGGAGGTTCACATGCTATATATGGAGGGGATGGCAGCCATTGTTAGGCATGTTTTAGATTATCATTTTGATATTGGTCTGTTTAGACTTTGCATTCCTTTGTTGTTTAGCAGGGTTGTTGTGTTGTTTAGCACAAGGGTGTTCCTGATCAGGAATCCCTACCTCATCCTTAGGGAAGGAGAGGTTCTTTGAGATGAATTAACTCATTCCGAAATTATGGCCAAGCTACTTCCTTCAGCTACAACACAGTTTTTGTTTAGAGTTGGGTTGTGTTGTAGGGTGCAGCAAGGGAGGATCACATAGAGCTATTTCTGAGCTTGTTTTTCAGTGGAGAGGTAGCCTATCCATTGGGGGATCGACAAGGAGGGATCTTGGGCATATTTTCACAAATTTGGCATCACCCCAACCATCTACCATCCCTCACAGCGCAGTCACAATTCTGAACTGCATTATTTTTGGAGGCAATTGCTGGGAGGGTTCATTGAGCTCATCAAGAGGGTCTATTTCTGAGTAGAGCGATCAGCCTTATATTTAGAAATACTATTGGAGGAGGAAATCATCATTTCAGATCTGTCATATCCTAATTTTATTCAGATCCAGTTTGCAGTGACATCTCAACCCCAGGGTTATTTGTCACCTTGTATATTTCTTGGTATTTTTAGCAACCTTTTCCGGGTTGGCTAGAAATCATGTATTAGAGCCCACATTTTATTTCTTGGGAATTTCTTTTGTTTCTATCAGCCATATTCCATTTATGTATGTTTATAGCAGCAACTACATTGATATATATAGTGTTTTCACTGCTCTCCAACATTCTATATAGTTGCAGTAACTCATTTTCTGATTGTTCTGATCATTGGAGGATTGTTCTTATTGATTGAGTGGCTTGTCCCTCAATATATTTTTGTATATTGTTGCTGATATATTAATAAAATGATGGATGCATATTGATCCCTCTCATGTCATGATCAGATTTTCTGTGTTTTACATTACTATGACTTATATTGCTGCTATTTCCAATTTGGAATATTACAGTTTCTCACAAAAGTGTAACCCAACTTGACATATATATTTTGAAAATTAGAATACTTTTGACTACAAACTGGAAAATCTAAGAGAAAATGCTCTTCATCTTCAACCCTCTTAGCATCACACACGTAAATGACTCTTTCTTCCCATGGAATTTTAGGAGTAGACCAATGCACAATTTGACTATGAATCTCATGAAAATTAGTTCTTATCTTAGCAATGTTCATTTTCTTCTTACGATATTATAGTTTTCAAGATTTCAGTTGATCACCTCCATATAATATCTTAGTTTCAATTTTTCCCTCTAACATTTTATTTCTCCATAATTTTTCCTTAAATTTGGAAGAATAATATTTTTAATATTTTCCTTATTCTAGAAGATGTTCTTCTCCTTTATCCCCCAATGTTCTAGGCAATATTATGCATCCTTAGGCCTTGTGTGCTTGAGTCAAAGGTGGGGATTTTGGCTAGAGTTAGAAGAAATTCTAGGAAACCTCTTGGATTCCATGTTGTATAACTTATTCTTATACATGATATTGTTGAAAATATGATGCAATGTGTTGTCCTTGATGGAAACCTACTTGATGAAGTTGTCCTTGATGGAAACTGACTTGATGAGATGTCTTTGGATAGAAACCTATTTGTTAATGATGTAAATCTGATGTATCTACAGAGCAGCTCAGAGGTAACAGAGAAAAGAATTCAAGTAAGTTCCAAAGAAATGATAAATATAATATGTCACAATGTATACGCGAGTTTGTAAAGGCCAAGTCGCGTATGCACGCGGAGAAGTACGTCCCAAGTCGCGTATGCCCTTTTGCACTCCAAATTTATAATACCAAGGGGAATTACCATGGTTTTGGCACACAGTATTAAGAGTTGTATGGTCTATTTGATTCCATCCAAGAATACCATCAGAAGTTGTGTGGTTTTGGCTCATGGTATTGGTAAAAGCTAAATCTATTTAAGGAGAAGAAATTCATAGTGCAAGCGGTGCATGAAAGGGTTGTTGATGAAAAAAACTATCTCTAGGAATATATGCATGGATGAACTCTGCTCTTAACTGATAGATCTGAATCTATGATGCACCCATGGATCTGGCGATGGTTCAAGATCTCTAGATCTGATGATGATGAATCTCTAAGATGATCTACAGAAGAAGAAATGGTGAAGATCTGGCGCAAAGTCTGCTAAAGATAATGAAGAAATCTGGGTAAGTTTATAGATCTGATCTGTTTTGCAAAGTTTTCCATTTACAGATCTATACGCTAGTTTGTCTCGGAAAAAGCGCGTATATACACAGGTTCTCTTAATGAAAAGCACGTATAGGGTTTTCTGAAGAATAAAATACACAGAAGTATACGCGGGTTGGTGTGCAAGAAAGCGTGTATGTACGCGGCTTCAGTAAAGCAAAGTAGCATATGCTATTTGAATTAATGAAAGATCAGGGTTGAGTTTGTATCCGCATATCTATTCTAAAGTCTGGGTTATTTCTGATATTCTGGTTACAGTGGTCTCACTGTTCTGTTTGAAGTATTGGGCAAAGTATGTTTGTTGATGTTATGTAAAGGGCTGTGTTGAAGCTGTTTGATCCAGTATGAAAATTGATGAAACGTGGTCTGCAGTGGGTCTGAAGGTTGAAGCCTTCAGTATGGAAGTAGAAGTTTTCAACCAGTAGAAGCTGGTGTTGAATTAATGGGGTCGAAGCTCCCTTCCAGGAGAGGATGGTAAATGATTTCAGGGGGTTGGAGCTCCCTTCCAGTTGCAGCTGGAGAACGAGAGAAGGTTGTATCCTTCTGCAGGTGGGTGCCTACGTGCTAGTATGAGTCTATGCCAGTACAAAATTGTAAGAAGTTTTCCTTATAATAAATATTGAAGACAAAGACGACAACATCGGTGGTTTTCTCCCGAATTGGGTTTCCACCTTAAATACTGGTGTTCATGTGTGTTGCTTATGTGTGATGGTCTATTATGTTATTACTACACATGCTTACTGCTTACTAAACATCTGGTGAATAAATGATGCAATGATTTAAGTAAAGAATTAAAATACATAATAAGAGCTCTGAGCATACGCGAGTTTTCTTAAGGATATCTGCATGTATACACGAGTTTTGTTCAGTAAAGTAGCGTATGGGTTTTTGAGAAAGAAAAAGAAAAAGTTTTATCAGTCAGCTCTAAATACTGATTCATCCCCCCTCTCAGTATTTTTCCCAACAATTGGTATCAGAGCAGGTCCTTCTGAAAAATCTTAGCCGCTAGAAGGAAGATCAAGCAAGATGAGAAATCAAGATGGAACATCATCTATCAGGCCTTCGCTCTTTAACGAAAACAATTTAATCTTCTGGAAAACAAGGATGAGATCCTACCTTCAGTATCTGGGAGCAGATGTATGGGCTATTGTTGAAGGAGGATATCAATATCCAGCCGCAGTACTAACAGATCCGACGGAAAGAAAGAATTATGAAACAAATGCAAAGGTGGTCAATGCTCTATTGGGAAGTCTAACTGAATCAGAATTTGTCAAAGTCATGCAGCTGAATATAACAAAGGAAATATGGGACAAAATCATTCTAAGTTATGAAGGTGATGCAAAGGTAAAAAGTGCTAAACTCCAAACTCTCAGAATTCAATATGAGAATCTAAAAATGGATAATGAGGAGAGCATTGCCAATTTATTTTTACGTCTTGATGATATTGTAAATCATATGAGAAATCTGGGAGAAACAATAACCGAATCTACTTTGGTTGAGAAAATTTTAAGATCACTAATGGCAAAATTTGAGTCAAAAGTTTCTGCTCTTGAAGAAAAGTAGGATCTTCAAAATCTTACTGTGGTGCAACTTCATGGCATACTAACTGCATATGAAATGAGAAGAGGAGGACCATATGAAGTCAAAGAAGCGGTCTTTAGAACTTCTACAAAAGGGAAGGAAGTACAAAAACCAGAAGGATCAGGATATATCTCAGAAGAAGATGAGATAAACTTTGTAAAGAAACTTCAACTTGGCACAAGACGGTTCAGAGGTAAGCTTCCTTTCAAATGTTTTGATTGTGGAAGAGTTGGTCATTATGCTGCTAAGTGTCCTCATAAAGAAACACATGAAAAAGGGAAGGTAGTAGCAAGAAGGAATAAGAATCGGTTTAGCACTAGAAAAAGTTACTATACTCATGAAGACAGTGATGGGTTATCTGATAGTGAGGAAGAATGTGAACAAGATCTTAGACTTCTCATGGCATTTGAAAAGGAATCTAGAGAAGAAAAGGATACTTTTATGGATGCTCTAGAGGACAATTATTTTCTTGATGAAAACAATCAACTCAAAATATGCTTAGAAGAAAGTAAAATAACCATAGAAACTCTGAAAAATCAGCTTGAAGAAAAGGAGAAACACAATGAGAAATTAGAATGTGAAATAGTAAGTCTAAGAAAAGAAATTGAGAAAGTAAAGACTTTGAATCTTAGATTTGCTAAAGGATCTGAAACCTTAGATGAGATTATCAAGGTACAACATTCTCCTCTTATAAAGACAGGTCTTGGATATATCGGAGAATCTTCTCAGGCTTTAGCACCAAATTATCTAAAAGCAGCTACAGCTGGTTTACAACATTCTGCCACTCAGCAATGGAATAAAGAATCTTTACAGGTAAAGCATGATCATCTCAATTCAAAGAACACTAACAGGAATATCTTTCAAAGAAACACCAATCAACGGGTAAATTCAAGTAGAAGATTTCATGATCGCAGAAATTTCTTCTTCAATGGACAATGTTTCTCATGTCACAATTTTGGTCATAAAGTTGTTCAATGTGTTGCATATAAAACCATCATGACAAGAGAAGCAAGAAAGAAAAGGATTGATATTGAAACAAAGAATAATACTTATAACAACTTTTCTCCTCTTCAAAATGAAGTTGAATGTGCTTATTGCAATAACTTTGGCCATGAAGAATCAGAATGCAGGAGCAAAGTTCAGCCAAAAGAACATGTTCCTTCAAGCTCCAAAGTATGGAAAAGGAAGGAATTACAGGTTGAAAATTGTGGCATAGAGTTATTTGCAGAAGATGAAGAAAACCAATGGTACATTGATAGTGGATGCTCAAGACACATGACAGGTGACAAAAACAAAATTCTTGCATATAGTGCTCTAGAAAAGGAAAAGAATGTTACATTTGGAAATGATACTCCTGCGGTCATTAAGGGAAAAGGGTCTGTTTTTCTAAAAGAAAAGGTGAAAGCTAATGAAGTCATGTATGTGGATGGATTAAAGCATAACTTGTTGAGTGTAAGTCAAATGTGTGATCAAGGAACTGAAGTTGTCTTTAGTTCAAAAGAATGTGTGGTATGTGATCTTGATACAGGTAAAACAATTATAAAAGGAAACAGAACTCCAAGCAACCTGTATGTATTGAAGAACTGCAAAGAACAATGTTACTTGAGTAAATCTTTAGAAAAATGGCTATGGCATAGAAGGTTGGGGCATCTGAGCTTCTCTCAAATCAACAAATCAAGCAGACTTAAAGTTGTTCGTGATCTTCCCAATATTACTCTACCTGAAAATATCATATGCAAATCTTGCCAATTCAGTAAGAAAACCATAGTACAATTTAATGCCAAGGAAGGATCATCAAGTAAGCCTCTTGAACTCATTCATACTGACATATGTGGACCTATGAGGAAAAATTCACCACATGGTGAACAATACTATATCTTGTTTATTGATGATTTCTCTAGAATGTGTTGGATTGGGTTGCTTAAACACAAAGATGAAGCATTTGAGAAATTTCAGAATTTCAAAGCTCTGGTTGAAAATGAATTAGATCTAAAAATCAAGTGTCTTAGATCTGATCTAGGAGGAGAATATACTTTAGATGAATTCCTTGAATTTTGTGAACAACATGGCATAAAAAGACAGTTTAATGTAGCCGGCACTCCACAACAAAATGGCGTAGAAGAAAGAATGAATAGAACAGTTCAACAAATGGCTAGAGCTATGCTTGATGATTCCGGAACACCTGACACATTTTGGGGAGAAGCAGCACATACAACGGTAAATATTCTTAACAAGGCACATGTTCGTGTAAATAGTGATAAAACTCCATATGAACTCTAGTATGGTAATCCTCCCACTGTGAAGCATTTTAGAGTTTTTGGAAGAAAATGTTTTATCAAAAATAATGATGAAAAACTTGGCAAGTTTGAACCCAGAGCAGATGAAGGAATACTTCTTGGTTACTCCTCTAGGAGTAGAGCATATAAATGTTACAATAGAAGACTTCGGAAGATTGTTGAATGTATTGATGTTGTTATTGATGAGTCTCCTGCAGCTCCAAAAGAAGAAAAACAAACAACAGATGAAGACGATGATGACGTATATCCTTCTACATCAAATAGAAATGATATAGACAGTGAACCCAATGAAGAACCCGAAGATGATTTATCTGAAAAAGCTCCATCCAGATATGTTCAAAAGAATCATCCAGAATCTCAAATTTTGGGAGAAAAGGGATCAGGTGTACAAACAAGAAGGACTCTTGTAGGATCTTCTAGCTATCTGGCATTTCTATCCGCTATTGAACCACACAATGTTAATCAAGCTAGCAAAGATGAATGTTGGATTCAAGCCATGAATGAAGAGCTTGATCAAATTGAAAAGAATCACACTTGGGAATTAGTACCAAGACCTCATGACAAAAATGTCATTGGAACTAAATGGATATTCAAAAACAAGTTAAATTAGAATGGGGATGTTATAATAAATAAAGCTAGACTTGTTTGCAAGGGGTATGCTCAACAAGAAGGTATAGACTTTGAAGAAACTTTTGCTCCTGTAGCTAGACTTGAAGCCATAAGAATGTTTCTTGCTTTTTCAAGCTTCCAACAAATCAAAGTTTATCAAATGGATGTTAAATCCGCTTTTCTCAATGGTGATATAGAAGAAGAAGTTTATATAGAACAACCAGAAGGATTCATTTTGGGAAATGATGAAAAACTTGTTTGTAGACTTAAAAAGGCTCTATATGGTCTCAAACAAGCTCTAAGGGCATGGTATTATCGTCTTGACAAATATCTTCATCAACAAGGATTTTCAAAGGGGTCTGCTGATAGCAATTTATACACAAAAACTAAAAATGATAAACTATTGATTGTGGTTGTATATGTTGATGATATCATTTTTGGAAGTAATGAAGAATCTATGAGTCAGAAATTTTCTTCTGTTATGCAGCAAGAATTTGAAATGTATTTACTTGGGGAACTAACATTCTTTCTTGGCTTGCAAGTGCAACAAGCAATAGATGGCATATTCTTATCACAAGCAAAATATCTTAAGCAAATTCTGAAGAAGTATGGCATGGAAGAGTGCAAACCTGTAAGTACACCAATGATAACCGGATGTAATCTCAGTTCTCATGATGATTCTCCCACGGTGAATCAACCAGAATACAAATCTATGATAGGAAGTCTACTTTATCTCACTGGGACTAGACCAGAAAGTATGCATGTAGTTGGGATTGTTGGACGATTCCAAGCTAATCCAAAAGAGTCTCACCTTCAGGCCGTCAAAAGAATATTCAAATATCTACAAGGAACTCAAGACTTTGGACTATGGTATCCAAAGAATGCTGATCTCACTCTTCATGCTTACACTGATGCAGATTGGGTTGGAAATGTTGATGATCGGAAAAGAACTAGTGGTGGTGCATTCTATATGGGGCCCCGGTTAGTATCTTGGTTCAGCAAGAAGCAAAGCTCTATTGCCTTATCTATAGCAGAAGCAGAATATGTGGCTGCCGCATCATGTTGCACTCAACTTCTTTGGATGATGCAAACCTTACAAGACATTTAAATCAAATGTTCACCTCCTATCTCCATTATGTGTGATAATACAAGTGCCATCAGTATCTCAAAGAATCTAGTCATGCATTCCAATACCAAGCACATTCCCATCAAGTATCACTTCTTACGTGAACAAGTGCTTGAAAAAAAGGTGAAGTTGGAGTATGTTCCCTCCAAAGAACAAGTTGCTGATATATTTACCAAACCTTTACCCATGGAAGCATTCAAATATCTTAGACAGAAGCTAGGAGTAGTCTCTACCATGCAGAAGATCAGATCTACTTAAATATAGAAGATTAACTTGGATACGCGGATTTCCTGGAGGACAGTCGTGTATATACGCGCGTTTATACATAGAAAACCGCGTATGGGTGTTTGCTAACATTTTTTTTTTTTGGGTCAGCATTCTTCAGCACAGTTGTGGTGCTATTGGGTATCTCTGGTGATGTTTCAACTCTCATATTTCTATTTCATTTTCTGATATTTGATCAAGATGCCTTGATGTTTTGCTGTTGAAAGTGTTCAGGATGCACAAGCTAAGGGGGAGCTTCGGTCATATGGAAAGTATGCATTGTTGGCATTATAATTATTTGTTGTGGTCTGATCTCATGCTTGAGATTATTTGGTCTTGATTGTATAAGTTATTTCTATAATTTGATGAAAAGGTCATGTTAAGACCTATGATGTAAAATTGTAATATTCAGTCATGTAAGGACTTGTTCAAATTTGTAAACCCACTTGGTTGGGTAGTTGAGTCAAAATGTGTAAACCCACTTGGTTGGGTACTTGAGTCATATATGTAAATCCACTTGGTTGGATCTTTGATGTAAGTATGAGTCCTTGGTGATAGGAAAGGTCATAGAGTCATGTACTTCATTGAAAAATATGTTTGAAGATTCAGCATGAACTCAGGGGGAGCAAGCATGGTAACTTCAGTGCACATCAGATCTACAGAGCTCTTCTTTCTACAAGAGAAGAAAAACCTTGTTTGGTTTTGATCCGCCCTTTGCCCTTGATGTCAAAGGGGGAGAGTATCATGGTGTTTTAATAATGGTTATAATCAATGTATCTATCTGTTGTGGTGATCAAACACCATCATGGTTGCCATCAAGTCCAAAGGGGGAGATTGTTGGCAATATGATGCAATGTGTTGTCCTTGATGGCAACATACTTGATGAAGTTGTCTTTGGATAGAAACCTATGTGTTAAAGATGTAAGAATGATGTATCTACAGTTCAGTTTAGATGCGACAGAGAAAATAATTCCAGTAAGTGCCGGAGAAATGATAAATATAATATGTCACAATGTATACGCGAGTTTGTAAAGGCCAAGTCGCGTATGCACACGGATAAGTACGTCCCAAGTCGCGTATGCCCTTTTGCGCTCCAAATTTATAATACCAAGGGGCATTACCATGGTTTTGGCACACAGTATTGAGCGCTGTATGGTTTATTTGATTCCATCCAAGAATACCATCGGAAGTGGTGTGGTTTTGGCTCATGGTATTGGTAAAAGATAAATCTATTTAAGGAGAAGAAGATCATAGTGCAAGGTGTGCATGAGTAAGGGTTGTTGATGAATAAATATCTCTAAGGAATATCTGCATGGATGAACTTTTTTCTTAACTGATAGATCTGAATCTATGATGCACCCATGGATTTGAGGATGGTTCAAGATCTCTAGATCTGATGATGATGAATCTCTAGGAATGTCTGAAATGGTGAAGATTTGGCACAAAGTCTATTGAATATAATGAAGAAATGCAGGTAAAAGTTTATAGATCTAAGTTGTTTGCAATTTTTCCATTTACGAATCTATACGCTAGTTTGTCTGACAGCGTGTGTATGAGGTTCTATTAATGAAAGCACGTATAGGGTTTCGAATAATAAAATACAGTATATGCGAGTTTAATTGTGCGGGGAAGCGCGTATGCACATTGACGATAAAGCAAAGTAGTGTATGCTATTTGAATTAATGAAAGATCGGGGTTGAGTTTTAACCTACATATACATTACGAAATATAGGAGCTATTAAAGTATTACGGATTCTGATAGTATTGTTCTTCTGATTGAATTTTTGTGTAAAGTATGGTTGTTGATGTTAAGGGGTTGTATTGAAGCTGTTTTGATCTAGTATGAAAATTGATGAAATGTGGTCTGTAGTGGATCTGAGGGTTGAAGCCTTCAGTATGAAAGTGGAATCTTTCTTCCAGTAGAAGATGATGCTAACATCAGGGGGTCGTAGCTCCCTTCCAGGAGAGGCTGGTAAATGAGATCAGGGGGTTGGAGCTCCCTTCCAGTAGTGGCTGGATAATGAGAGAAGGTTGCAGCCTTCTGCAGGTGGGTGCCTACGTGTTGGTATGAGTCTGCGCTAGTACGAAATTGTTAAGATGTTTTCTTTATAATAAATATTGAAGACTGAGACGACGATAGCGGTGGTTTTCTCCCGACTTGGGTTTCCACCTTAAATCCTGGTGTTCATGTGTGTTGCTTATGTGTGATGGTATATTCTATTTTTACTGCACATGTTTACTGCTTAACATCTGATGAATAAATGATGCAATGATTTAAGAATAAAATACATAATAAGAGCCTACACGAGCATACGCGAGTTTTCTTAGGGATAGCCGCGTGCGTCTGTGAGTTTTGTTCACGTAAAGTATCGTATGGGTTTTTGAGAAAAGAAAAAGAAAAAAATTCGATCGGCTCTAAATCTTGATTAACCCCCCCCCCCCCCCCCCCCTCTTAGTATTTTTCCCAACGGATATACCTAGTTAGAGTCATGCTTTCAATAGGGGAAAGGCTAGCTTCAATAAGGAGGATAGGGTAGGGTGTACATCCTTTAATCTTGAGGTTGTAGGTTATAAAATGCTTTTGGATCTACAAAATCTTCCTCCATGATTCTCTGGATAAAATAAAAAGGGGGACATGAGTCTCAAAGAGGAACCATTTTTTCATCCCAAATACAAAGATCGGTTGACTTACAATTTTTTTCTAGCCCATAGTAAGTCTTTCATCCTCCACTTCCCATTTTCCCAATGTTATGATTCCAATTGAGTTGATGATTGATGTCATTTCCTAGATATTTTTATGAAGGAACTTCCTCTAAGTGGATATTATCATAAATAAGGTAATAATTTTAGATTTAATTATCATGACTTTATTCTTGTCATTTTTAATGGGCATACCCATCTTGGAGGAAAAATCAAGGAGGATTATTAGTTGATTGTCAAGATCGTCATGGCTCCTTGATCAAAGAATAATATCTTCAACACAAAGGAGAAGAGTTATGATGATATCAGTGAGCTTGGGACAACCACATTCTGCATATTCTAAACACTCTTCAAGCTTATCAATGTAAATGCCAAAAATGGTAGGCTGTAAGGGACACCCTTACTTGACTTTGAAATTTCTATTAATTTCTTCCAACCAACCTTGAAATGCCAAAAAGGGTAGGGGGTAAGGGACACCCTTACTTGACTCTGAAATTGCTATTAATTTCTTCCAACCAACCTTCAGTGGTCTTAAGCTTGGTAATAAAATTATAGTACATACTTTTCACAACAACCCTCAACTCGAGAGGAACCATTAACTCCTCCATCCTCTTCCATATCTTTGTCCTAGGAATGGTGTCATAAGCTTTCTAAAGTCCACAAAACAATAGAAGAGGTAAATCTTATTATTGTGTCATTTCTTTGAAAGTATTGTAGGAGTAATAAGATGGTCAACCGTTGAATGATGTCTCCTAAACCAAGTTTTCCCTTTAGCTCTTTTACAATGGCTTTCAATCCATAGGATAATCTTATTTTCTAGAATAAGTATGCACATCTTATATAAAATTTGGTAGTCATAATAGTTCTATAATTAGAGGGAATGATTTTATCCCTACTTTTAAAGATAGGTATAATAAGGGTTTGCATCCAAGGCTTAGGAAATACTTCCTTCACCACCAAATGAAGAGATTGTGCATGTGAGGGATGAGTACAGACCCTCCCATTTTAAAATTTTCAACTTGATGGGCTTCAAAATCCATAGCTTGTTCATTGTTGAAATGATTAATCCCAAATTAAATTTATTTCAAGGAAAATATATCATCCTTTGTAGGATCATTCATTGAAATGTTTCCCTTGGAATTAGGGAACTCATATTTGGGTTTTTGAGGTAGATATGGCCAATTCTTTAAGAGAATCACATTAATTTCTTTAATTTTATGAATTATGATTTTCCCCCAAAACATTTTGGGATCAACTTAAGAAAGGTGAAGTAACTACTCTTGCTTTCTATTTATATAACATCTCTATTTCTTTTAATTAGAGCTTTGTACGAATTTATATTATAAGCTTTAAGGATTCACTAGGAGCATCCCTAATAAAATTTCTAGAAATTTAATAGCCATAATTATCATACAAAGGGTTGGTGTTCTTTTCATATGTCACCTCAGTAGAGAAAATACCAATGCTAATGCAGAGGGTTGTTGTAAAATTATAACAGAGGTGATTTGTTGTAGGGAACTCTTAGGCCTATGTTTTTCATCATACATAATACATTATGTAAATGAGCATAACATTTGGTAAATATGTAAAGTTAATGAAGGATTGGTTGGAGGTCGTATAACTACTCCAAACATATCACCTATGTCTAAATACACATTAAGACTAATAGAAACTTGGTTGGAATTCCTTCCCAAATTCCATTCTTCATTGTGTATTTTGATGTGTTCTTCTTGTTATTACTATAGTGTAGCATGTTCTTGTATGTTATAAGTTAGTCTTATAACATGATAAATGTTGTGTGTAACAGTCATTACCTCTAAACAACAAAAATGACATCAATAAAAAAATATTTTTACTACCATGCTATTAATGCTTATTTGTAAATATTATGTTAGTCGGAATTGTAATGTTATGGTAAGGATTCTTTTATTCATAAAAGTCACCTAGACAAATTAATATTTTGGGTTTAACCTATGTTGTCGTACCTTAATATTTAAGTCGTAAGGCGTTCTTATTTGAAAACAACTTCCCTAGCTGCCAATGTGTCCATGTGTGAGCCATTGGATCAAATGTTAGATGATTGAATTTTTTTAGGCCATTAGATCCACAAGTAAATAGTTTTATATTTATTTTTTTATAATGTTAGTTTTTTTTTATAATAAGTTAGATTGATTTTAGGTGTATAATAGAAATTTTGTAATGTCATGTTTAACATGTTGACTATGTCAAATTACACAAAAATAAAAATAAAAGTAACTTAAATAAAAAATAATAATAATAATAAACTATAAAAACAACTCATGGTATTGACCTTATTTGAAAACAACTTCCCTAGCCGCCAATGTGTCCATGTTTGAGCCATTGGATCAAATGCTAGGCAATTGAAATGTTTTAGGCAATTAGATCCACAAGTAAATAGTTATATATATATATATATATATATATATATATATTTTTTTTTTTTTTTTTATAATGTTAGTTTTTTCTTTTTTCTTTTTAATAAGTTAGATTGATTTTAGGTGTATAAAACAACCCATGGTATTCATGTGGAATATAGTTTATTAAATTATTTCACAGGAAATGAAATAATAAAACAAATAATTTATACATTAAAAAATCAGTTCTTTGGAATTCAATTCTTTATTAATATAGTTGTTTTAATTAGTAGGGATTACAATAATTTTTTAATCAAGTAATAGGAGAAAACATATTCACAATATAATTTATTTGAATAAATAGATGTGTGTAAAATAGTTTAATAAGAAACTAGATTTGTAATTATAAAAAATAAAACTATAACTTAAAATTGTGAAATTACTTTGTATTTTTTGTTTCTTATGTATATAGAGAAAGAATAAACCAAGTTTGGAGTTAAGAAAATAAACCATAACATAAAGAACAATATCTCCTTCCAAAAATGTCTCCATATTAAAATGGCATTCACTTTCTTGTATACCAAGGCTATTATTATTCATATACAATATAAAATTTATTCGAATATGTAGATGAACTTGGAGTAAACTCTATTTCTGTTAATAAAAATTCTCTTTATTTACATATATGCTAGATAGATTGTACTTGAATGTATTTAAAATATCTTTTTCGAGTTACATGCTCATTTCATGCTTGTTTCAGAGGATTATTAATCACCAAATGATTTTCACCCCCAATTTCCTATTTCAATATCTATAACAAAATTTTTATATATGTGAACATACTATGTTGGTTTATATATATGTTTTCACCCACAACAATTGCCTATTTCAATATTTATGTTATGTTGGTTTATATATTGGTTTATATATAACAAAATGTTCTGGTTGATAACTCTTATCAACAATATCTTTGAAACCTCCACGACCTGCTTCCATGGAATCAAAAAATGCCTTTCATTCTGTTATCACTCAGATTTTCCTTGAAGTTGTAGAGAAAAGGAAAGGGGTCTGAGGTAACCGCAAACCAACTTTTAGGTACAGAATCTAGCCAATCTGTACCCAAAGAGGGCTCTCTCTGTAAAATTTAGCTTTGTTTTGTAAGGTATTAGGCTAGTTATAAAGTCCGGGGATTTTGATTGAATTTGGGTGGTGGAATTCGGTAACTGAGGGCAAGATTAAGTAATTCAGGCCATTGGGATTTGGAGTCAAAAAGATGGCTTCACTGGATTAAGTTTCTTAACAAAAGATGGTTTTACAGGGCAAGATAATCAAGCAGAGAACAATTTTAGATCCAAAGTGAATGGAATGGATTTAAAATGGATGAAAGGCAATTAAGAATCTTTCAACACATTCAAAGAGGGAAATTGAAGGATTATCAATAAAGAGCAATTAAGTATTCTTTACTAAATAATCAAAATGCTTAAACTATAAAAACAGGAGCAATTAAGAATTCACTATTTAAATCTAGTTTAGAATAAAAATGATTAAAATCATATTACACTTAAGCACTTTCTGATTTACTCCTTTTCATTGATCATTCAGAAATGAAATACAGTGATATAGTAAACAGATATAAAAACTTTAAAACACAAGAGAAATATGACTTATTGATCCGTAGTCTGACACATGAATCTTGTAAAAAGTCTTTAGCATCAATTCATCATCCAGCTAGCCACAAAAATTTCTCCAACAACACTTTATTCGAAAAAATTCAATATTACAGCAAAGTATAAGAATCCACCCTTACTACTCCAATTGATGGAGTATTTATACAAAAAATTATACAAAATATCTCATAATAATTTGAGATATTATCTAGGATGATTAATAAGTATTTTACAATAAAATAGAAACAGATGGTCTCGTAGATAAGGAAAAATGATAACTGATGTTGTGCTGTTTCCTTCTTTTGAGAATGTGCTGGAAGCAGGCCCTACATTTTGGCTTGCTGCTATCCTCTTCAGTAATTCTATGATGGTTGTTTCGTTTCACTAATACTCTTTAACTTCTCTGATACACTTTGACCTTTATTCATCCTTTTATCCTGACTTATTGTGGTAAATAATCAAAAATTTATCCAAGGATAATACTTACAAAAGTTCTAACATGTCATCCCACCATTGAGGCTCAGGTATTCTGGTCCTCTGAAGCTTTTCGAGAGTTTCATCAACCTCAGTGTATCTGTAGAAAGTAGGCTGAACTGGGAATATATGATTTACTTCATGTTCAAGATGAAATAAATTTTCTAATCTGTCATGAAGGTTTTTTCCTGTAGGAAATGTTGATGCTGATGAACTAGTTGAGGAATTGGCTTGGTTGTCAGCATATTTGTCCAATTTCTCAACATAGTTGTCAAGGTCCATTATTTTATCTTCTGATACTAAAGGACTGGGTAAACCTTTATTCAACAGAACACCAAATCTTTCTTTGAAAGCAATAATTTCTTCTTGCATATCAGAGCATCTGCGTTATAGATTCTGTACCAGAGTTCTTTTGGTAAAAACTCTTTTAATCTCCAAGATTGTTCCTGTTCTGTCCTGAATGCCAAATTCTTCAAGTTGCTGCTTGTTCTGAGTATTTAGAAAATGTATAAGCCTATCAACTTCTTCGGGCATTTGTCCCAATTCTTCTCTTGCTCTTTGAATTTCTTCCACAGCCAGTTTAACTAAATCACTCTGTTCAAACATTATTTGAATTGAGGACCAAACATATTTTATTGATTGGATGATGTTGTCCCAAAGAATTTCATTTATTTCCCTTAAAGGCTTCTCCAATGTGAGATCCTTTTCCAATGCTTTGACTGTTTTTTCTAATTTGTTCACTTCTCTTGTTTTATCGGCAACACTCATTTTTGAAAGATCATATTTGTGTTCTAGAGTGGCCAATTGTTCTTTTGTTTTGTGGAGCTCTATGGCCTGAAGTTTCATTTCTTCCATTGACTTTGTTAATTTATCAGTGTTCAAATTTGCAGTGTTTCCCTGTGACAATTATGTTGGCTGACCTGTGGCTGTTGTACCTGTAGCTGTTCCTGTAACTGTTCCTGCTGTAGATGCTAGAATATTTGCCTCCTTATCTTTCAATGCATTCTCAAGCTCTTTTTAAGTTGCATTAAGTTTCTCATTCAATTTTAAGAGAAAATCCATTAGTTCTTCCTCAGAATTTTGCTTGATGATTTCTGAAGTCTATGGATGTCTTGAGGCTGCTAACTTCAGTTGTCTTCTCAGAGCTACAATATCATCATCTTTTCTCTTGATCAAAGCTTCAATACCTTTCACATCTTTAGGATTATGACCCAATCTAATGATAATTTCCTCCAAAGTTTTGATTCTATTATCCTTAGCCTGCGATGAGGATTTTTCAAGCTGCAACTGTGTATTAGTGTTCTCCAAAGAATCCTGCAACTTATGGGCCATCATTGATTTATCCGTCAGAGTAGAATAAATCATCTCACCTGTTTGCCTGTGTAGCTCAATTTGATCTAAAGGATGGATATCCTTTGCTAAGACTTCAAAATTAGTCCTAATGTAATCTGCAACTGTTTGAGGCTGCTGCACCTTGGGCTTAAAGTGGCTCATTAACATCTTACCTTGCTGGATGTCATAGGCTGACATCAATCTTTCTTGATTCTTTGGAGCCATATTTAAATATTGGTTGTACACTTGAAGTCTCAGTGGATCATTCCTGGCCTTTATACTGATGAATGTTCTTTTGATGTCCCAGGCATCTTTTACTGGAGGTTTGAAAGAAGATATCTCTGCACTTTGTTGCCTCTGTAGTTCTTTTCTTTGAAAATTAGTGGATGTCCCACCACCTACGCATGTTTGTTGACTGTCTTCTTTTCCCTGGCTATCAGGGATTTCTTGAACTGATTCAACTTCTGGAACAGGATTTAATTTCTGCCTTTTAACGCCCTGTTGTTCTGAAGATCCACCAATAGGGGTAAAAGCTTCAGCTTCTCTCTTCTTTCCTTTTTCCACATTAAGAGGAGTTTGTAAGATTGCAATTTTTGGCTCATTGGTTTGAGGAGGAATCTATACTTATCCCTATTCTTTAGAAGTCTCTGGCTGCTCTGTCATTGTGAATTTTTCAATTACTTGTATATCAGGCTCCTTTTCTTTTCCTTTAGATTCTACTGCCACTGTGCTAATTCCTTGCAAATTTCTTTGTGAAGTCCCAGCTGTAGAAGATCCTAGTATCTGCACCTGTCCAAAAGAATCTAGGCCAAGTATCTTTTCAAGATCTTTCATCACATTTTCAACATTGACCTGATCGCTATCCTGTTCAATCAATATCCCTTCCACCCATTCATCCATATTGGCATATTGTTCTATTTCTAGAATTCTTTGATGGATGTATGGTGATAGTTTACTTTTCATTCTTCTATCACAGATAAAGTTATTTGGATCATAAGGCACCCAATAAAAAAAATTTTGTAGTCTGAGATAGTCTTCTAAAATTCTTTCGGCTTCTTTTCTAGCCTCCGTAGAGTTACAAATGAAGGGACCTAATTGGCTCTTGATCCTGAGCTGAGCCTTTTTCTTTGCATTGTAGAAATGAACTATATCTGAATTATTCATCTGCCTAAAATATTCTAATGCAAAGAGTCTCATTGGGACATATCTTGGCAATTTGAAGGGGCATAATTCACACCCATATATTCTGATCTCTGTGTGATTTTGATATAGGTACCAGTCACCTATCTTGTACTGCTTTGAGAGCTGAAGGATTTTCTTGATGTCATTATTAACCCTAGGAGGGGAGACTCCTATCAACAAGGTGGTTGCAGGGTGTACAAAAAGGTCAATAAACTCATTATAGGAATAAGGGGAATCAGGGGAATTGTGAGTAATGGCAGACCAAAAGATGACTAACCTAGGATTTCCTTTGGCATCAAGTTTCTGGAGATGAAAAGGGAAATTCTCTGATTGGTAGTAAAGCATAAGATGATAAATAACATAAGAATACTTGAACACTTTGTCATTCTCAAATCTCATGAACTGATCATGTATTTTCTCAGCAATATAAGACGCAAAATCATACTTGACAGCAGGAGGTTGTCCAGGGGTGAAAATAGACAATAATACTAGGGTTAATTGGTCAACATATTCACTAGTATTGAAGCCCATTATGGAGGATATCATGTTCAGAATAAGTCTGCCCACATTAGTAAAAAAAGTGTAACCATATGGGGGAGGGATTTTAGGTTGATGCTCTGGTGACATGAAAGTTTGGCAAATACGGTTTAACTCTTCATGGGATAATTTGGTGGATTTCTCAAGTAATTCAGCCATGGACAGTGGAGTGAGGGCTTGACCAGGTTGAAATTGCAGCATTTCATTTATAGACTGAGCAGTTATTGGGAAAAGGACATTTTGACTTGGGGATAAGACTACTCTTTGGTTGGGATCATAGTTTGCATGGAAATAATGGATGATTTCAGGAAAAATATGGACTGATGGGAGAAGGTACATGGGAAGATTGGATTCCCAAAGTCCAAAGATGTTAGAACCATTCAAATAATTGTCTCTGCAACGACAAAAAATTCAAAGAGGATTCTCACTAAGAACCAAGTCTTTAATTTGAAAATCCATATCGGCTAAAGGTAGATAATCCAAGTCTCTGTGAGGGGCATTGAGGGGCATGACATTCAAAGCCACAGGAACTTCCATTTCTGGTTCTTGTGGATTCAGAAATGGAAATTCGGCTTCTGATGAAAAAACGGGCAAAATTACAGGTTTTGGGGATGCAATTGCAATTCTGGGAGTTGAGGAATGGACTAATAATCAATTTTTAACCCCGCCTCAGTGGAAGAAAATGAAAACCATGATTCGTACAGAGTTCAATGGGAATTTAGGGTAAATACCCGTTTTCCGGGAATGAATAGTGATTTAAACAGGTACTGGTTAAGGCGGAAGAACTCTGGAGTGTTCGACTGCAATTCTCTTCAGCAAGGTAACGGTCGGCACACTTTGACAGTTAATTTTCGAAATTGGTTGCCCGGGAGACTGGTTCATGCATAGGATAATGAAAATGACACGGATTTTTTTGTTTTATTCGCAAAGTCAAAAGGTTGGCGGGTTTTGATTGATGACGTTAGCTGGTACAGAGGCTTCGTCAGGGGGGACAGGCGGTAAGTGGTTTCCATCGCACCGCTTTTGAGGAAAGGTGGTTTTGGGAGGAGGGGAAGCCACTCCATACGATGAACGATGCGTGGCATGGCACTGTTCAAAAAACCGCCTGCCCATCACGCGTTATCATTCAGATCAGGATGGCCAGCGATATTATCAATATTCGTTGATCTTGGAGTGGCCGATCGAACGGTGTTCAGGACAGGAAGATGACAGGAGTTTAATATTGAGGGCCTGACGCAATTAAACCTTAATTAATCTCATCAGGGGGAATTCGATTGGCGGAGTGAGGTTAATAATTAATCGTGAGGATTAATTAATTTTTCTGTACGATGAAGGGTCGGGTTTTATTTCTTTGAAGTTTTAGTTTAAACTAAACTTCGGGTTATTTTTTATTTTAAACACATATAAATTATGTTTAAAAGATTTTCGAATATTTTTATTATATAGTAATTAAATCAAAGTGATTTACTTACCATAGGGGGCGGGAATAAAATAAAGATATTTTTAGCCAAAGGGGGTATAAAGTGGGTTTTTTTATTTGAACAAGTGGGGATTAAATACTTTGGCTAAAGCTATAATACATGGGTTTTTGGGGATATTAAATAAAAGGATTTATTTATAATAGAAGAAGGTGATTTCTATAGGGAGTTAATATATAAATTAGAGTTAATATGACAATGGGACAATGTAAACTCAAAATACATTAATATAACTAAGAAAGTGAATTTTTTAAAAGCAAATTGCATTTTAATCACTTAGACTTAGGATAAAATGTGATTTTGAGGGTTTTTTATGAAATATTTAATGATTTTCCTAAATAAAATGGGATTTTTCTTAGAAAAATATTTTTTAGAAGTGAATGAGTGTGATGATGAATGGTTTTAAGTACTTAGGCTTTCCAATTATTGGGCCGAGGGTCCGGTCCCTCCAAAAGTCAAGGAAATGCCTTGAGCCCCTCTAATTTTCAAATACCTTAGCACTTAGGGGAAATTAGTGATTAAGGGAAAGATGAGAGGGGAATTTAATCATTTTGACTTTGCTTTGCCTTGAAATTCTTCCGCTGTAGTGTTTGCTTTTGCAATTGTGATGAAAGTAAAAGTTTAACACATCTAGAGCCATTATCCATCACATGTAATTCTGCAACAACATCTACCTACCCTATCTACTTTATCCTACCATTTTTTCTTCTTTATTAGGGTGCACTTAGACTGGCAAACCCTTATCACACTTTTATTTTCTTTTACATATGGAAATCTATCTAATTCTACCCTTATTACATCCAAGGGCTCAGATTAAACTGTTGAGATCCTTTTATTTACTCTACCTATCTACTTATCTGCCAAGATTAAACAGTTTGGTCAGATTTTATTCTCTATCTCTAAAACATAAAATTGAAAAATGAACTAGCCAAGCTTAAACTGTTTGACTGTTCATAAAGTGTGGCACAAAATACAAATTGCACACAATTTGTTATTACATTAGAGTAAAAAGTAGTGGCATTTAGACTTGCACACTTTCCTTGGCCTTTCTTTTTGGTGGGGTTCATTTTCTTTAACTTTTTTGGCCATTTTTATTCTTTTCACCCTTTGATTTTTCTTTTAGGGTATACCCTCTTTACATTTTTTTTAATTTTTTTTTTTTTAATTTTTTTTTTTTTTTGAAAATATGGAAAACCTTTGCAACAAGAAAAGGTATGAACATATTACATAGCTCATCAAGTCAATCATGAAATATGACACCTATTGGTATAGGAGTCTAACACATTCCTTCACAATGGCTCCTTCTCTGCAACCACTTATTTCTTCTAGGCTACTCTTTCCTATGCTATTTCCTTACGGCATTTCTTTTGCAACATGTGGTGCAATTGTTATTTATATATATGCTTATAACTCCAAACACGCTATTATATGATGGTATTTTTTGTATGTGGCATGATTCCTACTTAAATCTTAGATGTATGGCTTAGTATGATTGGGTGACACCATGCCACCCAACATAGTACTGTGGTTAACCTTTTCATTTAAGTCTCGTTGTTCACATATATATAAATTTCTTCATCCCATAGACACATGTTCAATTGTTCACCATGCGAGCAGTGGGTTTGATCCTATAGTCAAGCATTAAGTGGGTTGGTTGAGGTAACCACCTCTCTCCAGCTCTGAGTTCCATGTTCATTGTTATGATGTGGTTAAGGTTGAGAGTTCTCTACAACAGCATGATGATTTCACCATGAATTAGTTTGTCTCATTACAGGTATGGTGTTTCTATTGTTCTCAGAACTGTTATCTCTAATTTAGGTCTTGGAATTCTAGAACAATATTAATATTTTACTGGATTTATGCAGGAGTTCGCTCATGGAGCCTTCCCTTCTTCGCCTGTCAATAACGAGGGATAAGCAATGGATAACCACTCGAATCAAGGTAACTTCCCTTCCTTGAGTCACATATTACATTGTCGTGGAGGCTAGGAAGAAAGGTTTCAATAAAATGGTTTTACTATTGTCTTGCAATAGATATGGTGATGTAGAACAGCCAAAAAACAACTCAGGTAATGAAATGTTCTCTTTGCTTAATTTTACAGATGATTTTTAAAGAAATTCCTTTTCTTTTGTTTACATGCAGCATTAGTTGGTCTATTTTCTACTTTGTTGGTGACAGGTTAGACATTAATCCAAGCCTCCACTCTTCTTGGTTGGGATGAGCTGCAATTGGTCAGTGCTTACCAATGTTTCCTCTTACACATGTCAATTCTTCATTTCTTTCTAGGGTTACGAACCCTCAAGTCACAAGTTTTTTGGGTTACTACTTTTCTTGAGTTTTTCGGCCCTATCGACACTTAAGTTTATAGTGCTTGTTCTTTTGTTCTCCATAATGTTGGTTATTTTTGCAAATATGTTGTATTGATTCTTTAGCAAGGTTTTTGGGTCCGACCCTACCAGAAATCATATGAGGGTTTCCTCTTTGGATTTGAGTATAACCTTGTCGGGTTTAGACATTCGGGTCACAATATTGTTACTGTGTAACCTCTGCTGTTATGGTCATATGTCTATATGTTGAGTTACTATCATGCTTATCAATTGTCTTATGTACTGGTTAATCAGTCATTCTAAATTATTAAAATTCCTATTGTGAGTCTAGTTTGTTTAGCTTTGACTAAGAGGGAACCCTCAACCCTCGAGGATCATTTCCATATTTTAAAATATATATTTAGTTCGATAAGTTTAGGAATTTTTATTGTTTATTTTTATGCCATTTGATGTTGAAATATCGTTCAAATTGATTCTATAGCATTGGTTATATTCCTTTCATTAACTGAATAATGTTCTTATTCTTTTCTGGATTCTCTCCTGCAAGTAAAGATCACCTGAGCAGTTTTTTATTGTAATTGTTGAATATGGTTAATCTAGTCTATTATTTGCATTTATATAACTTCTAAGAACTAATATTTGGATATTCCGTAGAAATTCATTCTTAAAATTTAGATACACTTTGTTAGAAAATTATATATTACAGAGCAATGAAACACATAAAATATACAAAAATACAAGCACACAAAACACATAAAACCAGAGAGACACAGATATACGTGGTTCACCTAGTTTTGGCTATGTTCACCCCAAACAGCCAGTCCTTCCTTTCTATTATCCACCAAAATGAAGAGACACAACCTACAGCAGATCCGATGTAATATCCTCTGTTCTCTCTCATAGTCTCCCTCTCTGTTTCTCGCTCCGAGAATACACATACAATACACAGCCACAATACAATACCCTCATAAAAGCGAGGGGTTGCCTTCTAGGGAAAAAAACCCTAAACTAAACATAACTTCTACTGTCAGATCATTTGCCTAATGAACAGAACAGATTGACTAGAAATTACTATACTTTTACAAGGCAATTTTACATCTATTTTTAGCTTCGGGGGCGCTGCCCCGGAAACCCCCCGCCAAGGGGGGGCTCCATAAAGTCGCTACCACCCCCCCTGGACCCCCCATGGCAACGATTAATTTACGGGCAGCGTTGCCGCCCCATTTAAGGTACAGGGGTCCAATGCTGTGATACAAAGTAAACAAGATAATCAGGCTCCACACCCAACAATCTCCCACTTAGAGACTGATTGTAGCAGCTCCACCGCTACTTCATTTGCTGGACAATGAATCCTCTTTGGACCTGGCTATTTCTCATCTTCATCGTCATCCTTGAAGACCAATTGAAACTGAACACATTCTCAGTTTCTCCCTGGTTACAAATTTTGTTAGCATATCTGCAGGATTCTGGCTAGTGTATATCTTTTCCAGCTTCAACTCTCCATCTTCCAATATTGACTGTATGAAATGGTACTTGAGATGTATGTGTTTAGGCCTGGAATGAAATGCTGAGTTCTTTGCAAGATGAATGGCACTTTGGCTATCATTGTATAGCATGCCCATATCATGCTTCTTACCCAATTCATCCATAAACCTTTGTAACCAAATCATTTCTTTACTAGCCTCTGTAGCAACAACATACTCTGCTTCTGTTGTTGAAAGTGCAACAACACTTTGGACTTTTGAAACTCAACTGACAGCTGTTCCACCTACTGTAAATACATATCCTATAGTGCTCCTCCTGTTATCTTTGTCACCTGCCATATCTGCATCAACATATCCCTGTAGAGAAATGTTTGAACCACCAAAGCATAATGCTTGATTTGTGGTACCTCTCAAATATCTGAGAATCCATTTTACTTCCATCCAATGTTCTTTTCCTGGATTTTTCATGTACCTGCTTACAACTCCCACTGCATGTGCAATATCAGGCCTTGTGCAGACCATTGCATACATTAAGCTTCTAACTGCTGATGCATACGAAACTTTAGACATATATTCCATTTCTTCATGGGTCTTGGGGCACATCTCCTTACTAATTTTGAAATGGCTAGCAAAAGGTGTACTAACTGGTTTTGCATTCTGCATATTAAATCTTTTCAACACCTTTTCTATGTATTCATTCTGAGACAGTTTTAATTTGTGATTTTTCTTGTCTCTAGTTATCCTCACACCAAGGGTTTGTTTTGCAACTCCCAAATCCTTCATTGCAAATGAATTTGCCAATTTTTGTTTGAGCACATTTATTTCCTACATGTTCGACCATGCAACAAGCATGTCATCTACATACAATAACAGTATAATATAGCAGCCATCATTTTTCTTTTTCAGATAAACACAATGATCAGAGTGACATCTAGTATAACCTTGTTCAGACATAAACTTGTCAAATTTTAGATACCACTGCCTTGGAGCCTGTTTTAAGTCATACAAGCTCTTCTTTAACCTGCACACCAATTTTTCTTTCCCTTTTACCTCATATCCTTCTGGTTGCTGCATGTATATCTCTTCCTCCAAATCTCCATGGAGAAATGCTGTCTTTACATCTAACTGTTCAAGATGTGAATCTTCCGCTACTACAAGACTTAAGATAGTTCTGATTGAAGTCATCTTAACAATAGGAGAAAATATTTCATCAAAATCAATACCTTTCTTCTATGCAAACCCCTTCACCACAAGTCTAGCTTTGTACCTCTGTTTTCCTCCATCTTCTTCCTTAAGCCTGTAAACCCATTTATTCTGCAATGTAGTTTTACCTGCAGGCAACCTGACTAAGTCCCAAGTCTGGTTATGCATTAAGGAGTCCATCTCTTCTTCCATGGCTAGCTCCCACTTCTTCCTACTTTCAACTTGCATTGCTTCTTCATAACATTCGGGTTCACCAGAATCAGTCAGCAATAAATAATATAATGAAGGAGAGTATCGTTCAGGGGGTCTACTTATCCTGGTAGATCTTCTAACACCACTTTCAGGTGTTTGAGGTGACTGTTTCTATTGTGGTGGTTGCTGCTGCTGTGGTTGTTGATTATTATTATTTTTAGGAACCTTTACTTTTTCAGTTATCTCATCAAGAACTGTGTATTCCTTGCTTTGCTTTTCTTGTTTCTTTTCCTGCACCTGATTCTTATACAAGACCTTTTCATTGAATATTACATCTCTGCTCCTAATGATTTTTTGATTTTCATAATCATATAAGCGATAACCAAAATCATTAACACCATATCCAATAAAGGTACATTTCTTTGATTTTGCCTCAATATTTGTTCTATTTTCTTTATTAATATGGACAAAAGCCTCACAACCAAAAGGCTTTAAAAAAGAGTAGTTTACCGTTTTACCTGTCCATGCTTCCTCTGGAATACCACCATCCAAGGAACTTGAAGGCCCTCTGTTTATTAGATAAACAACAGTATCTACAGCATCTGCCCAAAATTGTAAAGGAAATCCCGCATGCAATCTCATGCACCTTGCATGCTCCATGATTGTTCTGTTCATCCTTTCTGACACACCATTTTCTTGTGGTGTTCTTGGAACTGTCTTCTCTCTACGAATTCCATGCTCTGAACAGTACCTATCAAACTCTTTGTTGAAATATTCACGTCCATTGTCTGATCTAAGACACTTCAACTTATTTCCTGTCTCAATCTCAACCAAAGCTTTCCATTTCTTGAAAGTATCAAATACATCAGATTTATTCTGAATACAATAAATCCGGGTTTTTCTAGTTACATCATCAATAAAAGTAACATAATAATGAGAGCCATCGAGAGATGATACCTAAGCAAGTCCCCATACATCTGTATGCACAAGCTCTAATTTTTTGCTCTTCTTTTCTTTCCCAAATCTGAGAAACCTGACTCTCTTCTATTTTCCATAAATGCAATTCTCACAAAAATCCAAATCAACATTCTTCAAACCTGGCAACAAATTTCTTGAGTGAAGAATCTTCATTCCCTTCTCACTCATGTGTCCAAGCCTATGATGCCATAATGCTGCATCTGCTCCTTTGGAAGTTAAAGCATTAACAGAGTTAGAAATACCATTGCATAAATACAATGTACCAAACTTTTCACCTTTTGCTATTACCAGGGCTCCTTTGGTGACCTTCCAAGCTTTATCTGTGAAAGTTTTCACACAACCTTCACCGCCTAACTGCCCTGTTGAAATCGTATTTTTCTTTAGATTTGGAACATGCCTTACCTCCTTTAATAGCCATTGGTTTCCATTCTGCTGTTTTACAAGAACCTTACCCATTCCAACAATTTTACAGGGTTTATCATCACCCAAACGAACTTGTCCAAAATCTCCTTGAACATAGTCATGAAAATATTTCTTATCAGGAGTGGCATGGAATGAAGCCTTTGAATCTACAACCCAAGAATCAGTAACATTTTCGAAAGAAAGAATCAAAGCATCTTGTAACACATCACCTGTCACATTTGCTTCATGATTGTTTTCTTGTTGCGCATCTCCTTCTTTTCCCTTCTGAGATCTACAGTATTTCTTTAGGTGTCCTTTCTTTCCGCATTTCCAGCACACTATACCCAATCTGGACTTGGATCTTCCTTTTCTTGATTTACTTCGATATCCTGAGCTCTTTCCTCTTTCCATTCTCCTTCCCCTAGACTCTGCCTCAAAGCATTACCCGATGTCTCACCAGATCTTTTCCGTCACATTTCCTTGCTAAGGATAGCACCGACAACATCATCAAACTTTAAAGTACTAGATCTAGAGACAGGGTTACTAATGGCCATTACTAAACCATTCCAACTCTCTGGAAATGAGCACAAGAATAAGAGAGCTCTAACTTCATCATCAAATTTTACCCCTACAAAACATAACTGACTGGTAACTATATTAAAATCATTTAAATGGTCTGCAACAGATCCACCTTCTGACATCTTCATATTAAATAGTTGTTTCATAAGAAATACCTTGTTTGAGGCCGAGGTTTTTTCATATAGTTTCGCCAATGTCTGCATCAAGCCGTCTATTGTTGTTTCCTTTGAAATATTGAAGGTGACTGATGTCGCAAGGCACAACCGTACTGTTCCGAGTGCCTTTCTATCGAGAATGTTCCATTCCGCATCTGTCATGGCCACCGGCTTCTTTGTATTTCCGCTCAATGGTAGGTACAGATCTTTCTGATACAGATAATCTTCAGTCTGCATCTTCCACGGCGGGAAGTTTTGGCCGTTAAATTTCTCAACCCTAAACTTACCATCTTCTGCCATTGCTCCCACTCAAACCAGGAACCCTTCTTTCCTACGAGTTTATCAGCCAAATATACCTTCGGCTCTGATACCAGTTGTTATATAACTATATATTACAGAGCAATGCAACACATAAAATATGCGAAAATACAAGCACACAAAACACATAAAACCAGAGAGACACAGATATACGTGGTTCACCCAGTTTGCGCTATGTCCACCCCAAACAACCAGTCCTTCCTTTCTATTATCCAGCAAAATGAAGAGAAACAACCTACATTAGATCCATTGTAATATCCTCTATTCTCTCTCACAGTCTCTCTCTTTGTTTCTCGCTCCGAGAATACACATACAATACACAGCCGCAATAAAATACCCTCATAAAAGTGAGGGGTTGCCTTCTAGGGAAAAAAACCCTAAACTAAACATAACTTCTACCGTCAGATCATTGACCTAATGAACGGCCTAGATTGACTAGAAATTACTATACTTTTAGAAGGCAATTTTACATCTGTTTTTAGCTTCGGGGGCGTTGCCCCCAAAACCCCCCGCCAGGGGGAGGGCTCCATAAAGTCGCTGCCCCCCCCCCCCCTGGGACCCCCCACAGCAGCAATTAATTTACGGGCGGTGTTGCCACCCCATTTAAGGTACAGGGGTCCAATGCTGTGATACAAAGTAAACAAGATAATCAGGCTCCACACCCAGCACACTTCATGGACAACTTGGTAATCATCCTCAAACATTTCCTTTTAATAAAATATAAAAGACAGCACATAATTTCTAACTTTAGAGAAACCACATCTAAGATATGTTTCTATGTACTTATTTTTCCTTTTGTTTGTTGTAGTATAACTTTGTTTGGAAGATCTCACCACCCAACCGTGAGACTAGCTATGATGTCCAGTCTCGCCCCCAAGCTCTTCCCCTCTAGACAATGACAATGCACACTTGATTGAGTAACTATGAACATCAAGACCACTAATCCAGTTTTGATTTTCACCCTTCTAGGTTTTTCCAAGGATTCCATTGGTTTTCTCCAGCAATCTCAATAATTCCTTATTTGGAAATGCCCTAACTCACCCTGAAAAGCCTATTCAATGTTCTCAATCATCCTCCTTCTTGGATCCTCTAGCTCCCTCTATCTCTACCTTCCTCGGATCCTCCTTCCCACGAAAAGAAAGAAATGCATAATTGTCCTTAACTATCTCAGGAGGTTTTTTAAAATTAACTTCCTCTCTTAAAATAAAATTATTTTTCTTTAATATTATTAATTTACATCACAAAATTCTCTTAGGCTACCTCAGCCATGAGTCCTTAAGTTTTTATTTTAGAAAAAAAAATTATGAAAATATAAAAACAGTAAAATAACTTAGTAAGGTGACTTGGGGGGATTATATCTCCCCTCCCTTATATGGAACATCGTCCTCAGTGTTCATCTCCATCTATAAAAATAAATTGGGATAATATTTGCGCATAAAGTCCTCATCTTCTGAGGTGGCTTCTTCTGGGCTAAAGTGATTCCATTTCACTTTAACCTGGTTGATGGCTCACCTCCATAAAAATTTTTCTTTCTGATCGAGAATACATAGAGGCTCTACTAGATATTTGTCACCCGGCTCGACCTGTCCATCACCACAATTTATCATTAATTTGGGAAAGCTAAGTGTGTGTGTGTGTGTGTGTATATATATATATATATATATATATACATATATTCTTTAATCAATTATCAACGTGAGTTTACCTAGAAATTTTTTCAATCAATGACATGTATGGATCGTACACATATTTTTTTAATAAATAAACGTGAAATGCATTATGGATCTAGATATGACCTGGTAGTGCAAGTTTCTACGCTACCGGCCCATCTCATTCCAAAATCGGGAAGGGTCCACAATACCGAGGTGACAACTTAGCACATCCATTCCACTATAAGGTGATCCTCCTTGGCTTAACTCGTAAGTACACATGGTCTCCTTCTTCGAACTCTCTATAAGTCATTTTCCTATCTACATAAAAAAAATTTCCTAACCTGAGCAACTTTCAAATTTCGGCGGACTTTTTTGACTGTTTGTTCCATGTCAGCTACCATATCAGGGCCAAATATCAATTTATCAACATGGTTTTTCTAGTCTATAGGCACTCAACATTTTCTTCCATATAATACTTCGAATGGAATCATCCCCAGTCATTCATGGTAAACATTATTATAAGAAAATTCGACTAGATGGAGGTATTCCTCCCACTTGGTTGGTTGATGCATTACAAACATTCTTATCATATATTCCAACATGTGATTGACTCATTCATTATTCCCATCAGTTTGAGGGTGGTAAGCAGTGACGAACTTAATTTTCATACCCAATCCAAAAAAAAAAATAGTTTTCCAAAATGTTGATGTAAACTTTACATCCCTGTCATAGATTACCACCTTAGGTATACGATGTAACCTAGATATTTATCTCATATATATGTCAGCCATTTCAATTGTCTTATATGTAAACTTTACACGTATGAAATGGGAGGTTCTACTTATTTTATTTACTACGACCATAATGGAATCATTTTTCTTCTTGGAATTAGGAAAACTTGTAATAAAATCTAAATTAACCATTTCTCATTTCCATTCGAGAATAGGAAATGGATGAAGCAACCCAATGGGGTGTTGATATTCTGCCTTCACCTATTGACATTCCATACACTTAGCCAAATATTCAGTGATATCATTCCTCATTCCTTTCCACAAATAGTTTTTCTTTATTGTAGAAAACAATTTTTGATACCCAGGGTGAGAAGCATATGGTTTTCTGTGAAATTCATCTAACATGAATTATTTAATATAAATTTTATTGGGGACATAAATTTGGTTCCTTAAATTTAACAAATTTAAACAATTTCTTCCATAATCATATTTTTCCTCATGATTTTGAGCTTCGCTAGCTTGCTGCCATACAAATTTATATTCAAGGTCCTTATGAGATGCTTCCTTAAATATCAAAATATTTTGATTCCATGTGGCTATAATTTATTTCATACACGTAATGTAGCTTTTTACTCAATACATTAGTGAGCCGATTTTCTTTTCCTTTAATGTGTGAAAATTCCAAGTCCTAGATTTGGAATCCTACTACAATAAACTAAATTACTTCTCCTACTTGTAAATTTAGATTGACAAGTTATTTGCATATTTCTTTTGAAAATATTGAATCAATTACTAAATAAACCTTCACTTAATTAAATTTAGATTCAGAAACCAAAAAATAAGAGAAAGAAAAAAATGACACGGGACACCATTTTTTTTGGACTAATGTCCTGGAAAAACCCAATGTGGGAAAACTAGTACAAAAAAACTAAGGGTTTTATTATTAAGAAAAAATTATATCTAGATACATCTCTCAATTTCTCACTCAACAATTCAGTGACAGATCATAATATTGACATAGAAAAATAGTGATATTACCTCACTCTGCAAGTCTTGGATGATTCGGAGGTTGAACTGACGAAACCCCAGCACCCTCTGCGTTGCCTCTACGCATTATTTGTGTAGGCCTACGTGGGGACTGCTCTGTAATTGCATCATCTCATCTATATGATATTTTATCCCTTAGTAAACTCAATCCTACCCCTCCCATCTCATAATATTGATCTCCCAGCTGAATTTCAGACTTCTGCTAGGAAACATTGTGTTGCCTCTACGTGTGGCATGCATGGCCCTGCATCACCCTCTCTGGGGTCTGCGTCATTCTCTCTAGGCACTATGCTACTCCATATGTGTCTTTCTTTACCTCTCTACCGAGTATTTGTAATATCCCAAAAGGGAGAATACAGTAATACTAAAACACAATTTGAGAACTGCAGCAAAGTAAACAATAAATTTAAATACACCATCAAAATGTACAGAATAGCTGAGCCATTTTATTATATAGGAGGTGGATAAACCAGTACAATAGTACTCAAAATATGAGACACTCAAGACAAAGATATGGCCTAGAATGACTGTGAAATGATCCCACAAGAGAGACTGCGTAACTGCTGGGCTGTTGGAAGGAAAACTGCATTGTCCCTGCTGCAACTATTGGGACTACAACTACCAGTAAAATATAAATGTAGATCTAGGTAGTTTGGAAGCTACGATGATGCTAAAAATAGAGATCTGGTCTCTATGATGGATACCCAAGATAACCCAGAAAGGATTTTCTGGATCTACGAATCTAGGAAAATCACCCTCTTAGGGTTTCACTATACAACTGTTGGGTATGCAGATTTGAAGCATAATTTGATGAAAGATGGATGCAATATGATGTACAATCAGATCTATGCAATAAGGGTTGATTCCTTCACTAGATTCTTGGGCTAAAAGCTCAAGATATAGTTGTTATTTCCTCCTCCACCGAATGTGGTTGTTGAATACTCAACAGCGTTAGAAAATTGCGCTGACAAGGAGGGAGAGGCTCAAGCCTACTATTAGATATGTCAAATCAGCTCAATGATGGTGGAAATAGTGAATGAAAAGTGAGGAGATGGTCCCTCACAGGATTTCCAGCTTAAGTGTTGAAAACTTCCTTCCTCTAATAGATCTACAGGACCGGACTGCACAATCCTTGAGGGGAATGTTGCTGCATGGAGGTAAAATACAATGGCCTGAATGCCGGATATAGATCTGCTCCTCTTGAAAGGATGAACATGAAGCAGAAGGTGGAAGAATAAATAATACATCGGTTTCCTAGCTGATATGCTAGAAACAACCACCACCTCTCAAACCCTTAGACAATAATTGTGTTATTCCTACAGCTGGAAGCACATATTAGTGTGGTTGAATATGGAACCAATGCCTAATGATGAATGGAGCTCAATAGAAACCTTCCCAGAGTAGGCACTTGAATTCCCCCTGGGTAAGGGTGGTATTTCCGCTCGGAAACACCTTGTTCTAAACAGCACTGTAGACTTAGCTAAATAGCGTAAGCATGAATAGAAATGTCAACCAAAAAATCTAGATCTAAACAAATCAGAAATAATAATACAAAGTCTGCCTTCTATTGTGCCTTCATCTTCAAGATATATATTATGAGCCTTCCATAGCCTAGGTCCACCTCATAACTATGTTTCCTATGTGGCCACTAGCCTCCATGAAGACTGCGTTGTCTCTCCATGATCTCCATCATGTCTGCATTTAATTCCCACTCTCTCCATCATGTGTGCATTATATGGACCACTTCCTCCACTATATCATCATAATTGCTTCATGATCTTACTTTTAATTCACTATGATCTCAGTTGACCTCCTCCAAGATCCTCATGATTTTGCATTAAAGATCCATGATCTCCACTCTCACTTCATTTAAGAAGCTGCTACACTACTCCATAATGTATATCTAGATCTAAAATATCCACATACACACATTATAAGTGTATTTTATTCATCTATGGGGTTTGTGGATGCCTCCAGCCTCTTATTTACTTAATTAACTATGAAAATTAAGAGCTTTAATATTCCAATTCTCTTGTGGAAAATTGGGAATATTACAGTCCTCCCCACCAAAATGTTGCTTTTCCTCAAGAAACTACAAAAGTGGATGCTACAGAAAACATCCTCCCTCCAAATGGCATCCTCATATGGAAGGCCTTCCCATCTATCACAATGTGTCATGCATGTCCAACTCCAAGGCTACCTCTCTAGAATGTCTAGAATGGCCTCCAACTAAAAAGTTAGATACCCATCCTCAGCAATGAATCTCCAAGTGTCAACCATATAATGTCCAAAGATCTCCTCTATACATGAGATATATGAAATTAAGTGGTTTCTTCCCAAAGTGGAAAGTCCAAACTCATGAACTATCTCTCCAACCCATGATACATAGAGTAGATTACATCTATCAATGCTCTCATCACTAGCTTTGTTGGCAATGTAAGATCTAAACATAACATTAACGTAGTGAAAAACAAGAAGTAGAGACATATGGGTGAACATATGCATTGCCAAACCATATTATCCAAATAACAACCACAATAGCAAAGCCTTCGACTGCCATGCTATATCAGCAACAATATAGATATGAGAGCCATACTCTCTCAATAGAAGCCACAGAAATGCCTCTTGCTGCCACACCACATGATCATTGTACCAAATGTAGTGGCCATATTCTCTTGAGAGAAGCCACCGCCGCTGTTATCACCAAATTGAGTCTTGTTGGGTTTCTTTAACGGTCAACATAGAGTAACTATTTCAAACCACTTATAACTGGAAATTAGCCTTTCCAGCCTTAGAGGGATCTCTCAAAAGGATAAAGGATATTCAGTGAACAACTTGAAAGTAGATGGCTAACTCTGAATTGGATTGAATGTGTTTTTGTGTAGGTGAAAGATGTATAAGTTTTACTACCATTGGGCTTATGGAGTCAATATGAAAACTAAGTCACAATAAAATCTATCTCATGGAAGCTGAGGTAATTGTGTTCTTATAAAACCACACATGAAGGATAGAACATCAATCTATATGCATACAGGAAGTTGGAGCATGTCACCATGAATTCCAAGTGATTATACATAAGAAAAATAATAAAGCATGAAAAAATAGCAGACTAGGTGTATAAATGGAAGTTGGAGCATGTAATCATAAATTCCAAGTGATCATACAACTAGAAAGCTGGAGAGAAATTAAAAGACTGATATAAGAAACATACATAAGAACACATAGATGAATCTTAGGTCTGAAATAAGCTGCTAGACAAAGATTACAAGAGTATTGCCTTCATAGCATCTCCCAGCCTACTCTAACTCTAAAACTTAGTCCTTTATAGAATTAATACTCATAGAAATGATATGCCACCTTGCTAGCTTCGAATTCCCACCTCAGAGACCTATTTCAAACATGATTCTATCACTTGGAGACTTCTAAGGATATTTCTGTTTTGCAGAGTGTGAATACAAAAAGGACTCTTCTTTCATTAATAGTTCAAGAAACCAATTCAATAACCCTTATAAACTACAACCAACTAATTTTCTAAGTGTACTAGAGTGCTGATGTGTCATTATGCCACGTGGATGTTGAGCTGGACCTCCTCCAAGTTGAATTTTTACAATTTTTTCACAAATCTGGGTAGTGAAAATTCTGAAAAAAATAGGCTTCAAAGATGTGTATAATTTTCAAACCCTAATATATTTGCAGAAACTGAGAGAGATTTTTGTAGATGGACATGTTCTGAAGAAAAATTTATTTCAGATTTCCAAAATAATTTTTCATTTGCTCCAGAACCTTAAAAAACAATTTGCTACGAAAATAGTTTTCAGCAGTTTCGTAGCGTGCAAAGATGAGTGTATAATTTCCAAACCCCGATGGATTTACAGAAAATGAGAGAGGTTTTTGTAGAGGGTTTTGTGCTGAAGAAAAACATCTTTCATATTTCCAAAATACTTTTTCATTTTCTCAAAAACCTTAAAAAATAATTCGCTACGAAAACATGGAAGTTTCATAGCGTACAAAAATGACCTTTGCCATCAAAATTTCTGCTTCTTTTCTCTTTCATGGTCTTCAACATGTTCTGACACATCTTCCCTATCATTTCCTCCCCTTGGAAACTACCAAAAGTGGTTTTTTAAACAAAAAGAAAGCTATAGGTGGTTTTGTAGTGTTTAAAGTAAAGGACTGAGTTTTACAGTTAGAAAGGGTTGGGAGATGTTATGAAGGCACTACTCTTGTAATCTTTGTCTATTAGTAATATACAGTTGCAACAGCTTATTTTAGACTTGAGATTCATCTATGTGTTCTTATGTATGTTTCTTATTTCATCCTTTTACTTTCTCTCCAGTTTTCTAGTTGTATGATCACTTGGAATTCATGATTACATGCTCCAACTTCCATTTATACACCTAGTCTATTGTTTTGTCATGTTTTATTAGTTTTCTTATGTGTAATCACTTGGAATTCATGGTGACATGCTCCAACTTCCTGTATGCATATATCTTGATGTTCTATCCTTCATGTGTGGTTTTATAAGAACACAATTGCCTCAGCTTCCATGAGATAGATTTTCTTGTGACTTCATTTTCATATTGACTCCATAAGCCCAACGATAGTAAACCTTATACATCTTTCACCTACACAAAAAAAACATTCAATCCAATTCAGATTTAGCCAAAAGATTTCAATTTGTTCATTGAATATCCTTTATCCTTTTGAGAGAGCCCTCTCAGGCTGGAAAGGCTAATTTCCAATTACAAGTTGTTTGAAATAGTTACTCCAAGTTGACCATTGAAGCATATCAACAGGACTCAATTCGGTGATAACAGAAGCAATTCATCTTGATGCTCCATTACATCATCATTATACCAAATACAATTACCAAAATCCCCCAACAAATTCCAACATTGAAAGGCCTCTTGTTGTCATCCTCTATCATAATCATGCAATGTATGGGGAGAAACCATCCCATACTCTCCTAATGGTAACCAAAGCAACAAGGATTCTTGATGCATCCTTACATCATCATGATGTAAGTCATGGAGCAACAACATACTAAAGGAAATGTGGAATATCTCATCATAACAATACAAATAAGCTCCCTTATGCCACATCATGTGAGAGTTATGCTTTGTCCCAAACCCAAGCACATACATGAGCATGAGATATATCTCAAATAGAAATACATGTAAAGACATGAGACATATCCCAAACAAAATAAAATACATGGACATAAGACATATCATGAGATGTCCAAACTTTCTCATTAATAACCAGTGCAGCCATGCCTCCTGTTGATGCATGTCATCAGTGATATGTATGGCATGGATCTTGGAAATGTGATATGTTGGGTAGTATCCATACTCACCCAGAAGCAACCAGCACAACCATGCTTCTTGTTTCCTGGTATCATAGATCCGCAGGAAAGTAGGCAACCTCCTGCTCCTCATCCAGATCCATTCATCCCAATATGGATGATGAATCATGCCAAGCTCAATATTGGTATCCTCCCAATGTAGAATACCAATATCCTCCATCTAAATAGATTTTCACTCCATGAAATGTTGAATTGCACCTCCATTGAGGTATCTCCATGAGATCCTCTCATCAATGGCCCATTGGAACCCATAAGGCTCCATACATGTTGTAGGTAGAGATTCCTCTTTGAGTTGTGAGATGCTCATCAAGGAAACTTCATCTTCACAATTGAAAGTACTCTCCATCACAATATTTCTACCATCTATCATCTTCCCCTCCAGTGCTTCAAGAGTGAAGCTACCTTCAGAATGCTCCAAGAATAATGGGGCCCTCTCATCATCACTACTGCTAAGTGACAGCGTTGTAGATATGCATGGTGACACATGTGCTGTCTCATGGCTATATACAATGCTAAACTCATAGTTTGGTACTGTACTAAATAGGACTATGCGCCTCCCATCTTCTGCAACTCCACACTTCAACAAAAAGTGTTGGGTGTATCTCAACCATGACAAACTACGATAGAAATACATCTTCTCCTTGATCAAATCAAGGGTCCTTTGTGTTATTCATAAGTATTTTTCACTTGTTAGTGATGACTAGATCCATAGCTGAGTTTTCTAGAAGCTGATTTCCATATGTCAATTTGTCATCTAGAAAACCCTCATAAAAATTTTTTCACCCTCCTACTTTTCAGTCTTCCCATGTCAAAGTTAAAACTCATTATCACTATCCTATCTAGTTTTAGCCCTACTGGTCTTCCCATCAGCTCTAAAAGGAAAATCCAAGTCTGTTTCAAAAGCCTCCCCTAAGTTAGGAAGTGGCGCTTTAAGGAATTTTACCCTTGGCAACCACCAAAAGGCCAAAAACCTCCATCTGTTACAGAACAATCATGACAGACCTCCCACTCTGCAAATCAAATTGATAACAGCCCTAAGTCTCAGCACTGCATAGACCATAGTCTCAAGCTGATTATTAGGTGTTTTATAGTGTTTTATGGATTTTACAAAGACAGGAAATATAAATTCATCTCAGGAGAAAATTCTTGAATACACATTTAGAAGAACAACTGCATCTCAATGTCAAACATGAGCCTGAGATACATATGCAGAGTAAGAAGTTACTTATCAAGACCTTGCAGCTTCCATTCAGCATGAAATCACAGTAGAAGAAAGACACCACTGTCAAACAAACTGGTAATTTGTCATGGCCAAGAACCTCCTTCATCCATAAGCAGAGGGTTAAGGTGCCTCCTTCATCTACAAGCAGAGGGCGATGGTCAAAATTTGAATTGAAAAGCTGCAAATGATTGTAAGGCAGATTTGTTTTTAATGAAAAAAGTGAAACAGTGACTAGAGTTTTCTGAAGAAAAGTGATGTTTGAAGACAGAAGTAAAAGCAGTAATGTTTTTCAAAGCTGGTTTGCCTGTCATCATGTATAAGAGAAAGATTTTGTCAAAACCTGCTCATCAAATAATCTTCAGCAGATTAAGACAGAGGTTAAACTGGTCCCTTATCAAGTTTTCTTTCCAATACAGCAGTCTAGAGCCCAAGTAACACAAACTCTGCTATGGGTTAAAAGAAAAGTCATGACACAGGCAAATGATATTGACTATATTTCAGCAGGTTATGGAAATGAGTTTCATAGCTCTGGAGCAGCATTCAAAGCCCATGATGCGCTTCACTTTTACACTCCAAGTGAAAAGAGAATTGTAAAGGGAATCCCCTTTTCATTGGACAGAGGATGATTAAACCTAAGATCAATGCAACTGTATTTTTGCATCTACAGTCAAGAAGCACCTGCCATCTGATTAGATTTACACTATAAACAAGGTTACACTCATAACATCCTGAGAAAAGTGTTAGCTTATGTTGCAAAAGGGGAAAAGGGACCTCTGTCAAAATGCTAAAGAAAACCTCCTGCAATATAAAACATCCTCCACAGGTGTCCTCTTTTCAAAGGACAAAGACAGACCAGAGTATAAAAGGTGATATTCAGGTGACATTACAGCTTCTTCCTCAGCAAAAAGGGCATTACAGATAGGTTTACAAGTTCCTAGGTATTTCACAAAGATCATGACATTTTTTCAGGTCTTGGAACCTAGTCAAAGCTATGTAAGCATACCACTGTAAAGGGGGGGGATCCTTCCCTATGAAATATGTCAAAGATACCAAAGCGCAGATCTTTTCTCTCTATGTAGAAAACAAGTCAAGGTGCTCTACTATCACATTTTGAATAAAGGAAAAGCAGTTGGTTCTGAAAGGCCTGCAGGATTTTTTATGACTTTTGAATCAAAGGGAAAAACCTACAAACTGGCAGGTTCGCTATCTTTGGAGGAAAGTCAAGGCAGATAGTCGAAGTTCCGACCTCTCATAAGGGTTAGGAGTGAGCCTCACTTATTAACAAGTGGTGTTTACCACTATGTTACATATCAAATAATAGGACATCTTTTTATATGTTGAGACTTTTGAAGAGAAGGGTTTTCAAATTTTGATTTAAAAACAAAGGCTTTTTCAAACCTTCAAAAGAAAAACCCCTCTCCAAATCAAATGAGAGAAGACCGTTGAACCTCCTTTTAAATCCCCCAAGAAGTGCAAAGTATCAATCCACTCTTGCCATTTCAAAAGTTGAAGACGATTTCACAGGTGATTTTATTCGCTGCCACAGTTTCACTGCGTGACGCGCCTATATATGCGCGCGACGCGCTCAGAGGGAATTTAACATAGGCAGTCACCCATCGCACGGCGCGCCTGTACATGTGCGCGACGCGCCTGTACGCAACGCCCGGCCGACCCGACAGTGACCTTTTCTGCACGGTGCTTTTTCATATAAACGTGCCGCGCACATTTCCAACGATCAATGCCTCCTAAACACCTCCAAAAGCTGGTCCAAAGTGCTCAAGAAGGTCTGTCATCAAGTTTTGAAGGTATTCTATGTACCCCCCTGCTATTTGCAAAATGTTAAGTGGTGAAAAAGAGTGGAAAATCACGATATGAATCACAGTCTTAAGTTTTGTACGTTTGTTTGAAAAATGAGTTCTGCTGTGGTCATGCTAGTTGAATGGTGAAATAGCCCGAATGGTAGTTCCCTCTTAAATATTTCAAAACTTATAAGCTGCCCTCCAAACAGTTGTTAAACTGTACAAATAGTGTCCAAAAGAGAAAAACAGAGTTTTTAAAGGGCTAAACAGTGGGTTATTTTTCTTCAAAAGCAGTGGTCGTGATTTGAGTATTTTGACCTTTCAACAAAGTCTCCTCTATATGTTTGAAAGATAAAACAGTGTTGTCTACTTTCAATCCATAAAACATAGCTTTTATATGTAAAACTGACATGACCTATAAAAGGGATTTATCCAAGACTGTGCAAAGAAGATAGTGGAAGGAGGAGGGTTGATGTGCTTGTTTAAAAAAAATGTGTTTGGGTTTGCAGTAAGCTACATTTGTCCAGCAGTCAACATGACTAAATAGGTGGTCTACTTTTGTTGATGTCAAAGCTTTTATTAACTGCCCTCAAACTGTGATTTCTGTTGATGAGAGAAAGACATTAAACCACTCGCAAAACACAGTGAAACAGTCTTGAAAGAAGGAAAGAACAGTAAGATTCTTAAAGGGTGAAAACAGTAGGTGTTATTAAAATGAAATTAAGGAAGTGTGGAGTATGAAGAACAGTATTTGTTGAAAAAAGAATTGATGATTGACCAAATACTGAAAGGCTCTGTCACCAGATCCTAAGACACAATAGCCTCTAACTAAGAGAGATACTGGTTTTTTGACTGGGTTTATGATTTTTGAAGACACTGGTGGAGAAACACACCAAAGGGAGAAGTATTTTGTTTGGAAAGAAGTTTGTTGGTACTATGACTGCTGCAAGACCTTGGCTACCACTTCAAAAACATTTCAAACCTTCTCACCTAGTCCTATAACAGTGGATTTGGACTGAATAGATGTACTCTGGTTGACTATTTTTATTTTGTTAGATCTGCTGGTAAAGGGCATACAAGGAAAAACAGTGTTTTGATTGTATGAAAGGATAGACTCCTACAGCCTCTGTTAAAACCTTTGGAGCATTTTTAAACTCTGTTACCTTTGTTCCAGGACTGTGACATTGATTGTCTGATTACACTAAGGGTTGATTGCACAAGACATAAGTTTGTTGAGTGATTGGCACACTAGGAAAGGCAGGTTTGTAATGATTGGAAAGTCTACCTTTGGACAAAGATAAAAATGTGTTGTTGACCTCCAAACTTCACAAGAACAAGGTGATTTCTTGACACTTTACACAGAAAATTCACCTAACAGTTTGTCTCTTTTTCACTGTGTGGTCTCTTATTGAAAAAGTCTGCTGGCTGAGATACTTTAAAGGTGGAAAGGCCACTTTTTGAAAGAGCAAGGGTTTTTTATTGTGAGGAAACTTGTTGAAGTCATTCAAAGACAATTTTTCTCTATCTAAACAGTGAATTGACAGGGTTTGGCTCCAAGAAGGCAGTTTATAGACAGTGAGGCTGTTTGGTTTTTCAAAAGCACATCTAGGTCAAAATGCCTCCTAGGCAAGACAGCAGAAGTGGTTTACATAAAAGATATGAGCCAATCTCTACAGAAGAGGTCAATGCTCATCCATCCATCCTCTTCAACTTTCATGAGGTAGGTTGTCTAGATTTCTGCCATAAGGTACAGGAGGTCAAAAGTTTCTCGCCCTTGACACACCTATGCGCCCTGAGATTCAAAGAAAAACATTTCCAAGTGGCAGGCCTTGATTTCAAGGTCTCTCCAAGGTATGTGTCCAAGGCAACTAAAATTCCATATCATGGCGAGAAATGGTTCAAGCAGACCCATCTAGACTTGAATGACTATAAACCTTTCATCAAGCCCGAGCACAGAGATACATGCACTTCTATTTTTCCTTTCTCTTATCTTCTTGACAGCTATGCTCCTCTAATGAAAGTCATAATGAAGTATTTTACTTGTGAAGGGAGATTTACTTGAGTTTATGCCTATCATGTCCGACTATTGATGCATTTCACTATAACTAGGCAGCTCAATCTCCCTTACTTTTTATGCAAAAGCATCGAGAAGATGGCATCCACAGTCCAGAAGAAAACTCCATCTCTGCAAATATCTTCCCTTTTCCATCATTCTCTAATCAAAATTATCATCCTACACCAGCTAGAGAAGAAAGAGGTTCCATGTGATTTGTTTATCAATCACCCAGATTTCTCTACTGTTCCTCCTGTCCATATATCTCCCACTCAGCCTGTTCATCGCCCTGTACCTTTGTCCAGCAGGCCTACTCCTAGAAGGCTCAAGATCACCACAGAATAGTCAAGACAACATGAAGAAGAAGGACATGAACAGGTAGAAGAGGAAGAGGATAGGCATGAAGAAACTGATGAAGACCAACAGCATGATTTTGATGGTCAGGGACAGCAGCTTGAGCCACACAGTGAGCATGAGGTGGAAACACACCAGCATCTTGATGTTGGTGAACAGGAGCAACAGTTTGAACAACAAAAAGAGATAGGTGAAGAGCAGCAAACTGAAGATGAGGAACAGTAGCAAGACAGTGGTGAAGTTTAGCAGCAGGAGCAAGAAGAAAAGAGTGCTGAACAGTAGCATCTTAGTGAAAGTGAACAGCAGGGACAAGAGGAAGAGCAACAGCTTGATGTTGAAGGTCATGAACAGCAGTTTGGGCAGGAATTTGAGCAGCTGCTTGGGCCACAAAATGAACAGGAAATCCAAGTACAGGAGCAGCATAAAATTGATGATCAAGGTCAACAAGGGTTTGAGGCAGATCACCATCATAACATTGAGGGGCAGAAGCAAATTAAAGAGGACACACAGCAGCCTCAAGGAGAGCAGCAGTTTCAAGAAGTTGACAAAGGTAAAGCCATTGTGTCTCCTTCTCCCAAAAGAACAAAGCCCATCACAGCAAGAAAGAAAGGGCCTAAGGCTGCCACTCCAAAAGTGACAAAAGTTGTCCCTAGCAAAAGAAAATCGCCCAAGGAACCCCTCACTAGCATGCCAAGGAGGAAAAGTGCAAGATTGGCCTTCAAAGGGAAAATCAAGGTTGGAGAAAGTAAAAAACATGGAGGTGCATTGGCTGTCATCCCAATCCAAAGCGATGACAGTGATAATGAAGCCCACATTCTTGAAAACCTCCTAATCCATAGAGAGGGGAAAATTGAGGCCTTATAGAATGATCTTCAACAGGCAAGGAACTTCAACCACTTCTTGGAGATCCAAAATAAACAGATGAGTGTTCACACGGCAGTGCATGAAGCACGGGCATTTAAATACAAGCAAGAGGCTGCCAAGGCACAAGCGAAGATAGAGGAAATCATTGGTGATTTTGATGAGGGAGAAGAAGAAGACCAGCCTAGGCAGAAGAGGCCTAGAACCATAGGGCTTAAAAGAGCCTTGGAAAAGCAAAAAGAAGAAGAACAGGCCCATCTTCAAGCCTTTCCCCTCACTGCACTCCTTGAGCAAAAAATTGAAGGGAATAAGGAGGCATGGCTAGAAAGAGCCAATAAACACTTGGAGATGAAGCTTGAAAGGGTAAACAGAGATCTGGAGCTGCAAAGGAAGAGGACACAACACTTTCAAAAGTTGAATCAGTTTACCCCCCGCAAGCTAAAGGCCACCCAAGAGAAATTGAAGGCGGCAAAGGGAAAGCGCCCGGCACGGAAAGAGGAAAAAGGCACATCAGCGCTTGAAATTTTGGCCTCAACTTCGGAGCATGTTGCTAGGGACCCTTGAGGGTCATGCGCACCAATTTTGGGCCCATTTTGACAACTTTTTGTTTTTTGGCATTTTTTGAGTTTTTGGTCAAAAACTCATAAATTCGCCATTTCATTTTGAGGATTCGTCAAGGGAGGAGAATGGTATCACTAGATGCCATATTTTCATGAGCATGTCCTCAGCAATTTTCAAAGCATTTGGAGATCATTCGCTCCCTCAAAACGGCGAAAAATTCTCACTTTTTGCACATTTTGCCCGGCATATCAGCAGTCTGCAATTTTTTGGTTTTTTACACACAGGTGCATATTTGGAGGACTTCTGGGCATAGGATTGGAGGATTTTCAGTTGCGACGGAAGGTAGACACTCAGAGCTTTCCAACGAGCCATCATGAGCCTCATTTCGACACCGGGAAGGCTACCAAATGTTTCCGTCAAGTCAGGGGACCTTTTTCTGATGAAAATTTGAAGTATTTTTGTAATTTTTGAACCTCTAAAATCTGCTTTTTCCAAATGTGCGTTTAGCTATTTTTGCACTTGGAAAATGATGCAAAGTCAATTATTTTTCCTTTTTTAGCATTTTTTAGATATTTTGTGAGATATTTTTGTGCCTTGGGCTTTGCAAAGCCTCAAGGACAAAATTAGATATTTTGATTAGGCCAATGGGATAGCTAGTTGAACCATGAGGTTTTCCTCACTTGAGCCTATTTATTCCAAGGGCTTCATTGTAAACAAAGGCTGAACTTGAGAGAAGAGAAGCAATATATTGGTCATATGAGCTTTGAAGAACATACTTGTGTTATGATTTTGGACTGCCTCTTGGATGCTCTTGAATGAATGATGAAGGATTGTTGATGGATTCCATGACTTGGTAGAATGGTATAGTGTCTCTTTCTATGTTATTGTCTTCTAGTTTTCATTCATGAATACATGTTTCTTGCTTGCTATAGATCAGAAGAGAACAATTTTGAGATATGCCCATGGAGGCACCTCAAAATTCCTGAATCTTCATAGCTTTTATGTTTTCTTCTTCCTTAGTTGCACTAAAGAATTCTTAACTGCTCTTTAGTAACTTAAGGATATTGTTGCTAGTTTCATTCATAAGTTCTATGCATGTTAAGTAGGATGTATGGTGTGCCCTGCTTACCTATGGTTGTCCATAGTTCTATCCATGAAACTATCTCTTTGACTGATTAGATTATCATCTTGTTGAACCAAGGAGGCCTAGTTTCGATCGAGCCCTTTGTCTAAAACTATGAAAGCTTGTTTGTCAAAGTGCCCAATAACTTAAAGACTGTGTTTAGGCATTCTGACATAGTTTTATGAGTTGTTAGTCTGTCTTATGTGTTTTCCCCAAAGTCTGATAGCCATTTCCCGAAGTTAGAGAGTTATACTCCTTTATGCATGGCTGGAATGTTTGTTTCTAAGTATTGATTAGCTTATAGTTACATTATGCATGATTAATGGTTTGCCCTACCATGCTTATGTTTGTTATCAAACTGATTATGCTTGAAATCCTTTGTTACTCCCAAACTTGATGTCCATTTACTCCATTTTTCCCAAAGATCCTTTATACCTTGAATCAAATCGGCCCTACAGTAGCCTTGAACCATCATCCGATAGCTTCCTTGACCTTTTTGACCCCATAGCCCAGTTGATCTGACTTCTTGTTACCTGTTTTATATCTTTGATCAGTTTCATCCCTCACAACTTAAAAAACCAAAAATCAAAAACCTACTTCATAACTAGCCTAATATCAGAACATGATAAGCAAACACATAGATATCCCTTACACATATAGAGAGAGCCCTCTCTGAGTCTAGGAAGGCTAGGTCCTTGGGCCCCAAAGCTTGGTTTGATGTTACATCGTCATTTGGCTCACCAATCGGCCAAATCACGGGACCCTAACATAATGGCGATCACGGTAGGACTTTGAGTTAGTGACAATCTAAGGACACCTTGGAACTCTAGAAGTCCCTTATTTTCAAAAATACCTACCAGTGAGCCACCTCATTGCCACCCTAACATAATGGCGATCACGGTGGGACTTTGAGTCAAAACATCCTAGGTATCCCTTAGGAACTCTCAGATCTCAGTCAAACATAGAAGAGTAGAATTTGGTTGTCTCACCATCCTAGAAAAATGATGACTCAGCTGTAGGACACTATTCCAAACCTTAGGATTACATAAAAACTCAAAAAACCCCAAAAAACTCCCTTAGATTGGTTTTTGTTAGTACTGGTGGTGGACCATACTCATATACCTCAAAACAACCCGAAGCCACCTGGCGACTCCACTAGCCTCTAGTAGGCCTTACTATTTTATCGAACTCTATATTACTATCCAATCAACTTATCCCATCGCTCACTAACATAGCGGGAGATGGTAGGACACTGAATACACAATAGTCTAGCAAACTCTTGTAGACTTTTTAGTCCTTTAGATACCATAAACAAAGAAGAAGCCCATAGACCCATTTAGAGTAAACTCTTTTTGTTCTCATCACCTTAGCAAAGTGTTGAAACAAATCTAGAATACTTTAACAAACCATAGGCTACACATAAAACTCAGAAAATCCAAAACATTTTCAGATTAGTTACTAGTGGTGGACCATAGCTATCTTCACAAAAACAACTCAGTTCCACCTGGCGACTCCACTAGTTCATCCCTGTTATATTGACCATCCTTCACCTTAGTAGAACTTTAGAGAGACCATCCATCTGAAACATTCACCAATATCATTCTCTCTAAACTCTAGATCCAAAATCTGGCTTCACGAAGAATCAACACCAGATCCCATCCAGACCCAAATCCCCCTATCGTAGTAGATGACCCAGAGAAGATTCTGTGGCAAGCTTCCGAAATTGACCATCTAGCTACTGGTAGATCCATCCGTAAAACAAGATCAGTACCTAAACATCTCGCTATCCTACCACATTCACCTTTTGAATTAGAGTCATCAAAAACTCTTTTCAGGAGAAATTCGCATAGTAAGATAAACATTGATGATCTTGAACCCCTAGACCCACCACAGAGTCCTAGTAGAGAAGCTTCACCTTCCACACCTCCCGACTTTCAGCTTCTCCATCACTTTGGCTCCTACCATCCTAGATCTGCTCAAAACCATATGTGGTCAAGTTCATACGCCCTGTCAAACCGCCATTGTTTCGAACCACCTCGACTCATCCCACAAGCCCTCATCTTGTACATCATCCATTAGCTCCCGTCATGGCGGCTTAGTACGCACTGGTGTTGCCACATGTTGGCTCCTCTCCCGAATAAATATCAAGACAAAATCCCACCTTTATCGGAGAAGACACCACCACACCTCCAGCAGCGCTAAGTGGGATGATGAGTGCTTGTGAATACCAGAGTGCAAGACGAAACCGTCAGAATGAGAATGTTTGCCCAAAGCCTGGGCGGGGAACCCAAACCATGGTTTAAGAGCTTGCCTCCAAATAGCATCCACAACATCCCAGAACTATATCAAGTCTTCACAAATAGGTGGGAATTCCGAAAGAACCCCATTCAAATCCTGTCAGAATATAACAATCTAAAATGGGAAAATGGGGAAAGTGTCCAGGCATACTTCACTAGGTTCAATAGTGTGTATAATGCCCTCCCACCTCACTTCAAACCCCCACTTGGTTCAGCCTTGGCAAATCTCCCCAAGGGTTTTGATCCAGACATGACTTATCACCTAAGAGACAAAGACCCCCTCACCTTAGAGGAAATGCAGCAAATAGCCATAAAAGCAGAAGCAAACTTAGCAGAAAAAAGAGCTAGGACTAGATCAGAAAGAAAAGTCACATATAGAGATGAGGTCCCTACTTCATCCCCTTCCCTAGATCCTAAAATAGATGATTTAGTCAAGACCATGGACAAAATGTGGGAAAAGATAAATGAAAGGGCCCCTATTAGGGACAATCAGCAAAACCCTCCAAACAGAAACCAGAACCAAAATTTTAGGAGGGAAGAGCCTCAAAACAGACGAAGGGAAAATGACCAACAAATTAGGCCACCATTTAATGAAAATTATGTGGAAGAAGATGATAGGGATATTGAACCCATTGATGAAAATCATTGGAATCTCATAGGTTCTGATAACGAGAGTGAGGTTTACGAAACCAGCGGGAAGAGTTCGAAGATCTGCCATGGATTTTCGAATGCCGTATAGAAGCTGGGTATAACTTGTAGAAGCCAGATAAAATAAACCATTCCCAAGGTCATCCTCACGGTACCAAAATCTTCGATAATATCCTAGATAAGACCATGGATAGTAACAAAATTGGGGCCAAAAGGACTGACCAAAACAAAGGTAAGGCCATTCAGACAAGTACTAGTTCAGACACTCTTAGTACCTCTACAGAAACCCCAAAGTTGACTATATCAAACGAAGTCCCAAGCCAAAGTCAGCAAATTAAGAACATAGAAAAGGTTATGTCAGAGAAAGCGGAAACAAATCTGCCCAAATTGCTTGCTCCTTTTAGCTTCGAAGGGGAAATTTCCAAAATAAAAATTACCATACCCCTTACAGAGCTAATAACTGTAGATAGGTATAGATCTCAAATCTTCAAAGTCCTCGATCTAGAGAGCAAGGCAGATACCTTGAATTTAACTGATGACAAACCCGAGCTCTTATTTGGCCCTAAAGTAGAAGGTGAATACCAAGAAGGATCTATTTCTCCTTTCTATATAAGCTTAAATATACGGGACAAGATATTACATAATGCCATGTTAGATTCTGGTGCTTCCCATAACCTCATGCCTAAGGCAGTCATGGAAAACCTACGACTGGAAGTGACTCAACCTTACAAAAACCTGTATTCTTTCGACTCGAGCCAGGTCAAATGTTTAGGTCTGATCAAAAATCTAGATTTTTCCCTAACACAACTACCAGCCAAAAACTTAGTCATGGACGTAGTAGTGGCCGATATCCCACCCAAGTATGGAATGCTACTATCAAGAGCATGGGCTGCCAAAATGCAAGGTAGCCTTCAAATGGATATGTCATTCGCTACTATCCCGGTTTTCAACCAAACAAGGAGGTTATACCGAGAGACTCGCATGAAATACATGGTTAGCAACAGAGATAAGCCAAACAACACCCCCATCTATTCCATTCATTCCAATTTAGACTCTTTTATCTTATACAATGAAGGTGGTATAAACAAGCAGATAAAAGAAAATGAAGACACGTCCAAACCATTACTGAATGAAGAAATTGATGACGAAGTCCCAAGAAACACGAAAAAACAGCTTAGTATCATGTATGAAAAAGAAGCTCTTTGGAGTATAAGCTTTGACGGTTCTTGTGGTAAAAATGGTTTGAGGGCTGGTATCTGGATATACAACACTAATGAAGGTCATTCTTTCAGATTAGAATTCAAATGTACTAATAACATTGCGGAATATAAGGCTCTTCTCCTTGGTTTGCACATACTTAAGGACTTAGGCGCTAAGAAAATATCAGCCCAGGGAGATTCAAAACTTGTAATTAAGAAAATCAAAGGTGAATATTAAGCAAAAAACCCAAGACTAAGAGAATAAAGGAATGCAGCTTTATACATCCTCAAATACTTCAAAAAATATGAACTCACTTATATTCCTAGGGTTCAAAATAACCTAGCCAATGAGCTCGCATTTGCTGCAAGCAATAGCCAAATACCATGTCTAAACGAGCAATACAATATTCAGGTCAAACATTGCCCTACAGTAGCAGATAATATTGACCATTGGAAAATATTCAAAGATGACGATCAAATTGATGATTTCTTACAATCTAGGAATGAATTTGAAGTAACCAAAGCAGACTTAGAAAATGAAGAAAAGAATCCTGACAAAAATCAAGATCGAGAGCCAAATTTACCTTCTTGGACAAATGTAAACTTGGTAAATCATTCGTATGAAAATGAGATAGGAGAGGACATAGACCAAAGGGAACTTGAAGTCTTACACTGTGAAAATGACACCATACCCAGAGGGCTTGCACCTTTAGAGGAATTTTTTGATTTTAACGATGTGGCCAAAAAGCCAAAAATGGAATCTACCGAGGTCGACATAGAAGAATATAACATAGGAAGCATGGAAGAACCAAGAAAGATAAAACTATCAAAATCCCTCCCTCCTCACATAAAATAGAAGTACATCAAGTTGTTTAAATAATTTAAAGATGTGTTCGCATGGGGATACCAAGATTTGAAATCATATGACACAAGCATCATTCAACATAAGATTCCCCTCACTGGAAAACCAGAAGCCTTTCAAACAGAAGTTAAGAAGAATAAACCCAGTCTTACTACCTTTGGTTGAAAAGGAAATAAAAAAGATGTATGATGCTGGGATAATAGTGTCCCTCAGGTACTCTAAGTGGGTTTCAAATCTAGTATCAGTTAGGAAAAAAATTGGTGAGATGAGACTTTGTATCTTTCCGAAACCTGAATAGAGCCTGTTTAAAAGACAACTATATGTTTCCCAAAATGGACCACATACTTCAAAAGGTAGTAGGTGCTAAAAGGATCTCATTACTTGATGGTTTTTCTGGTTACAACCAAGTGCTGGTTTACCCCACTGATCAACACAAAACGGCTTTCACCACACCTTGGGGCACTTTCATGTACGTTAAAATTCCTTTTGGATTGATGAATGTTGGCGCCACATTCCAAAGAGCCATGGAAATAGCCTTCTTAGAAGACATAGGTTATTTCATAGTCATATATCTCGACGATATCACAGTATATTCCAAATCAAATGAAGAGCACCTGGTTCACTTAAGAAAGGTTTTTAACAAATGTAGAAAATATTGTTTATCCCTAAACCCCAAGAAAACACTTTTCGGTCTAGAAGAAGGAAAAATCCTAGGTCACATCATTTCGGAAGAGGGAATAAAAATAGACCCCCAGAGAATCGAAGGCATATTACAAATAAGTCACCCCAGAAACATAAAGGAGTTACAATCCTTTATCGGAAAAATAAATTTCTTAAGAAGATTCATCCCAAATCTTGCCGAGCTTCTGAGAGATATCACAAACATGTTGAAAAAATAGGTCGGGGTTAAATGGACTACAAAGCCAAAAAATCTTTTGAATTAGTTAAAAAATCCCTAACTGAAACACCGATACTAATAAGTCCTGATTTCACCAAATATTTTTACATTTTTTCATTTGCCTCGGAACACACGATAGCCGTTGTGTTGTTACAAAAGAACGCAGCAGGGCAAGAACAACCCATTGCCTTTTTTAGCAAATCCCTAAGAGATGCTCCCTTGAAATAAAACATCGTGGAAAAACAAGAATTCGCATTGGTAAAAGCACTGAAATATTTCCAAGTTTACATCTTATATTCTCATATCATTTCTTTTGTTCCTAATGTCATCGTCAAAGACATATTAAACCAAGATCCCGATGGTAAAAGGGGAAAATGGATCGCTATCATCTTAGAATATGACTTAAAAATCTGACCCACCAAACTGGTTAAAGGACAAGGACTTGCAAGACTAATGGCTGAAACTAACCTCCAAGAATTAGATATAAATTTTGTTGACACCTTAGAAGAACAGGAAGAATGCACAACCCCTCATATTGAACAAGTGTTTTTAAATTCACTTTGGTATGCAGATATTCTTTATGTATTATTTTACCTAAATGCTCCTTTGACTTTATCAAAAACAAAAGCAAGATTCCTTAAACAAAAATCTTTAAAGTTTTGCATTATAGATGGAGTTCTGTATTGGAAAAATCCCACTGTTATGCTGCTTAAATGTTTGCTTGAGTATGATGCAGAGAAAATTATGCACGAAATGCACGAAGGAGAATGTGGAGGTCATCTCTACTGGAAAACCACAGCGAAAAAAATCCTTACAAGCGGTTATTATTGGCCTACCTTATTTCCTGACACTCACAAACTAGTTATGACATGCCATAAGTGCCAAATTTTTGATGGCAAGAAAAAGATGTTACCTTTGCCCTTACATCCCATCCTAGTTGAAGGACCCTTCCAGCAATGGGGTCTAGATTTTAATGGGGAAATTCACCCTTCTTTTTCTGCTCAACATAAATGGATCCTTACAGCCACTGATTACTTTACCAAATGGATAGAAGCCATACCCTCTAGGAACTCCACCGATTCAGTCATCATTAAGTTCCTAGAAACCAACATTCTATCTAGATTCGGCTGTCCTAGAAAGATCATTACAGATAACGCTGCTGCCTTTTCCTCCAAAATAATGGTTGACTTCTGTTACAAATATCACATTTCATTAGGACATTCCATAGCTTATTACCCTCAAGGTAATGGCTTAGCCGAGTCCTCTAACAAAAGCCTAGTCAACATCATCAAGAAACTTATGGAACAAGATAAAAAAGCATGGCATGGAAAACTAGTACACACACTATGGGCTGATAGACTAACCACCAAAAAATCAATCGGTATGTCTCCCTACCAACTAGTGTATGGCATGGATGCCATTTTCCCAACATCTTTAGAGGTTCCAGTAATGAAGCTATTGCAAGAAGTTCAAATAGAAGAAAATGACATGCAAAGGAGGGTAAATCAGACTATCCATTTACAACAAACAAGAGAAGAAGTTTACCAAAAAGGCTTAGTTAGCGCAAGACAAAATAAAAAAAAATTTGACAGAAGGACCAAGGAAAATGATTTTCAGATTGGGGACAAAGTGTTAAAATGGGATTCTAGAAGATAAGACAAAGGTAAACATGGCAAGTTTGAAAACTTATGGAAGGGGCCTTTCATCATCACTCAGTTAACAGAAACAATGCCTTTTTCTTGCAAGAACTTGATGGGACTGAAACTATTGGAGGTCCTGTGAATGGCAGGACATTAAAACATTATTTTTTTCAAGAGCTCCAATTTTAAATATTTTCAATCATTGTATATACCATTGTTTGAAAAATAAAAAATCAAAAAACAAAAAATTCAAAAACAATAGAAAAATAGAAAAAGAGGGCGGTTTAAAAAATAGAAAGAAAGCCCCATTGTTCAAAAAATAGCCATTCTGAAAGCGCGCAAGTCTAAATGCCTCTACTAGTGCTCAAAATGTCTTGTTCAGTTATCTAGCCTAATAATAACTGAACATGTTTTAAATTTATTTGCTGATAAGTTAGTGAGAGGAAAGATAGTCAACATTGTGTAAGCTTGACTTGTCAAAGAAAATAGATTAGGAAAAGATATTGGTCCCACATGTTCAAAACAAAACCAAAGAGGAAAGCAGGGATGAAAAAAAAATTGTGTATCCTAGCCATGATTTTCTAGATTTCATTTTATGCAAAATAATATTTGTGTTCAGCTTGTCTTTCATGCCACAAGTACATGACAAATCAGACTGTCTAATCCTGATTTGGTCATTTTTCAATTTCATGTTTTAGAATAGAGAATAAAATCCTGTCAAATAGCTTAACCTTGAAAATCGATCTAGTATAGGTAGAGAAACAAAGGATTTCATCAGCTTAATCTAAACTCCCGACGGATATAAGTGTAGAATTAGATAGTGTCATTTTTCAAAAATATTATGCCAAAGGGTTGCTAGTCCAAATGCACCCGAAAGAAGAAAAAATATTAGGAAATATAGTGGGGTAGGTAGAAATGTCTTTGATGCTAATCATGCTGTCAATTTTCAGAAATAGCATCAAGGAAGAAAGAAATTTGCGCCAATGGATAAAGACACTAGTCTTCAAAGGACCAAGATCTGAAATTCTGGACACCTCTTGAAAAGGAACTGCCCTCCCCAAATGGAGCCACTGTTAGTCATCAATATTTTTCACCTGTTGATGATGACTAGTTTTAAAGCCAAGTTTTCTAGCAACGAATCTCCAATTTGTCAAATTTGTCAGCTAGAAAACACCCATAAACATTTTTCCCTCCTACCTTTTCAATCAGCCTATGATGAGAAAAAATTTAATTGTCAAGCCCTATCTAGTCTCAGTCATACAAAATTTTCCATCAGCTGTCATAAGCTAAAGTCATCTACTATCATTCACCCTCATCCCCAGCTCATTCATTAACCAACTGATTGATAAAAAGGTCAGCTTCCCTAACTCTGGTCATATCTCATCTTGGGATCTGATCATACCAAAGAGAATACTCCAAATCTGTTAAAAATCTCCCCTAAGTTAGGTAGTGGCGCTGTAGGCGATCTTCCCTTGGAAAAATATTCTAAGACAAAATAACCTATGTTTAAAACCAACCAGTCATAGATGGCCTTCCTATTCTGAAAATAAATCCTGATACACCCTTAAGTTGCGTCACTAACAAGCCTTGGTGTCTCTGCAGTGCATGTTTCAAAAGCCAAACTGATGTTGTGTTGATCTATAGTGTTTCAATGTATTTTTCAAAAGCAGAAGTGTACTAGTGTTCTAGAAGACATTATTAAACTTAACATGAGAAGACAGCTACTTCTCATGTGGTTTTGAGCCTGGGATGCAAATACTATTCAGAGAGGTAATTCAATGAACTCCTACAAACAAAGTCAAAAGGTTACTGACTTATAACTAGCAAGTAGTACTCTGCAGACATAGGTCAGGTTGCTTCTGGTTTCTAAATATGCATAAGAGTATTTTAACAATAGGATACATATCTCAAGAGAATGCCTCTCATGGCATATTGTCAAATTTTCACTTTTTATTACTTATTGTGATATACCAAGCAGAGATATGCAGTGAAAGGAAATATGACACAGTTGGAAAAGAGATGAAATAGCATCATTGTGTAAAACCTCCTCCCAGCATGAGCAGATGGTACGGTGACTGTGTAAAACCTCCTCCAAACATGAGCAGAGGGTTGGGTCACTTGTTGTAAAACCTCCTCCAAACATGAGCAGATGGTTGGAATTATTATGATGGCCTCCTTCATTTAATAAGCAGAGGGTCAGGAACAGAGGTGTAGCCTCATCCAAAAAGCACAAGGCTAAAAATGCTGCAAATGGCCCAAAATATTGTTTACACCTCTTCTCCAATGGATGAAAACCACTAACACAACAATGGTGTTTCAAGGATTGCTTACATGGTTTCACTGTTTGAAAGATAGAATTGAAATATAGTGTGAAACTATTGGGTGATTATGAGTAGAAAATGTTGTTAAGCAGCTGGCCAAGTAGCGGTATTTTGGTGTTCAAATAAGCTTTGCTTTTCCTGTCCATGAAGGTATTTTTCAAAACCTCATTAAATTGACAAGAAGATAGACTAGCCTTGCTTCTGAAGAAGACCTTTGTAAATAAACAACACAGAGACAGTATGTGTGAAGAAAGGATATGACAAATGTTTCAAGTTCAGAGACAACACTCAAAGAAACATATGTAAATCAAGCCATGGGTGAATGCAAATAAGGTCCTTCATCCACAATCAAAGGAAAATGTCCAAGGGCACCTGGTAGTTTTGATCAACTTCACAATGGGCTTAATTATTCTCAAAACATCAGGAGAGAAGAAATTGTCAAAGTAAGTTTTAGAATTGTGAATTATCGCCTTCCAAGATGTGGCAAAGGATGCATAAAATATCCTAGGTATGACTCTTCAATAGTGCTCCTCTAAAGGTCAGAAATGAAAAAAGGTGATAGGGTTATTTCCTAGATGAAGAAACAGTGAAAAGGAAGTGGAAGGGGTTTTTTGTTTCTTGAAGAAGCCTTTTTACTTCAACGAAAGTTATGACTTTGGTGTCATTCAGAAGCAGCCTCCAAAACATTTAAAATCGAAATATGGGTCTTTGTAATGTTTTAAAAGGTGATTTAAGTTTTTATATGACAAAGGGGCTTTTTTCAAACTCCAAATCCTCACAAAAGTAACTACGATGATGTTGTAGCTTTTTGACTTTTAAAAGACTTGGGAAGACCGTTGAAACAACCCATTGTGAAAATTCAAAACGCAAACCATGCTCCCTTAGCTACTCGTTGGAGAAGACAAGTGTTTTTGGCATTTTTTCAGAGTTTTCAAGGCCTCAAGCCTGAGCGGTGCGCCTGTGAGCGAGAATACACAACATTTAAATTGCTGCGCGACGCGCCTGTAGTGGCGCACGACGCACCTATAGCGCATTCACCAACCGCCTGAGCAACCGACCCGACTGCTTTTGATTGCGCAGTGCCCTGTGCAGTGAAAGCACCTCTCCTCCTTTCGCCTTCTAAAAAGCTCTAAAACTCCTCCAACCATCAACCAAGGCCCGTGAAAAATCTTCAAGGTATTCTCCAGTCCATCTTGGAAAAATTCAAAGTTTGAAAGGGGTGTTTTGTGGTGTTGTTTCCCTAATAAGGAGATAATGATTTTTTAAAACCATTTCATCATCTAAAACAATGAGATAGGCAGTGTTATGAGACAATTTTTTGTCAAAACTGGAGAAAAGCTTCCTTGTGCTTAGGGGGTCTCAAATCAATTTGGACAGTGTCTTAACAGTAGCTTTAAGGGCAGTTTGTCATTTAAAAAGCACCAAAAAGAGCAGTGATTAGAGAGTGGGCTTTTTGGTAAAAAAATTAAAGAGTTTTTTTCTATGAATTCCAAGGATTAATACAGTGATAGGTGGGTGTCTTCATCAGTCTTAAAGGGCCTTAACTGCCTTGAAGAATAGTGATAAACCATACACTAATTACTAGACAGACATACAGAGTTGTAGAGGTCTCAAATTGGCTGGAAAAGTGTCCTAACAATGTTAAAACAAAAACAACCCCTGTCTACAAAATCAAAGGTGAAAACAACGATCATAATGTGAACGCTTTGTCATTTTAAAGTGTCCTCTCTGTATGGTGAAAAAGCAAACTTTGTGCAACCTCCATAGTCCAAAAATCAGAGTCTGTGATTGAAAGGTTTCTCAAGACAGCTAAAGGTGTCTTGTTTACTTTGTGAAGAGCAGTGAATAAACAAAAAAACATTGTTTGGGGGAAAGGTGTTTTTGTTTTTTTCAAAACACAAGGAGATCCTTGTTCAAACAAGAAACCAAAAACACCTCTTTTCAAGACCTTTGCCCAAGCACAGTGATAAATTGAATTTTTGTTTTTATTTGATAAAGCACTTGTTGATTGGCATCAAAAGAGGATAAAACAATGATTTATAAGGAGGACAGGGTGTGTTGAGAACCATTTCAAGGAGCATTTGAGACAGCTTGTTTTTGCAAAGAGTATCCAAAACAAAATGCCTCCCAGGCAAGACAGTAGAAGTGGCCTTCACAAGAGGTTTGAACCTGTTTCAACTGAAGAGGTAAATGCTCATCCATCAGTCCTGTTTAACTTTCATGAGGTTGGATGTCTAGAGTTTTCTCAAAGGGTGCAGGAGGTGAAAAGCTATCTCCCCTTGACACATATTTGTGCTTTGAGATTTCAAGGGAAACACTTTCAGCTGGCAGGCTTGGATTTCAAGTTTTCTCCTAGATCCATTTCCAAGGCCACCAAAATCCCTTATGTCGGAGAGAAGTGGTTTAAACAGATCCACCTAGACTCAAAACAATACAAACCCTTTTTGAAGCCTGAGCATAGAGATACATGCCCATCTATCTTTCCTTTCTCATGTATATTGACTAGTTATGCTCCCCTCATGAAGATAATCATGAAATACTTCACTTGTGAGGGAAGGTTCTCCCGGGTCTATGCCTACCATGTCCGGTTGCTCGTGCATTTCACAAGATCCAAATTGTTAAATCTCCCCTTCTTCCTCCATAGAAGTATTGAAAAAATGGCCTCCACTGTTCAGAAAAGACCTCCTTCTCAGCAGTCAACTTGCTTTTTCCATCATTCCCTCATCAAGGTTGTCATTCTTCAACAACTTGAGAAGAATGGAATCTCTTGGGACTCTTTCATTGCACATCCAGATTTCGCCACTGTTCCTTCATTCCATGCATCTCCTTCACCTTCCACTCACCATCCTTCGCCTTCTTCAAGTAAGCCCATTCCCAGGAAGCTCAAATTTCCCATGACTGAATAAGAAGAAGAGCATGATGAGGAAGAAGAGCATGATGATGAAGATGAGCAGCAACATGAGGAAGGGCAACATGATGAAGGGGAGGAACAACATGATGAAGATGAACAACAGCAAGGGGAAGAAGAGAATGAAGGGGAAGAAGAGCATGATGAAGATGAGCAGCAGCATGATGATGAACAAAAACATGATGATGAAGGGAAGCAAGGTGAAAAAGAACACAGTGAGGAAGGGCAGCAAGGTGAAAATGAGCAAAATAGTGAGGAGGGAAATGATGAGCAAATTGAATAGTTTGATGAGGATATTGGTAGCCCTCACAACAACAAAAAAGTTGAAGATGAAGCCCAAAACGTTGAAGAGACAGAGCCTCAAATTCCTAGAGACAACAAAGACAAGAGTAAAGAGGGCAGCCCTCAAGAAGACATGCAAGAAGACAGTCCAAGCATTCATGAAGAAACTCAAAACAGTGGCAAGGATGATGAGGGAAGTAACAAGGGCAAAGAACCAATAGAGCATGTGCTAGCTGCCTCTCCTAGGCAAGGGGCCATGATTTCTTTTCCAAAAGTGGCCAAGCCCCGGACATCAAGGAAAAGGGTGCCTCAAACTATAACTCCAAATGTCACTAAGGCCCTCCGATGCAAGGGGAAGTTGCCCAAGCAGCCCTTTGTTGAATTACCCAAGAGGAGGAAGACCAAGAAGGCCACCTAAAGAAAGGGAAAGGAGAAAGAAGAAAGCAACCATGAAAAGGAGAGGGACTTTGACATAATTCAAATCCAAAGTGATGATAGCGACAATGAGGCCCGAATCCTAGAGTCTCTCTTGATCAATAGAGAAAACCAAATTGATGCTTTGAGGGCAGATCTAGAGAGGTCTAGGAACTTCAATCACTTTTTGCAAACACAAAATAAACAGATGAGTGTCCACATGGTAGTATATGAGACACGGGCCATCAAATATAAAAAAGAGGCCTCCAAGGTGAAAGTTAAATTGGAAGAAATCATGGGCGAGTTCAATTATAGTGAAGATGAAGATCATCCAAGGAGAAAGAGGCCAAGGACCATGGGACTCAAAAGAGCCCTCAAGAAACAAAGGAGGAAGAAGCTGCCCTTCTCCAATCTTTCCCTCTCACTACTTTGTTCACCCAAGAGATAGAGAACAATCGAGAAGCATGGCTTGAGAGGGTGAATGATCACTTGGAAAAGAAGTTGGAAAAGGCCAATAGAGATTTGGACCTTCAAAGGAGGATGACCAGGAACTATAAGAAGCTCAATCAGTTCGCCCGACAGAAATTGAGGGCCACACAGGAAAAACTCAAGGAAGCTCAAAAGAGGCGCTCGGCACCAAAAATGAAGAAAGACACCTCAAAGCTCCAAATTTTGGTCTCATCTTCTCAGCATGTTTCTGAAAACCCTTGAGGGTCATGCTCGCCAAAATTGGGTGAAATTCAACAAGTTTTGGTTTTTTGTCATTTTTGGGTTTTTGGCTAAAAATCATGGGCATCGCCATTTCTGTTTGGGACATCCTCAAAGGATGAAAATGGTATCATTGGATGTCATAATTTTAGAGGCATCTACTCAGTGATTTTCAGATCAATTGAAGATGATTTTCTTCCCCAAAATGGAAAAAAACACTGACTTTTTCCACACTCTGCCCCGTTTATCAGCGAAGTCTATTTTTTGGGTTTTTACACACAGGTCAGATTTTGAATAACTTCTAGTGATGATTTTGGAGAAAAATAATCATTTTCAGAAAACATAAATTTAGAGCCTTCCAACGAGCCATCACGGGCCTCGTTTCGACATTGGGAAGGCATCCAAAAGTTGCCCACAAGACAGAGGACTTTCTGCTGATATATTTCTTAAGTATTTTTGTAAAAAATGTACCTTTCTAAAGTGACTTTTCCTCATGTGCGTTTAGCTATTTTTTGGCATGATTAGTTATGAAAAGTCAATATATTTTCCTTTTTTAGCATTTTTGAGATATTTTATTAGATATTTTGTGCCTTGGGCTTTGCAAAGCCTCAAGGACAAAATCAGATATTTTTGATAGGCCAATGAGATTGCAAGTTGCACTAGGAGGTTTTCCCTCATCTTGGCCTATATATTCCATGAGAATTCATTGTAAACAAGGCTGAAATTGATAAATAGAAGCAATATATGGTTATACAAGCTTGGAAGAAACACTTGTCTCATGCATTGGATAGTTTCTTGAATGTTTTTGGATGATGAAGGAGGTCTGTTGTTGGATTCCTTGACTTGGTAAAATGGTATAGTGTCCCTCTCTGTTATGCTTCTTAGTTTTCATTCATATTCCATGTTCTTGCTTGCTATAAGATAGTAGAGAATATATTTGAGACATGCCCTTGGAGGCACCTCAAATTTCCTGTTTCTTTATAGCTTCTATGTTTTCTTCCTTCTTAGTCATATCAAAGAATCCTTGATTGCTCTTTGATAACTGAAGAAATTGTTTGCTTATTTCATTTATGGTTTTATGCATGCTAAGTATGATTCACGGTATGCCATGCTTACTCATGGCTAGTCATAGCTCCACCTCTGAAACCTTTCTTTGATTGTTTGATTGTCATTTGTTGAACCAAGGAGGTCTTGTACTGATCTTTCCCTTTGCCTAAAACTATGCAATCTTGCTTCAAAGTGCCCAATAGCTTGAAATAATATGCTTAGGCGTTTCCTCATAGTGATTTGAGTTGTTTGTTTGTCTTAAATGTATTTCCCCAAAGTCTGATAGCAATTTCCCAAAGTTAGAGAGTCATATATCTCTATGTATTGCTTGAATGTTTATTTCTATGCATGGATCAGTTTATAGTTACATTTCTCATGATTAATGGTTATCCCTACCATGTTTATGTCAGCTATTGAACTATTTATGTTTGAAATCCTTTGTTCTTCACAAATTTAGTGTCCACCTCACTCCATTTTACCCAAAGATCCATTTTACCTCGATCAAATCGGCCCTTCAGCAACCTTGTATCACCATCTGAAAGCTTTATTGGCATTTTCGACCCCATAGCCCAGTTGATATGACATATTTTTACCTATCTTAGTCTTTGATCAGTTCATCCCTCACAAACCTAAAAACCAAAACCAAAAACCTATTTCATAACTAGCTTAAAATCAGAAACACAAGAAGCAAACACACAGATATCCCTTACACAAATAGAGAGAGCCCTCTCTGAGTCCAGGAAAGCTAGGTCCTTGGGCTCTAAATATTGGTTTGATGTTACCCTGTCACTTGGCTTGCCAATTAGCCAAATCACGGGACCCTAACACCATGCAAATCCAATGCGAAACCCACCGGTTGTTTTCGCATTCGAAAACAAATCTGCCTCCTGCCTTTGAATGGACCTCTCATATAATGGTTTATATTGTAAAGGTTAAACTATTGAAATAAATCATTGTTATATGCATTCCCGACTGGTAAGAAAACTCAGCCCGACTGTGTAAAGAGCCCTAAGCCCCTGTGTGACCAATTTCTTCTCCCGAAGCTAAAATTAACCACTGTTTTTATATATCTAAAGTTGTTTGAAGCCACCCTCTGCGTCAAAGGATCCAAAAAATTGACGAAGCCAGCATTGCAACCAATAAACCTGTAAAACCCTTTTTACAGTCAAGTACCTACATTCAAAGGTATTTTTCGAAGAATTGAAACCTGCAATCAAATTTTTAATCATCTTTAAGAGAAACAAACCTTTTAAAATTGAGAAATTCACCAAAGAAGAGTGCCCAAAAATCACCAAAAATAGGCTAAACCTTGGCAATTTTTTTCCAGGAAGCCTGTTTATCCTTTGCGCCCCTTTTTCAAGCAATTGGCTCAAATTTCACAGTATAAAGATTAGATTCAAGGATCTAAAAGGCTAAAACCTCTGAATATGCCTTGAAACCCTATTTCTCAGTCAAACAAACTCAGAAAATCCCTGTTTTATGTTTTATTCCAATTTTCACACCCTCAAAATTTCTTTGATAAATCTAATTGAGTAGAAAACCCAAAAGAGATTATCCTTAACCAAATTTGCTCAATTATCCCTTTATTTAAGTAAATTACTCCTGCAAATAGTGTAAAATTGCAGAAGTAAGCCTAAAAATGTCTAAAAACCAGAGTTAAACCTCCACAAGGAGACCTGTATTTCATTAACAAATTTTTGGATTTTTGCAGGTTATTATCAGAATATGGATTTGGACGAATAGTTTCAATACTAGTTGACAAAATTGTTTACTCCAAATTCTCAGATTTTAATTCAAAGGCTTCATTCAAAAATAGTTTATATACAAAGAAAAAATAAATCAAGTCAGAGAGAGATCAGAATGATGAAATGTGCACAGTGAATGGTAAAATCAAAGTAAGAATTCGGAGTGACAACATAACAGTGAAAAAGAGACAACTAAAGTGTATCAGGTAAAAGTCAGAGTGAAAGTTAAAACAAAGTTATAGAGCAGTCAAGGTAAAAAGTAAGAGTAAAAAAAGAGGAATTAATGGTAAAAAGAGATGAAAATACTTTCACCAAAAATGAAGTTTATCTAAAGTGAAAGTAAAATAGTTAAAATAACAAAAAGGTGAAAAGATGAAAACATAACAAGAAGGAACATTTTTGCAAAAATTTCATGTTTAAGTCATTATTTTGCAGAAACTATTGTGACCAATCCAAGATGAATTTTGCAAAACTAAAGGAGTTTTATGTTCTTAAGATGTCCAACTACAAAAACCTCTCTCACTTTTCTAACAGCCATTATGGATTGAGAAATATTAAACAATATTGGAAAGCACTTTTTTCAGAAAATTCCTATTAAGTCATCATTTTGCAAATACAATTGTGGCCAATCAGAAATAAATCTTACAAAACTGAAGGAGGTTTTTGTTCTTAAGGGAGCCATCTACAGAAACCTATCTCAATTTTTTCACATCTATTACATAATATATTTCATATTGAGAAATAAAAAGGTATCATTGGACCCCAAGTTTGCAGAATTGCTGGAGCAGAATGCACAAAGAAAGGAAACAATTAGTGACTTGGATGCCTCATCATCATCTAAGAGTTGAGATCAAATTCGAATTCTCTTCTTAGTAATCATATATCCATGAGTATAGTTCCAAACAGGTTCATTAGTTTTGAGTGTCCTTTTATTAAGTTCTATTTATGTAAAACAATTTGAGATATTTTGTAAACCAATCTTGATATTTTTCAAGATATTTTAGTTTAGAATTTGTATAAATACTTCACTCTTTGAAGTATTTTGGGTGGAATAAAATTTCTAAGAACATTATAGACATTTTGCTGGTACGTTGGTGGCTCACATGTCTTGATTTCAAAGTATCAATCTAGACAATAGCCAATTGGACTTCATAATTCAGGATTCATGCGATAATTTGAAGAGTAAAGTGCATCTATCTTGTCATTGTTTACTTTATGAGTTCCATTCATTTCATATATGTTGTTCAATATTAATGATTAAATAGGAGTATTACTTCAGGATTAGTGTTAGAACTCCCTGTCTTAACTATTTAATCGTTTAAATGTTTTCTGCTGATTTCTGGATTTAGGAATTCTTAATTGCTCCTAGTCCCGTTTGACCACTGCCTCCTTCCTCTTTTTCCGGATTAAAGGATTCTTCATTTCCCTTTATCCCGAAGCAAGCCATATCATCAAGACAATCTATCCAAATCTCTGAGGGTTATCTACCTTGCCCTGAATACATTAGCATCATTTTGGCCTTGCCTTCTAGTTCTGCTTGCTAGACTTTGACTCCATAACTCAATGGACTAGTAGATCCCTCTTTAATTTGTCTTTAAGTAATCTTATTTTCCACCAAAAATTTCAAAACAAAAACCAAATTGAACTATCATAACTAGCCTAAAATACTAAACAAAAAACAAAGTTAAATCATAAAGAGAGAGCCCTCTCTGAAATTTAGGAAGGCTAGATCTTAAATTTCCAAAGTAGGTTTGCGGTTACCTCGGACTAATTCTCTTGAACCTGGAGAAATTACTGAGTTATAACAGCAGGGACTAATAATAAAAAAATAAAGTATATGATAATGACATAAAAATCAATACCTTAACAAGTGTTGTACGATAGTGTAGTCCATGCCACTTAAGTGGATGTTATGTTTTAAGAAAATTGCAAATTGATATATGATGAGGACTTGTATAAATTTTGGTGGGTAGTAAGCAATACTAAGTTTGGACATTTAAACTTTTACTCCTACATGTTAAAGCATTGAAGAAAACATAAATAATCGTAGGTAGTAACTCCTGGTAGGTATATTTATTTCCATCGTATTCCTAGTCATTTTTTATGCAACTACTTGCTTAAATTATGGTGGGAAATAACTAATGGTAAATAGGTTATTTACCTCAGTATGAGTTATTTTCAGGGATTTTTATTATAGTTGGTTTTCCTGTTAAGATTTACAATTAAGAATCAATGCACGAATATTTAAAAATCATGGCAATAGAAGGATGATATCTATAAGGGATGATCATGTGAGCTTGGAGATGACAAGGTAAATATAAATATGAGAAAGTGTAATTTGGTTAAATCAGTCTTAGGAGGAGAAAGCTAGGATTTTTTTCAAAATTAGCGCCAACCATCTCCATGCTGTAATTCGACAAAAGTCGTGAATCATTGTATGCCCTACTATTTCCCATGATTGGATAAGAAGGCCATGAGACAAGTTAATGTCCATATGAGCTTTAAAATAGGAACAAATATATTTAGGGTAAAATTTTCCCTTGATCTATTGTAGGTTTTTAAAAATTTCCATACATAAATGAATAGTGTTTATGGTTTTTGTTAATTTATTTTTTATTTCGATTTAGGAATTTTTTGCAGATCATGTTTTTTTTTTTTTTTAAAGAAAAATTTATTTCAACTAGGGCTTTCAATTTGGTCTTGTATTGTTATGTAAAACTCATATTGCATTGGGTTTGAACCAACCCCAATGTAACCACCCCTCCAACATTTACCCAGTTTCACCGAATTGCTAGGGCAAACATGAAATGAAGAGTTACTATGACATGACTTGACCTCCAAGTTCCAATTATAAAAGTGGGGCTGAATACGAATGACAAACTGACAACTCAGAACATCCCACAGGGGCTACAAGTCACTCAGAGGATGAACAACCACCCTAGGTGAACAAACCCTAAGTTAAACCCCTTTTTCTCTGCCTTGAGCCCACAAACACACCCATAACAAGGCATGCATGTGGTTATAGGCCTCCAACCACATGCACAACACTGCATCCATGCATTTATAGCCTAATTCCTCCAGTTCAAAGCATGCAGTCCTGGGATTAGTGTTGCCTTTTTAAACCAACCTATAGAAAAGTGCCAAGAACTTCTTGAAACTTTCAAGAAGCATAATTTACATGATGAAAAAGCCATTCAATAAAAATTGAATCAAACACTTGAACTAACCAGGCCTAACCATGATAGTAATTTCATCAAACATATGGAGAACATGTAAGCTATAGGTCATGAATGCATTTATGATCATAAAATGATAGTATTCACTCGAGAATCACTGAGAAGAATCTAAACCCTGTCTAGCTAGCTGCAATAACACTTGTTAGCCCATGCATTCATCAACCATTCATATATTCATAAAAAATATCAAAATCCATAGACAATATACATCATATAACCAACATACAATCAAGCGTATAAACCAAAAAACAACCAACATATAAACCATGGAAACTTTGCCATAACATCACCATCATAATCCATACATAAGCTTATAGATCACAATATAAAATAGCTAATATTAACATATGAAAATTCCAACCAAGTCAGGGACTTCCACGTACCACACGACCATAGATTGGACCGAAACAAATATTTCTTTCAACCAATCATCCCCACACCATATTCCAAGCATGAATATTGGATCTCATGGAATAAACCAAGACAAAACCAAACCAGGGCTTCTAGAGGCCAAAATACCTCAACCCTTAACCAATGATTCCAACTCATGGTTGGACACCAATAACACCAACCAAATTAGTCTCTACCCAGGCTGTCCAAGGCTCTAGAGAATTTGTTCCAATCGTGGCTCCAGGAACTAATAACTCAACCCACAACCTTCCAGGGCTCTAGATCATTTGTCCAACTCGTCTCTAGGGACCAGTAACTCAACCCACCAAGGGCTATAGAGTGTGTGTTACAACCTAGGCTCCAGGACTAATAACCAACCCAAGCTATTCTAGGGCTTCCAGAGAGTTTGTTCCAACCAACAGCTCTAGTAACTAGTAATTCAACCCACAACCATAAGGAACTTGAGAACCAATCATAAAATAATAAGTGGAAAAATACACAACACCATGGTTATCCAGGAATGGCAAGGAAAGGCATGCCAAAACTAGCAAGGAAATCATACATGCAACCTATTACTTGCAAGGCGATCTAGCTATAGCCGTTGATCTAACTATTCCCTTGCGCTTTCCTTCTTTCTCCAAATCCAATGAAAACTAGAGTACTCTAAGAAAACTACAAGTGTGAAAGAGTAAGATAGAATGAATGAGAAAGCCGAAGACTGAACTGAAAAACGGTTGTGAACTGATCCTAATAAGCCTTTTTATCATCGAGGCCTCTATTTTCTTCATTTTCCTTCATTTTCCCTTCAATTTATATCTCATGCAAATCTGTGTCTCTTCCATTTCCTTTTCTCCTATTTTCCTTTATTTCATAAATAAAATTCAAAATAATGCCTCTTTTCCTTTGCCAATTTACTTAGCCATCAATAAACTGAAAGTGACACCCACTAGAATGTTTTTCCCACCATTAATCTTGGAATACGTGTCCCATGACCTTGGTATTATATAAATTTTTTTACAACGAAAATCAACTAGGGGATGTTACAAACCCCTCCCCCTTGGGGGAACACCGTCCTCGGTTTTCTATCACACACATGACCAAAAAACCGTTGAAAACAAAACATACTACCTATGGAGCTTTATAACCCATATCGTTGCAATATTTACAACATATCAACTGCTGAAACATGAAAATCATACCATTTACTAGAGCTTTATAACACAACTCATTACAATATTTATAGTAAAAACCACATATACTTATGCACATTTTCTTCAACCAAAAACTAATCATATTGTCCATGGAGCTTTATAAATCCAACTCGATATAGTATTAACAATAAAATACACATATATACATATGCACATTTTCTCTAACCAACAAATAAAAGGATACAATGCTTGCATCTGAAACGAGGGAATCCAAAGGCTCACACCTCCACCATCAAAGTAATACCAGGATTCACCTCCTTCCCAGGAAGTGTAGAATCCACTGCCAAAGTCAAACCTACATCCAATGTCTAATGCTATGATCCTTACACTACTTGTCATCTTAATGAACAATTACCAACTCATTTTTCTAGGGCACACTCCTAATGTGCTTGTGATTCCATATATAAATGCTAATGAATAAAAAAAATCCATCCTCGACCTTCCCTTTTTTGATATATAGTCCCTTGGGAAATCTGGTCACCCCCTTCAGTGTAGTCACACAACTTCCAAGTTCTGTTGGAATCCCCTTTTCTTCTACACAGTCCCTTAGGAGATCCATCCCTTTGCAAGGTTTCCTCACATCGGAAGGTACAAAAACCAAGGCATATCCCTGCCTTAAATCAATCATATTGATCATATCATGCTCATGGAAACCAATGGACACTATTGGGTACCAGTTTCCCACAATGGCCTTGATCTTGAATGCTTTACCAACATACTATTGCATGTTCCAATTCCCTTCACTGCTGCTGTTAATATTCTTGGAGCCAGTTCCATCCACCCAAACTTGGGAATTTTCCATGATTTCCTCTACCAAACACAAAATTTCCATTATATTCAAAATAAATGAAATAAATTCAAATCATACCTCATTGGTAGCTCATCAATAAGGTACGCCTGCAATTCTATTTACTTCCTATCACAACAAGTTAGCTAACTCTTTGATCAAATCATCATGTATAAAATTATCACACCCGATTAGCTCAAAACTCAACCATCATAATTAAAAATCATAGATCACATGTAACCATCATAAATCAAAGTCATAGATCACATGCATAGTTAAAACTTAAATAAAATACTGATACTTATCTCTTAGTTAGTTCTTTGCTTCTACCTTTGTTCTTTGTCCTTTCCATACACACACTAAATTAGTTTCCACATCCGGAAAGCACCGAGTGTTGTCTCATATCTTCAATCACATACACATACACAAAATGTACATCAAAACACATACATACACACACTACGTACAACACCAAAAAATACATAAAACTACACCTAGTGTACAACACAACAGCTACACCTACACCCAGTGTACAACACAATACATATACGTACACAGAGTACAAAATAATGAATACACATGTCATGATTCAATGACTGCACAATGCATGTAACACCGTAGCACACATGCACAACACAACATGTACGACATGTACACAATATCACATGTACAACATGTACACAAGATCACATGTACAACATGTACACAAGATCACATGTACAACATGTTCATGACACAACATGTATCACATGTACAACATGTTCACAACAACACATGTATACAACACCACCTGCACAATGTGTACACAACACCATATGTACAAAAGACCACATACACAATGTGTACACAACACTACATGTACACAACACCACCTGCACAATGTTTACACAACACCGCTTACACAACGTGTACACAACACCACATGTACAACATCCACACAACACCACATGCACAAAGTGCCACATGTAAAACATGTACATAGCACCACACGTACACATCACCACATGTACAACATGTTCACAACACCATATACACACTACTGTATGTACAATGTGTACAATGCACCACATGTACACAACACTGTATACAACATGTACACAACACCATATATACACAGTAGTACTGCACATACAAAAATCACACTGAATCTACCAAGAAACCTTGCCTCTAGTGTCTTTCCACTATTCATGCTTGTCCCAAGATGCCACAGATCATGCTGCTTTCATTCAACTAATGTATTCTTCTACATTACCTATTCATAACATAAATATAGGAATAATATAAACACATAATAAAAATTCATATCCACACGACACTAACCTCATATCTATGTCATGAATACCACTTGATTCCTCATTAGACCATGAATCTCTTCATTCCATTCATCTGCATAAGCAATAATTCTTCCACAAGCATGATCCCTAATGACCCTGTCAGACATCAACATACACACATACATATATATAAACATTAGCATGAAATAATCATGATATAAGACGACCCTGTCAGAAAATGACATACATACATACATTTATACATATATAGACATCAACATAATTATGATCACAATATAATTACCAGATATCATAAGGTATAGGTTAAAATAACTCCCTTTATCCATGCACAACATGCACAACATTGAGAACAAAATTTCCCAACATAGCCAAGGCATATGTTACCTTAAGCCCATTTAATTTACCTTTCCTGTTACCTTTCTTATAACTATCATGCGATTTTCCATTTACCCCAATGGACCCAACCAACCCAACTGACTGTCATGTTCTTGTCTTCATCTACCCTTTACTCAAGTACCAAGCTTCATACACATCTTACATTACCTGTTAGGTTTCATGCAACTCTCCCCGAGCTCCATTAACTTTTCTATTTTCTTAACCAATTCCAGATACCCTCAAAACATGAAAGGCAAGAACAAAAGAAAACAAGAAGAAAACCATGAAAAACCAATAGAAATATGACACCACAAACAAAGTGGCATGGCCATGCACCAGACATAAACAAAAGTACAAATCAAATGAAAATAAATCACCAAAGCACTGAAAGCAAAGAACTTTCAGCATACACCATTACTCAATCCCCATGGGTTCCCAATGCTTCCGAGGGAAAACTCAACCCGAACCTTCTTCGATATTTCACGACAGTATCTTTTTCAATGCAATCCCCTACATCATACTGCCATAAACATAACTGCTAGTGCATAAATAAGCAAAACAATATACTAGTTACCTTACCTTTTTGTACCCAACATGTTGACCTATAATTGAACATGTCATATATCATCTCTCAAGGGATTCCAACTCCTTGACGAATCCAGGACTAACTGGAAAACAACCTTTATACGTGTCAAATACATTTTCATGATTATAGCACATATCCACATAATGTCAGACAAAACTAAGGTCAAGAATACTTCCTATATTCACGCAAAGCACTCATTTGTTTAGAATTGTGGTTTCCAAACTTAGCCAAAGGAATTATCACCCAATTCAGTTCTTTTACCCTTTTTCCTTGCTACAATTGAGTCTTATCATATACTATCACATCCCCCAACTGTTAGTTATATAAAAAAAACAACTATTACCTTATCATGCTAATACCAAGCATGTTGCCCTACAATTGTTCACACATGTCAGTCACATGTTTCAAAGATCAAGACATCGTATCTATTAATTTGAAATCAAAATTTACCAAGAGTAAAAGCGATGTCATAATTTTCAATCAACTCATAGTCATTAATCACAATACTACAACTAGCATCCACTTTCTCTCAAGTGCATATCAACTATCTCAACACGTAATGTGTTAGTACAACCATCTTAAAACAAGATCACTCCTTCATGCAATCTTATAGACACATACTCATATCATGAAATTAGCCAAAAATTCCAACAACCTATGAACATACCATGTTAGATAAACCAAATAGATGACATAATCAACATAATACCTCAATGTATCTCAGGGGAGGCTATCACATCTTCACAAGTGATTCCAAATTAGCACGTTACAATATCACGTGTATATCGACTCATACGTGAATATCATAACCATAACCATCTCCATAGGCCAATCAAGATTAACATGATACATATAATATCAAGATCTTAAATACAATGACCATAATCATCATGCATATGACCGCAATGCATATAACAAAAAGTTAACTACCATGCATGACTATATGACACATGTGCATACAACCGCACTAATTAATTAACACCTAACATGCATGTAACCACAACAAGAATAGAATGACATGCATGAAAATAACCACAATGCATATAGAACAATTATCATACATGCATGCCCAACATAAAAACTTGTATGAAAATCCACTCTTACCCCGAGGTCCATTGCTACAACCTCGCTCTAATGGTCTGCATCTCCTCCTCCATCTTGGCCAACATGTCAGCCTCATAACATACCAACAACATTACGATGGCATAAAAAGCAACAATGAATATCACAATGCATGCATAACAACATATAAAAAACTGGCATGGATGCATGACAAACACATTCCACCCATCCAATCCAAGTGCTTGAACCTGGAAGCTCTAATACCAATCTGTAACCACCCCTCCCACATTTACCCAGTTTCACCGGATTTCTAGGGTAGACATAAGACAAAGAGTTACTATGACATGACCCGACCTTCAAGTTATAGTTATGAAAGTGGGGTTGATTACTGACGAGAAAATGACAACTCAAAACATCCGACAGGGGCTATAGGTCACTCAGGGGCTGAACAACCACCCCAGGTGGCCAAACCCTGAGCTATACCTCTTTTTCTCTGCCCAAGGCCCACAACCACACCCATAAAAAGGCATGCATGTAGTTATAGGCCTCCAACCGCATGCACAACACTATATCCATGTAATTATAGTCCAATTCCTCCAGTTCAAAGCATGCGGTCCTAGGATCAATGCCACCTTTTTAGGCCAACCTCCAGACCATTACCCAAAACTTCCTGAAAATTTCCAGAAGAATAAGTTAAGTGATGAAAAATATATTCAATCAAACTTGAATAAAAAACTTGACCTAACCAAGCCCAACCATGACAATCATTTCGTCAAACATAGCAGCGAACATGTAAGCTACAAGTCACGAATGCGCATTTGATCATACAATGATAGTCTTCACCTGAGAATCACTAAGAAGACTCCAAACCCACCCTAGCTAGCTACAATAGCACTTTTTAGTCCATTAATTCATCAACCATCCATATATTCATCAAACATGTCAAAAGCCATAGATAATATACACCATATAACCAACATATAATCAACAAATAACTGACATATAAACCAACAAATAACCAACATATAAACCATGGAAACTCAACCATAATATCACCATCATAATCCATGCATATGCTCATAGATCACAATAGAAAATTATAGTATACTTATGAGGGATAATATGGGGTACAAAGGGAGGTACCCAAGGGAATAATGTAATGTAATATTGTAAGGATGATCAATAAATGGGCCATAATTAGTAAATAAAGTGGTTAACTCGTGTAATGTGAGGGACTGTTGACCGATGAACATACCCATTTTTACCTACTTCCTCCTATCCCTTTTCGTCTGCTTTATAGCTCGTATGAGGTTAATTTGTATACAAATTAATGAAAGGTATATCATCTTGGCATGTATTTTGAATTTTTTATTAATGAAGTGGTATTCATAAGGGAACAATACTAAAACGACTTCTTGATGAGATTCTTTGCAGATTACTCAACAATTCGTTCCAGACATCGTTTGGAAGAACATGACCCATCATGATGTTGCCAATTGTGAACTAGTGGCGCTATTCGAGGGCTGATCTATCAACTGACCAACTACCTGGATAGCTAGCAGATCCAACTCTGTTACTATATTTTCATTCTGTTTAGTATTTGAGGAATTGTTGTATATTTTTGGGATAGTCGGATCACCACAATTTATGGTTTTGTTAAGTTATTCATGTACTAACAGTTCTGTATAAGTATGGAATAGCTGAGAAGAACTGGATGATATTACTTTCACTTGTAACAACATAAATTCAACTTGTAATATTTTTATGAATTAATAACAATAGCATCATATCGTAAACTTGGTGTGATCTATAATTCTTAAGCCATGACCCTAATGAAGAGTTGGGCCCACTCTTTCGATCAAGTGTTGTTGGAATACATTTCGTGTGGTATAGGTATGTCTTTCATTGGTATCATTAATGTTTTATGATTGTTGTTTATTTCCTTGCTGCTATTCAGAATTTCTGTTACTCCGAATTTCTGTTACTTAAGGTTGATGTTATTTAAAATTTCTATTACTTGATTGTTAATTTCTTCTAGATTGATTTAGATCTCTTTTGGGCCAATGACCTTGTATTTCGTAATTGATAAATGATGGGTATGGAAATTTTAGCATGCATAAACCTTGCATGATAACCTTGAAATAACTAGATAGACCCCGGGTTGATAAATAAATGTAAAGAGTGACTGAATCTATAAACCGATATTAGGACCCCAACAGGGACCACAAGTATTTAGGAAATAATGTGATAATCCCATAGTGTTTGATGTATGGTATTGAGAGACCCATGTTAATTACCTATGGTATTGTATGTATGAATCCTATAGAGAGGATAGAGACTCTCCATTGAGGGATGTCAACTATTGTTGTATTAACAAGCATATGACTGGTGGAGTGATCTCCTTCCTTAAGGAGTAACTGTATGGTGTTACCCTACCTCAAGGGTTTTTATATTAATAAAGATCTGAAGATTCTATATTTTTTTCTTGTATTTGTATTGGTATTATTGGAAATTATTAGGAACATTTTCAATTATAATATATTTGTAGGTAAAATCTACTACAATATTATGCAGGTTAACTACTTTATTTATTAATTATGGCCCATTTAATGATCATCCTTACATTAGTACATTGCATTATTCCCTTGGGTACCTCCCTCTATACCCCATATTATCCCCGCTAGGTATACTACAGAAATACCTCATATAAACATATGAAAATGCCAACCAAGTCAAGTTAGGGACTTCCACGTACCACCCGACCATAGATTAGGCTGAACCAAATCTCTCACGAAATAAACCAAGAGAAAACCAAACCAGGGATTCAAGAGGAAAAACCACCTCAACCCTCAACTAGTGATTCCACCTCACAGTCGGCCATCAATAACACCAACTAGATCGGTCTCTAACCAAGCTTTCCAGTGCTCCAGAGCGTTTGTTCTAACCACATCTCCAGGAATTAATAACTCAATCCACAACCTTTGAGGGATCAAAAGCGTTTTTCCAACATGGCTCCAAGGACTAATAACTCAACCCACCAAGGGCTCCAGAGAATTTGTCCCAACCTAGGCTCTAGGACTAGTAACTCAACCCAAGCTGTTCCAGGGCTTCTGGAGCGTTTGTTCCAACCAACGGCTCCAGGAACTAGTAACTCAACCCACAACCATAAGGAACCTGAGCACCAATTAGAAAACAACGATTGGAAAATCCCACAACACCATGGCTATCTTGGAATGACAATGCAAGGCTAAAACCACTGTAAATCTCGACAAATATCCATGCCAATGAAATCAATGACCAAGAAACCACATGCATGTACCATTCATGCCAAAAATAGCAAGGAAATCATACATGAAACTTTTTACCTGCAATGCAATCTAGCTATAGTAGCTGATCCAATTGTTCCCTTGCACTTTCCTGCTTTCCTTCACCTTCTTTCTCCAAATCCAATGAAAACTAGAGTGCTCCAAGAAAACTCTAACTGTACAAGAGTAAGAGAGAATGAGAGAATGAATGAGAGAGCCAAAGAGTGAACTAACAAAATGTTGTGAACTAATCCTCAAAAGCCTTTTTGTCATTGAGGCCTCTATTTTCTTCATTTTCCTTCATTTTTCCTTAAATTCCCCTCTCATGCAAATCTGTGTCTCTTCACCTTCCTTTTCTCCTATTTTCCTTTATTTCATAAATAAAAGGCTAAACAATTTCTCTTTGCCTTTGCCATCAATAAAATGAAAGTGACACCCACTAGGATGTTTTTCCCACCATTCAACTTGGAATATGTGTCCCATGACCTTGGCCTTATTTTTTTTTACAAGGAAAATCAATCAGGGGTTGTTACACTCGAGGCAAGTGAACTGTTATAGTAGTGTATATGAAAAAAAAATAGTAGCCATATATGTATTCAACTCTACACTTCTTAAATAGAAATATTCAAATTTTTATCCGCATCACATAAAAATAAGGATTCAAACCCATTGTAATCATACTGTAACAATATGTACTCTTGTTAAAGCTCAAGTATCCATCACATCAATTAATTTGGAATGAAACATATTGAGATGGAGAAATTTCTTGTAAATAGCCATGGCATAAATAATTTGGAACCTAATATTTAATAGTTGTGTTCAATGTTTATTTAAAAAAGGTAAGAAATTTATTTTTAAATCTATGAGAGATGTCATAGATGTAACAAATGAAAAAGTGTGGGTACTAATTCAGTCTTTGCATAGACGTTACAACCTAAGAAAATGAAAATAGTATTCCTTCTAATAAAATTTATCTGTATATTGTCCATACGAGTACATTATGATGTATGCATACAAGGCAATATCAAAGCCTAAATTATTCTATCTTCTATGACGCTAGCTAAAACATTTTTTCTTCAACCCAAGTGACTATCAAAATTCTTCTATAGATCTTGCTGAAATTACAAGTTCTATAGTTGTTGAAATATTCCATATATCTTGAAGTGAAAAACACCATAAGCCTGCAATTCAAAAATTACCCAGATGCTTATAGAAATCAAAACTATGATAAAATATTTCTTGTTTCTCAAAATATGAAAGGATTACAGAACCAAAAAAACCCTAAACCATATATGAAGAAATAGAAAATATAAAAACTTTGTATGATACCGATAAATATTAACAAATTAAAACAACACAAGAAACACTATAAAACACTTTGTACATAAATTTCATGATCAATGAAAGAACCCAAGATGTTTATAAGACTTTTTTTTAGAAGAAAACTCAAAAACCCACAATGGCATACTAATATTAGTACTTACTATCAATGAAGAATCAAATGTTTTGTAATAATAATGGCGTTAACTACAATTTAACAGTCAGAAATAAAAGGATAAAACCAAAATCCCGCGTCCAAAAAATTTGGGAAACCGTTTAGATTCTAAAATTGTTAGTGAGGGTCCCCAATCGGGGTGAGGGCGACGAGATGGCATCCTCGGGATCCATGTCATGAATAAAATTCCAAGAAGAAAGGACAGTGAGAAGTTTTGTATTATCCCTCACACATTCGCTAATGAGGATTTGAATTACTGGTGTGATACATTTTGCCTAAAATCTTATGTTGTCAGTTGGTTTTGAGATGGAGGCATTGTTAGTAGTTTGGTTACAGGTTCATATGAAATATACGGTGTGCTCTTGAAGGTCCCTGCTGAAGCTAGTCAACTGCATACAAAAAGTATCCTCCATTATACGGTGGCCAACGTCCGCGGGTATATTTTATCAATGATTTTTCTCCCTCTGGCCCATTTTATTAATTTACCTATGAAAATTCACGAGGAACGGGTCTCTGAGACAATGTCTTGGGTTAAAATGAATTCATTCTAGAATTTGTGGATGGAAAGTGATGGTTTTTCTTATGGGAAGCCTCAATTCGATTAAATTGTCTCTATTAGCTATGGTATCTTGCTCTCTCGGATGGGTATGCACTTGGGGTGTGTGATCTGACATTCATTTTTTATTCCATGCATGGGGTTTTGGTTTTATTTCATGTCCTATGGTTTCTTTTGCTGGTTTATAAGTGAGGAAATTATCTGAGTGTCTCTGAGACAATGTATCAAGTTAGAATAATTTCATTCAATAATTTTTGGAAGGAAAGTGTTGGGTTTTCTGATGGGAAGCCTCAATTTGGTCTAATTGTCTCCATTAGTTATGGTATCTTACTCTCCCGGATCGGTAGGCACTTGGGGTTTGTGCTTTTGCATTCATTTTTATTCTATACATGGGGGTTTGGGTTTCCTTTCCTTTCTTCTGGTTTCTTCTATTGGTTTGCAAGTGATAAGATTATATGAGAGAGTATTTGTTGGAATGGACTCTGTGTTTGGTTCTTCGAAGGCTTGGGGAGCCATGGATTGATGATGCCGACATTTATCAGTATACCCATATCATATTTGGTGGAAAATTTTTGTTTTATAGGTTTGCTTCTCATAGTTTTGTGGATTTCTTCTGTGATATACCTTCAAATTTCAATCTCAGGTGCGTGTACCAGGCTTGTCAGATCGCAACTTGCACTGTGATAGGTTTTGTGGGTGTTTATCTCAAAGTATCGACTCATTTTCGGGGGAAACAAAGTCATAGTATGTAATATTCCTAAATTATCATGAAGCTAATAGGAATATTAATTTTTATTTTAATATCTAGTTAGATGAATAAATGGTCAAGGAGGCTCATAAGTTGCTTAAGTAGGAATAAAATCCCTCATAATGTGAAAAGGGATCATGTTAATAACTAGATCAAACATCTTCATGTGTGAAAAGGGTCTAAAATGTGTGGAAAAAGTCAAGTTTGACCAAGTCAATAACATTATTATATGAGGAGTGGATCCTAAATAAAGACAACTCAGTGTGAATGAAGCTCAATCCAGCTAGTCAAAATGAAGACACCTTAGCTGTGAAAAGAGACAATGCATGAAGATAAAGTAAAGGTTGACTAAATCACACAATGCTGTAAAAATATGAGTGGGACTAATGGAGACAGTGTAATTTTGGTGGAGGAGCCTTTGCATGGAAGCAAACTCATAATTGGGTGGGACCCTTGGTGAGGAAGCTCATCAAATATATAATGGAGGGAATGGCAGCCATATGGGGCATGATTGAATATTATATTGTGTATGTGGTCTATTTAGACTTCTTGCATTATTTGGTTGTTTATCTAAGTTTGTTGCACTGTTTAGTGCAAGGGTTTTCTCATGCGGGAATTCCCCACTTCTTCCTGGAGAACTTATTTAAGGGATCTAAGAGAAGCATATTGTGCTACATTTTCCACTATATGGTGTTAGGCAAAGTAGTAAACTTCATAAACAGCACAGTCCCTTGCAGAAACTGAGTTATTTCTTAAGGTATTGCAGTGGAGGGGTTTAATCCCTTGTATTTTGAGCTAGTTTCCCATAAGGAGGATCAACCTTTTACTCGAAAAGCTAGTAGGAGGAGTTACAACCATTTCTTTGCATGATCATCTATTTTTATGTAGATCTTCAACCATACAACGTGATTCAGCCATAGATCTGTAACAAATATTTCATGTATATCATGTTTGTCAAGAAACCCTTGCCAGGTCATCTTGGATCTATGTAAAAAGAGACTAGATCTCTATTTTTGTGCTCTATTGATTAATAAATCATCATATCTGGTTTGTCTCTATATTTTTGAGTATAAACACTCAAATAACTGCGCTGTCACTTTATGCAGTAATTTCTGTTTGCAGTAGTTTTGGGGTTTTAGTGTTTTTGGGTTGTTTTGAGCATGGGAGGCCTGTTTAACTAGGCAAAAGTGCTTTGTTTCTGATTTCCTCTTGGATTTGGTTGTAATAATGCTAGATCTAATGGATCCATGGGCTGAATTTTTCTGTTAATGCTTATATTTCTGAAAAATGCATTTTTCATGCATGTATTGCTGATTTTCCCATTTGGGAATATTACAATGGTATCAGAGCTCTAATCTTGGCTCAGCCTGTGTACTACAACCATTATGGAGTATTCTCATGAGAAGGAGAGGATATATAAAAGGGATCAAGGAAAACCCTTATTTTCTGGAGGGAATAAGTTCTCAAAACTTCTTCTACACACTTTGCATGACATCAGAAAAGACATCAAAGAAATGAGGAGGGAAAAACATGGAGATACCTCAACAAGATCTACAAGATATATACATGATGAAAGCTCTAATTCCTCATATTATTGGTGTGATTATTTAGCCACACCATCAGATTTAAAACTCTTTACGAGCCATATATTTAAGACAAATGAGATGGAGAAAGAAGAAGTGCCAAAGAAGGAGACTCTTGGTGATTATTTGCAAGAGTATGAAGCTCAATCTAAGGGGTTCAAAGATCACTTGAACTTCCAAAGGTTTTGTAAGATCAAAGAGGAAAGAAGCACAAGGAGCAAGAAACATGGTGTGGGTAGATTATTTCTATCTACTTTTGATGGATCACCTAAATTTCCAGCTAAGGTTTGGGTGAAGGAGCTAGACACCTATGTGCAACAACATCAAGTTTCAGAAAATGAAGCCATCAAAGTAGCAGCGCTACATCTTAAGGGTAAGGCTTATGCTTGGTGGTTGTTTGAATATTTTTCCTTAAAGAATGCAAATACATCTACTTATGCAAAGTTCATTAGAAGAGTATTGGAAAGATTTGATGAAAAAATTCATGAAACACCTTTGATGGAGCAAATCAAATCAAAACAAACAAAACCTTTGCATGGGTTGGAAGGATCCACAAACCAAAATCCATTTCAGAAAACCATTAAGGGGGATGAAAAATTGTTTGATACTTTTCCAAGGGAAAGATCCCCATTGCATGATGAGATTTCTTCTAAAGACTCAAGACATGGAGATTCCTCTTTCAAGAGAAGACCAATATCTAAGGTCTCTTATTGATGATGAGGAATTTTAAAATATTGATGAGGAGGAAGAGAAGGCTGGAGATAACAACATATTCATATCAAGAGCACATCTAGTACCTCATGAAGAGGAAGATGGAGCACTTTCTCCAAGGAGAGAAACTCTTGCACTCTTGCAAGGAGTTCCAAGGAATCTCACATATGGAGATCATGGCACAATCCATGTACAACATGTGCCATCATTGTCAAATGGTGAGATCTTGAAGATAGAATAAGATAAAGGGGAGTACAAGCATCATATGATGAGGAGTCTACACCCATATTTATTTCAAAATATTGGTACACAAAGGAGGCAGGAGGATTTGTGTAGGGAAGGCAAGGACAAATCAGTCCACACACATATACATCCTACTCTATACCTTGATGTCTCTTTGCATGGAGGCCTTCCACCAGGGAGACCCCCTGATTGGAAGAATAATAAAGTGTTCTCTAAACTATGGATATAATTTACATACTTGGCTAAGGAAGGAGCCTTGGGAGAAGCTAGCTCATCGTAGAAAATCTTTGATGGGATCAAAGGAGAGGTAAGCAATTTTCTGAAATGGACATTGCTATCTCCCACTTAGCTATTTGTGTTGGAAAAGGAGGATTCAAAAATATATGATGACATGAATATGATGTCAAAGGGCCACTCCATATCTTTGGGGCAACCAATGATATTCTCACACACAAAGAATATTTCTGAACATGACAAGAGGATATCAACACTCTTGCATGCATGGGCCAAATTAAGGAGTTTTGGAAGACAAAATTTTTTCAAGGAGAAGTTGACTTCCATCTGCTTCAATCTTGTCTTAAGCAAGATCAGCTACAAGAAAAGAAAAAAAAGAAAGTTGATAGTACTCCCACATGTGACTTTGGCATCAAGCATGTCAAAGAGGAGAGCCATGTTATGACAGGGGCTGCATTTCAGATTTCTACAGCGTTCTCATTGTTGGATAGCCTAGATCCTTATTGGGAGTCCCAACTCTTGATGGAATATTCCAAGGACCTCTTCACATGTAAGGTTATTGATGGGAAAGTGATGGATGGGAGCTATAAAGTAGTCGAGGAAGTCATTTATTTTCATGATCAAATCTATTTGACTAGAGAATCCAAGCTTAAGGATGAACTACTTAATGCAGCCTAATAGATCTTGCTTTTTAAACCCACTAGTTTAATTAGAACATACCATACTATCTTAGATGTATTCATTTGGGTAAACTTCAAAGAGGAGATGCACTCTCATATGAGAAAGTGCACGAATCATTTGTTGGTTGAGAAGCAACATAGACCTTGGGAAGAGTTATCATTACCACCTCTTTATTCATTGGGTGTGAGAGGGAGCTCATCCATGAGTTACCTCACTGATTTGAATAAAGTGTATGGTAAGAATTGTATTTCTAAACATCATGATGTATCTACTATATGCTTGTATTTTCTTAACACTCATGTGCAGGGCTTCTCCAAGAGAGGCACTTTTTCTTATGGGCTTCATGGGCTACTTGGAGCCATGAGCAATGGAGATGTTGACCATTCCCTAAGATATTTTGGGGAGATGTTGTATTATTAATGGTGTGCTTCATTAGCACCAACTATCATACACCTTCTCCAAGCATGCAAGAATAATGGGACAACAAACAAGTGGTGGAAAGAACACTTGTTATATCATACTCTATGGCAGTTAAAAGCAAAACTGCGCTGGTTGCACATGAGGGACCATTGTCCTTATCCTTTACTACATATGGAAACTAGCATAACTTTAATTATGATTCCATATGCTGAAGATGTTCTTATCTTTGTTGGGAACATGATTGGAGGAGAGACACATTGGTTGGATGTGTCCTTGGGGGAAGAAATTTCCCACACTTTTTGCACTACATGTTTCAAGGGGAGCATGGAAGATGATATGGCCACTATAGTAGATCACTTGTTTCTTTATGAGGTGGACCATATGATTGTTTGGAACACTTGGAACACACCTCTCATGAGAATTTTGGAGGAGATTTTCTATGAATTACCAAGCTGGGAGGTGATTCATTTCATTTGGGTGATAGCATGGAGATGGGACTCTTTCATTGGCAATGAAGTTCCCCATGATTGTCATCACTTCTATCTTGAGGAGGCCATTGATCATCAAGAAGGTTTCTATATAGACTTTCCATTCTTTCATGATGAGAGCCATTTGGTTTATCCATCAAAGGCCAACTTATACACTTGGGAGAAACCATTGGGAGACAAAATTGTTGCAGAATATCTGAAGAAATGGTGGAGACTATTGGATGTGGAGGCCCCAAAAGGAGGAGAGGATATTTTGCAGCACCCTTGTAGTTGCTTGAGGACAAGAAACATTTGGGAGGGGAAGACTGTAATATTCCTTAATTAGCATGCAACTAATAGGAATATTAATTTTTCTTTTAATATCTAGTTAGATGAATAAATGGGCAAGGACACTGATAAGTTGCTTAAGTAGGCATAAAATCCCTCATAATGTGAAAAGGGATCACGTTAATAGCTAGATAAAAAATCATCATGTGTGAACAAGGTCTAAAATGTGTGGAAAAATTCAATTTTGACCAAGTCAACAACATTATTATATGAGGAGTGGATCCTAAATAAAGACAACTCAGTGTGAATGAAGATCAATCCAGCTAGTCAAAATGAAGACACCTTAGGTGTGAAAAGAGACAATTCATGAATATCAAGTCAAGGTTGACTAAATAAAACAACGCTATAAACAGATGAGTGGGACTAATTAAGACAATTTAATTTTGGTGGAGGAGCCTTTGCATGGAAGCAACGTCATAATTGGGTGGGACCCTTGGTGAGGAAGCTCATGAAGTATATAATGGAGGGAATGGCAGCAATATGGGGCATGATTGAAGATTATATTGTGTATGTGGTCTATTTATAATTCTTGCATTCTTTGGTTGTTTAGCTAAGTTTGCTGCACAGTTTAGTGTAAGGCTTTTCTCATGTGGGAATTCCTCACTTCTTCTTGGAGAACTTGTTTAAGGGATCTAAGAGAAGCATCATGTGCTACATTTTCCACTATCTAGTGTTAAGCCAAGTAGTCACCTTCAACAATAATGCAGTCCCTTGCTGAAACTGCGTTATTTCTTAAGGTATTGCAGTGGAGGGGTTTAATCCCTTGTATTTTGAGCTAGTTTCCCTGAAGGAGGATTAGCCTTTTCCCATGAAAGCTAGTAGGAGGAGCTAACAAAAATTATTTGCATGATAAGCCATTTTTATGCAGAGCCTCAGCCATACAACGTGATTCAGCCATAGATCTGCATCAAATATTTCATGTATATCATGTATGTCAAGAAACCCTTGCCGGGTCATCTTGGATCTATGTAAAAAGAGACTAGATCTCTGTTTTTGTGCTTTATTTATAATAAATCATTAGATATTATTTGTCTCTATATTTCTAAGTATAAACCCTCAAATAACTGCGCTGTCACTTTATGCAGTAATTTCTATTTGTAGTAGTCTTGGGGTTTCAGTGTTTTTAGGCTGTTTTGAGCATGGGAGGCCTGTTTAACTAGGAAAAAATGATTTGTTTATGATTTCCTCTTGGATTTGGTTGTAATGATGTCATATATAATGGATCCATTGATTGCATTTTTATGTTAATGCTTATATTTATGAAAAATGCATTTTTCATGCATGTATTGCTGATTTTCCCATTTGGGAATATTACATAGTATGGTGTTCCCTTCCTGATATGGAAATGAAGGAACACTCCTCTTATCAAAAAACAACTGTCCTTTGACACTTTGCAAGTTAAAAAAATGGGCCTTTAAAAGTAAAATAAGTTTCACAACCTCTTCAAGATGGTGAGTTAAGGTTTCACATGAGCTTAAAAGAGAAACAATTTCACATACAACTCAAGATGATAAAAATGAAGAGAAGAAACCATCATTAGATAACAAACTTCACCCCTCTTGGGCTACATATCCCGGCCCGCTCCAACAACTAGACCATATATTGATTTCAACAACAAATGAGTACATGCAACTTGTTAATAGTAGAGCGGCTTGTTTCTCCTACAAAGAAACATTATCCTAAAAATAATTCTCACTAATAAAGGTGATTCCCTACAACAAGTCATGAAAATTTCAACCTAAAAAGGACACTCTCACAATAGTTCCATGTAATCCACCTAAATTACAAGCACAAAAACATACAAAAACTCCACAATGAAGTGTTGAAAAGAGCTTCTCTCATGAGAGCACAATGAGACAAGACTAAAACGAGCTGCTCTATTGAAGTAACAACTTCTCCAAATGAAACTGAAAGGCTGGAAAACCTCTAACTAGGCTCTCTCCATGCTAAAAAATGCCTTCATACTGCTTCAAAACTGACTATGCCTCTAGTACTAAAAGACTTGATTATGAAAAAAGTCCATCATAAAGTGCTAAAATCAGAAAATAAAGGCTTCCATTGGGTCTATGACACTTAGAAACCCCCATCTAGGCTCTTCTTGAGTTCAAAAATGTTAAAATTTCAGCAAGATTTGATTCTCCAAGCCAAGCTTTGCTATCTCTCCTGCAATTTGGCAAAACCTCCTAACTATGCGACAATTTCGCCCTTTTCTAAGTTTTCCAAGTGAAAATTTCACTCTAGACCAATGATATTCCCGACAAAAAAAGTGTGATTTGTTGTGTTCTACAGAAATCAAACCTACGGATAAGTATGCTTTCCCTAAGAGTGGTGGTGTACTTAGAACAACATAACAAAATATATTCTACCTTTTCCTTAAAATGAATAGATAAAGGGAAGAAAACCTACTTGTAATATTTTTGCTTTTCCTTGCCTCCCTTTGTCGCTTCTGTCGCTCTAAATTGAACTGAACTCTCTTGATCGATACCTCCAATGGAAACCAAATGAAAAAAAGCAACATAAAGGAAAAATGAACTATTCAAGTTAAACAAATTGAATCATTTAAATTCATAAATACACATATAACATCATTGACACATGCATTAGGAAAGGAACAAATGTCTTTATTATGAAGTAGAAGGAGAAGTATAACCAGTTGATCGATTCGATGTCACTCCTCCAACTTCAGTCCCATCCTCATCACAACCAACATCATCAATCCAACAACATAACATTACATGCACGATACCTCCAAGAGATGTGATCTCACTAGCATAACTCTACTTAATAAAAATTCATGCTCCCTTGTGTACTATGATCAATGCTCTATTTATACGTAGATGAAGGTAGTTTGACATAAATGAATCATTGAATAGATTTTCAAAAAGAAGAGGTTTACTTGTTCATGGGAATAGGAGAATAAGAGATTTAATGGCTCCATGGTGTCCATATTCGAAGCTATCAGATGAGGTGAAATCTGGAACAACTTTTAGAAGCCACTCCCAGAATATAATGAAAAATTCACTCCTAGCCGACCAACGCACTCTAAAGTTGGCCTAAATCATCTATAACGCAACCTTTCATGGGAGTAGATAATCTACAAAGCATTTACTGCAGTCTAGGGGTGCATTGATGGCTCAATGTGGCACTTCAATTGGCATCTAAGTAGTGAAACTTTCATGAAGGAAAACCACCAATGGGATGACTTGTTTAGGGCATGTAGCAACTAATTTAGAGTATGATAGACCCTAATGGATACTGATATGTGTTTTTGTATGATTCCCAAATTGAGATGTAACATGTTGCCTCTTTAATTTTTCCAATAGCTCTATGCATCGGATGAGGGCCACATGGTGCCCAAAAGGTCAGTGGCCAGGGATAAATTCCCACCCCTGCCGAATTAGGCTCCCTGCTACTATCGGCATGGTCACATGTGTTAATGTGGTCGGGGGCCATAGCTAACCACACGCTCCCAGATCCTTCATTTATGGTCATATGGTAATACATGAGACCCAAGCCATGGCCAAGTTCATCGCCCCTCCACCGTAGTGCTATGCACGGTTATTTGGGTGACGATGGGACCGGGGCTAGGGCCAAGTGCCTCGTCCCTCTTGCTATCTCTCCACCTTCGATCATGTGATGGGCTCATAACCAGGGGTTAGGGCTTAATCCCCACCCCACTCCCTTCTGCCATGGGCATGTGGGTTCTGTCATGACTAGGGTCCAAGGCCACTGCCCGAATCCTCCTCCTAGTCGCCAAAACATTTGATAGTAAATATAAAATATAGCCTATAGTTGTTAATAACCAACGTGATGGCATGAAGGTAAGGCACAAAGTTGTTATGTAGGATGTATGGGGGTCAAACCCCCCTGAGGCCTTCAGGCCTATATAATTTTTTATGACCAATCATAGAGGGCTATGTGGTGCCCTCCGATAGGGCCACGTGGAAGCCTCTGATTGGGCTACATCAGACCATACGAACAAACCAATCTGTGTCAAATGAACCCTTAAAAAAATGCCACATGTCAATACCTAATTAGTTCGCTACCAACCATACCCTGCACAGTTAGCTGTAAGGACTGCCCACTCAACAACCCAGTTAGCCCTGTGGTTGAATTTTTAGCTGTTGGTCAAAAACTTCAGAATGTCATAACTTCTTCATACGGCGTCAGATTGAGGTGATTTAAGTGTAATTAGAATCAAGATGACGAACACTATGAATTAAAGCTAGGTTCGGGAGATTTTTAGAAATTTCATTTTTGAGCCTATATTTGATCTCTGGATCATACCTCCCCACTAGGAACTTTTGGACCTGTTAGGGTCCTATAATTTATAGGATTTCAAGGTGATTGAGTATTTTATCTCAGTAATCTTATATTGTAAATAATTTTCAATATGAAATATTTCCAAAAAAATACATAAAAGAAAAATAAAAAGAGGGTATATCTAAAAGATACATGAATAAAGAATAAAAGAAAGAAAACATTGAAAAGAATAAAAATAAAATCAGAATCCCACCAAAGAAAATAACACTGAAAGTGATACAATTTCAAATGCCACTGTTGATAGATAGTTTTCCTTATGTCAAATGAAATAAGATTGTGTGCAACTTTGTTAAAATGCCACAATGAATAGTTTTTTTTGTTTACACCTGAAGCGAACAAATTTCCTTCTCAAGTTAAAATACTCCAGAACACTTGGAATATGAAAATATCCATGAGGATACAAATATTATATTAGATAGTATGAAGAATGAGATAGATAGATGATTGAATGTTACAAAGGAGGCCTGCTTATATACCTACGCAGGTGCCTCTTCACGAAAGGTCATCTCTTAGCAAACATGGCCTTTCAACCTAATTACTAATTAACTAATTAATCACTATTTACATTATTTTATTCATTACATTGCCTTCCCCTCAAAAATATTTGTCCTCAAATCTTGTCGATGAAAGGCCTCAATTTCTTTTCCTGCTACGAACATCTTCTCGTCTCGGGGCAGTCATCCTTGTCGATACAAGTTGATATGATCCTCTAAGTGACAAACAAAACTGTCACACTGAGAATGGATTAGACCATCCTAAATCAATCTTCTGTGGAATCTTACAATGACTGGCAACTTGGGATGATTCGTTAGTATTCTTCAGAATATCAGCTTGTTTCTGTTCCAAATACATAGCTTGGTTGAGTTGTCTACTCCCATGATTTGGATGTCGATAGGGAACTTTTTTAGTGTGACTTTGATTTCCTTTTGGCGAGGACTTTATTGAGTAGGTTATAGAACCTTCACTTAGTATGTTCCTCATCTGAACTGCAACATCGAAGTTTGTATCTTTTTCAACTTGCTTGTCTTCTTCTTGAGTTGTGACATTTACTGGATCAACGTTCAATTTTTCTTCAACTTGAACTTCTATATTTGAAGATTTCAATGCTTCATTTTCGACAAGTTGTTGCACCTCGTTTTCCAATGAGTTCTTGTATTTCTTCAGTTTTTTAATTTGCATTAGCAATTTTTCGTTGTGGTCCTTAAGGTGAGCAACTTCTTCATTCTTGTTAGTGGTGATTTTGTTAACTTCTCTTTGCAAATATTGTATTGCTTTTTTACTTTCTGGAATAACCACTCTTGTGATATCTAATATGTCTTCCAATGTTAGTGAGTTCGGCTTCACCGTGAGATCTTGTAACGTTATGTTTTTCTTTTGGTAAGAAAATGTCAAAAACATTTTTTTCGTGTTAAGGATGAATGACCCTAGTGAGTCCATCCAGAGTGAACCCAAAATTATATCACTATTGTTACAAAATAAAGTTTTAACGGTAAATTGCGAGACCAAGGAATACTCGCCAATACTTAGGTGTAAATTCCCTATGTCATATTGTTTTTCATTTGCGTGAAATGAATTTGTTTCCGTTATATTTGATTCGGGGATCACTAATTCGTTATCAAATTTAGTACTAACATAATTATTCTCTTGATTAAGATCGATAAATATAAGAACTTCCTTTCCCGCAAGTGACCCTTTGATTCTAATTAGCACACAGACAAACATACTATAATTTTCAAGAAATATTCCTTCTTTCCTTTCTGAATTAGATTCAATTTCCTTTTCATCAATGATTTATTCCATTTTGTCTGTTAAATTGAGTTTTTAGGGTTTTTAAGGTAACCCTTCCTAACTTTCTCTTCTTCTTTTTAATGAAGTTATTATTCCTTCATTTTTTTTTTATTTTTTTTTTTGAATAATTTAATTAATTAAATCATACAGTATATATATATATATATATATATATATATATATATATATATATATATATATATATATATATATATATATATATATATATTCTTTTAACAATTGATTTTTTTTAACTTTTTTTTTTGTTGAAAGGTTACAACCCTAGTGAAACGTGGCTATTCACATATATTCACCTATAAAATATATGTCCACTTATGTGTATTTGACTCGATTAATGTTCTCCACGTAAAAGTAAACTTACCATTCACAAAAAGATTTTTTATTCCTTTAATTATTATTTTACCTTGCAAATACCATGGGCTTCCAATACCACGAGCTTGTAAACCACTAAAAGAATAATCAAAATAACCTTACCTACTCTTACTTATTTCTTTTTCCTTTTTAATTTTAAATTGTCTTGGTATGTATGTGTATGTACTTCTTTATATATATCTCTTTTTTTCTTTTTCTTTTTTATTTATTTTATTTATTTTTTGTTTTTTTGTTTTTAACTTGATATATATATATATATATATATATTTGACTATATATATTTATTTATTTTTATATTAATAATTTTTTTTTTTAATCTTTCTTCTTCTTTTTAAACTTTTTTATGTTTTCCTCTTCTTTTAATTTTAGTGACCAAAGGCCTTTGACGAAATCAACAATGGATAAACTCCACATTGTAGTGAAATTCTTCGACTATGACGGCAACAATGTTGACAAATTTCAATGGCCAAGGGCCTGGATCAAGGAGCATAGCTCTGTCCAGCGATGAGCGGCCAGAAGATCGACTGCTTTGATACCAAATGAAGCGAACAAAGTTCCTTCTCAGGTTAAAATACTCCAGAAGACTTGGAATATGAAAATATCCACGAGGATACAAATATTATATTAGATAGTATGAAGAATGAGATAGATAGATGATTGAATGTTACAAATGAGGCCTGCTTATATACCTATGTAGGTTCCTCTTCACGAAAGGTCATGTCTTATCAGACACGACCTTTCAACCTAATTAATAATTAACTAATTAATCACTATTTACATTATTTTATTCATTACAACACCATATAGCTTAATCATGGTTGAAAAATCTTGAATTTTTATGAATTAGGTTAGAGAATAAATATTTTCCAAACAATCTCATCTTGGTAAATCAATAGTTAGGTAGAAATGACATTGATTCAGCTATTTAATTTGAATCAATAGGATACATAAGGGATAAGATAGAATAGATTTTTCATTAAAAAAAGGACATGGTTTGCTAGTCTAAATGCACCCCTAGCAAAAATAAAAAATGTTAGTTTAGCAAAAATAATTTAAGTGTGAAAGGGTAGGTAGAAGTTTTTTGGCTTTGAAAAAGGATTAAAAATGCTACATCCTAAGTTTAAATTTCATTACGTAGAAGGCACATAAAGGGGTCTATGTCAAAAAAATTCTTTATCCTAAGTATTTGAGATTCATTATGTATCGGGCACATAAAATGATACATTTGATCTACGCAAGATCTTATCCTATGTTTTCGACCTGAAAGAAAAAGTTTCTCCTTGAAAAAAAGGTCTTGTCACATGTGTTAAATACCTCGTAGTTATCCACCATCCGATCTACCTGCTCCCCGATGAATGACCCTCGTTAGCCTTCGGGACCCCCTCTCCGTCCTAGCTTTACCGCTTGGGAGAAGGCGTTCGAAATAAGCAGTTTCTTCACCCAAACCCACTACCACGTAGCCTCCCTACCACTCTTCGCACCCTCCTGGCCTAAGTCACAAACTGCCTACTACCCTGCTTTCCTCCTTGTTTTAAATACCGCCATTGCTACCTGTTACCCCGTTTCACGATGTTGTTAATCCCTTACCAATAAAATCACTTCCCGTGATATTTTATTCGTTAACCATTTAATTAAATCTTGATGAATGTTAATTTAACGGACCCACACAATTTAAACAGAAACATTTTTTTTATATATAAACCTTACAATTTCATCCTTTTCAACCTTTACTATGCTATTATCTCTGCAAATCCAATTGTTTTACATGTTTAAAGTGCATCAACCTTTATCAGCTGATCTGTCTGCAACCAAGCGATAACAACTTACCTTTTCTTCTTCAACCAACCACACAGTTGCTGCACGATCCCGATAACCCTGTTCATCCTAATTCTAGTCGTAATTATTCAGAATTAATCAATTATGCCTCCTAAAAAGAAGAGGCAGAAGGAACCTTTCAATCCATTGGTCCACCCCTCCCATAAACTTAGATCATGTTCCTTTAGCAGATAGTGACTATAAAATAAATGAAACACAATATGAATTGCAGTTATTTGAAATTTATTGTTGGTTGGAAGACAAATTCATTGATAAATCAGATTATATTGGACTCTAGGAGTCCAATCTTCCACACTATATCTTCCCTCACACCTTCCATGCCCTTGCATTCATCAGAAAGTGCCAAGTCTGTTACATTCCTAATCAAAGAGATATCATTGCCCCTACTGGTGAAATTATTTTCACCATCACTGCCCAGTCAATTGACCAAATTATGCACGCTCCCTCTGTGGAAAACATCACTCCTTTCTCCTTAGAAGCCCTCAATGAACTGTACCAAAAAATCGATTTTTCTAAAAGAGCTAAAATATTTGACATATTTCTACCTGAAAACACTCAATTGCCAAAGAAAAACCCTCCATACCCTTCCTCCATCTTCCCTAATCAAGAAAAATAGATAATCATAGTCATTTCATACCTCCTTGGCTATTATTCTGATCAGTGGGTAGATGAACCCATTTTAGGCTTCCTTTCTATCTTTTCCACTGAAAACAAACCATCAATCATTTTCAATTTTAGCCAATTCTTAGCAGACAACATCCATCATCAATTTCTCCAATTTCAGACTGAAGAAGTGTTTAAATACTCTTCTATTTTGGTATATATGTTTGTGTATTATGAGGCAGATATATTCAAATTTTCCATGCATAAGCTCGATGAGGAAGGAAAATAGAAATAATTAATCTTCTGGACATCTTTGGTAATTAAATAAAAAAAGGAATACTCTTACAAGCAGTTCATTGAAATTTTTTTTCATCTTGCTATGAGTGTCCTAAGTAGTACAACAGAACCCAGGATAAGTGAGGACATTAAGAGGGTACTTCATTTGTTAGATCAATCCAAGACAAGAGACTGGTACTTGTACCAAAATTACACTGAGATTAGAGTCTATGGATGTGATCTTGCACCCTAAAAGCTCCCAAAATTCCTCCCCATGAGGATTTTTTTCTCTTGAGTATATCAGACAAATGCTAAATGCAGATGAGATTCACTTTGTATCAGCCAAGAAGAAGTCCCAATTTAGGATCAAGACACAGATTGGATCCTTTATTTGCAATAACAGATCAACGAGGGATGAGGTAGACAAGATTTTGAAGGAGATGAATTTCAACTTGAGTTTCACTTGGTCCTATGATCCTTTGGGAATTATTTCAAAAATGAGATTAGAAAACAAGACTACTCCCTACATTCATACCCAAAGGCTTGAGATAGAAATATACATGAATTAGTCAGTATGGGCTGAAAACACATTGTAAGAGGCCAAGGAGCAGATGGTATCAACATCAACATCACAGACTCCTGTCCAACAGGAAAAAGTAGTGAATAGGCAAAGAGAAGAAGAGTCACCTTCAATGACTGATAGTGCTGGTAAAGAATTTAAGATAATGTACAGGAAGAGGACAAAGATGAATCCTAAGGTTGACATAGATAAAAGCTTAGAGCAAGAAGTTTCTATGGTCATGGAAGAAACACCTTCCTCCTCTCAAGTAGGTGGCCAATATATTGCTTCTCCTACAACTTATTCAGTATCTCATGACCAGCAGGAAGATATTCAAACAACTAAGGTTGTCCAAGGTGAAGGAAAAGACACTATTTGACAGGTTTAGGGAGATAAAGCTTAAGAATGAAATTCTCAAGAACAAAACCTATTCCCAATTCTGGAAGAAAAATTCCATCTCTCAAAGCAAGTTGCTGCCAATATTTGATTCAGAGAAGGGTAAGATGCAGATGGCCTTCCTTGAGGCCCAAATTCCAAAACCAAATTCAACATCTGACTACAAGAAGACAACATTTGAATTCGACATAAAAGATATCCATCCCATTGACCAAATGGAGATGCATAAGCAGACATGTGAAATGATTTCTTCAACTCTGACTAATAATACGATGAATCTTTCCAAATTGCAGGTTTCCTTGTCCAATATCCAGTCACAGTTAAAAATGGAGAATATTCCTCTTACTAAGGATACAAGAATTAATTCCTTGGAAGATTTAGTGGTCAAGATGGGACATGACACTTTTTTACAGTAAAATTTGTCACCATGAAATTTAGTTGTCTGTATGGGTTCATCATTACCTATTTTATGCTCCCTTAGAGGTCCAAAACCATAAAGTTCCTAAACCAAGTCTTGGAATTGGAGAAAAGCTCATTAACACCCCAAAAATCCTAACTCCACACTTTTCCTAGCTCTTACCTGTGGTACCATGGTTTCTTTCTCTATAACCTGCAGCACATCCTGCACGTTCTGCTTACTAAAATTGTGGATCCCCCTAAAAGGTAAAATAAAAGAGAAAGTAAGTTCTAGAAGCCCAACTGGTCGAATATTATCCCAAATGGAGGCTTCTAGAATCGTAATCTGGTCAAGCTTCATCCCTTCATTCATGGACTTCTATCCCTTCATTAATGGATATTATCCCTTGGTCTATGGAGCTCAAATCCCTTCATGAGAGGAATCTATCCCCCTCTTCATGGAACTGAAACTACCTCCATTTCCCTATAAATTGAGCTCATGTTTTAGTCTCAAGGGTAGATTGATAGACTTTGGTGGATTAGAAAATTGCTGAAGAAATCATACTCTCTATACTTGGCATCATTGGTATGAGAATGATAACATACTCATATCTATAGTTTTATTCTAGTTAAGAGAGGAGAAGGCTTGTCAAACCAAAGGAAAATGGCTGTTCAGGACCTCGGAAGAACCTGTATGACATCAAGGCGACAAGGTTATAAGGTTACTTCTTATCATACACGTTAATACAAATGGATTCTATTTTCTCATTAAGTTGTTCATGTATCTCTTTGAGTAATTTAATTCTTGGATTCCTTGATCACTGAGATAGATTAGTGTTTCTGAATTATTATATCTTGTAGGTGCTTTTAATCCTTTTTCCTGTCTTTGATTGCAGGTCTTACATGCTGAATTTACCTCTTTTGGAGCGACTGATTGAAGATTACAGCAAGCGTTGGACTTTAGGTAGGAGCATCTCCTCTTACTTAGTTAATTAATGATTCTGAATCGCAATAGTCTAGAGAAAACGGTTTGCATTTGGTTGTTTGTTTCTATATATCTTTAGGATACTAGGGAGATCGTTCTTGTCTGCAAGAAGGATTTTATCCGCATAACAAAATGGCGACTTCGCCAGGGAATAGAACGTAGTTTCTCTTTTTATTTTTTAGTTTGAATTTTAAGAGTCTTTTGATTTTAATTAGTCTTCAAACTGAGTTGGGTAGATAACTTATCAGAATCCCTGAAAAGAAAATTTGAATTTTTATTTTTTCTGTATTTTTACTAGCCTCCGCGGTTTTTATTTAAAGACAATGCGGTAGCCTTCACAGTTTTTAGTTTAGAACAATGCGGTACCGCACTGTTCTCCATTGAAACCTGCGGACTTGTGGAAATTTTTTGAAAAATTAAGAATTCTCTTTTTAGGAGCCAAATTACGAGATTCTCTGTGTTTGCCCCAATTTGTCTTGACTGTCAAAGTCTTATTTGTGAGTTTCTTTCAGCAACTTTTGTGTCAGTCTCTATTAAGTTAATTGGGTGTTTTGAGTTTATTTTTTGAGAAGTTCTTAATTTGATTTCCTTTGGTCATTAATTTGAGGTTTTTCTCGATCTCTTAAAAATTTTGTATCTTTTTGCTTTTGTTTTTGCCTGAGTGTTAATCACCTTTGAGTGTTTTTATTTTTTGACCTTTGGAATTCTCACTCAATTTTCTTTACTTACAGTTGATTGGTTCTTAGATTACATTGGAATCATATTGTGTTTGAGAATTCTCTTGCATATATCACAATTACATAATTAGAATTCTCATTTTCAGAATATGAATGAAAATGTGCATAGATTACATTTGCATACTTTCAAGTGAATTGTGCATAGATTACAACAGCATAGTTTACATTCTGGAAGAATCAATCGTAGATTTAGATCAGTTTCTTTGATTTGAATTTACATTTTTTTATGTTTGTTTTAAAAACATAAAAATAAAATTGGAATTGATTAGAATTAGTTTTTCTTGATGAAATTAGCGCATTAGAGAATTTGTTATATTTTCTCTTATTTATCAATTTTTTCATTGTTTGAAGTGAATGGAAACTCTCTCCTTACTTTAGTTAGGATTCATCAAATTAAAAAGATTACATTATCATATTCGATTGCATTCAGTTTTGGGTCAGGTCATTACACCACTGGTTTCATATCCATTTACCCTTTGAGTAATAACAACCCAAATAACATAGCACTTAATAAAATTCATTTAGAAACTTTTACATTTTCTAGGGCTCTTTCCACCAATCTAGTTTAGGCTAGTGCTTTGGAATAGCTTGTAGATAACATTCCAAAGCAGTTAAAACAAATAGTAGCATCTTGTGGTAGGAAAAATTCGAATTGTTGCAATTGTGCTATGGGAAGCTCCTCTTAAAAGAGTCAAGCACGAGATCATGTCGGAACCAGTGAGGTAATCATACCTATCTCATTGGGAAAGATAGTAGATGTGCACGTACTAAAAATGGTAAACCTCGGATAGACCAATGTCGAGGAGCCTAGGGTCACTTGTTGGTAAACCTTGGATTGTTTCAAGGAGCCTTCAAGGGGATTGAGCTTGTTACTCTGCCCTTGCGTGTATATCGGATTGTAGAATATTCCCCCAGGTATAATTATTTCAGTTGGTGACCTTAGTGGTCGTAATCTTTAGGATTTTTCCCAAGGTGACGGTAGAGGGAAGGTCCCACTGTACCTAGAATAGATGTTGGCTAGACTCACTTAGACTTTCTAGAGGGTACTCTTCACTTCGAGATAGCATAGTAAAGTTAATTGCACTGGACTCTTTCATTAAGCAGGTTGTCAGGGTAACTGTTCCAACCGCTAGTTTTTCACATTGATCTCTGCGATGCTGGATTTAATCACCAACTAGTGATTTTGTTGTGAAAACATACTGTTTGTGTGTGGTTTGACTCCTATATTTGATAGCACGTGTTCATTGGTTTGTTTTTACTTTTTAGAGACCATAGATGTGAATTGTGAATTGTGAATATTTTTAAATTGTTAATTAAATTCACTAAAGTTGAATATAATGGAAACTGTTCCGAAATTTACCAACCAAGGAACCCCTCTTAATGAGAATCCTAGTACTTTTCCTTGCTTTGGAAATGTTGTTCCTCCTTATATGGCTACATTTTCATTACCTGGATTTACCATAGGTTTACTGGTATGGTTATTTTCAACTTCGTTGGCCTCGAATACTCAAATTGTTCCACCTCAACCGGATGCTTCACCTCAACAGAGTTCACCATCTCAACATCACTAACCTCATGTTGACCCTTTACCTTCTTCACCCAAAATGTCTTCCTCCCTTTCTTCCTCTTTGCTTGGTAAAAGCCTTGACGTTAGTAACCATGTGGCTAAGAAGAAGAAGAAAGGGAAGAAGAAGAAGAAGCAAGATAAGAAAAAATTCAACTAACCAAGCATAGTTGTAAGTGTTAGTAGTGTTGAGGAAACCTCCAACATGCATCGCAAACCCAAATACCCTTGCAAGCTTTGTAAGGGTGACCAATTCCTTATCAATTGTCTTGGTATTCCTAAGGTCTTGGAAGTATGGTCAGAAAATTCTCATCAACTTACTGTTGATCCATCAACTAGTGATAGTCAGGTTCCTGGGAAAAAGGGTAAAGTTAGGTTTCCTTGTAGGTTATGAAAAGGGAGTCATCAAACTCACATTTTCCCTCACATGGATGAAGCCTCAAAATTGTTGGAAAACCTTACTGTTCCACAACAACAACTTCCAACTTGTTACCGTAAACTTTCTCCCAACATACCGTCAACAGACGAAGTGATTGATCTAATTCCAAGTACAGTCAATCCTACTCTTCCATTGGAGAGTAAAACTAACATCACTCAGGTTGATGATCCATTAGTTGATAAAGCGGTCGACTTGATTTCACATTCGGTCAATCCCACTCTCCCAATAGAGAGTAAAATTCATACTGCTTAGGTTCTTCTTGTTACATCAGATTCTTCTACGCCATGGGGCATTTCACCTATTTCTACAGAACCCCCTCCAAGTACTGAGGTATTTTCCTTTGATTGGAATAGATTGACAGAACCTCGTCTTCCTTCCTCCATCACTTTCCAAATCATTGTGAAGGTTTGTGGTAATAATATGCATTGCACGAATGTAGATAAAGGTGCTTCTGTTAGTATTTTATCCTCAATTGCTTGGCAAGCTTTGGGTTCCCCTAAGCTTGTGCCTATTACGCAGAATCTGTCAGCTTTTAACAGAACCATTAGTGAACCTTTAGGGATCCTTCCTAAGTTTCCTATTACCTTGGAAGGTAAATATGTCTGTATTGATCTTATGGTAGTCCAAGGTCCCTTGGATTTCAATTTTCTCCTCGGGCGAGACTATGTCTATGCAATGAAAGCTGTCGTATCGACACTATTTCGCGTGATGTCTTTCCCTCATAATGGAAACATTGTGACTGTTTACCAAATTTCATTCACTAGTCTTGATTCAACTACCAATAATCCGACACCCCTAAATGTTCCTTATACGGAAGTGGTATCTATCTCGCCACGGTTAATTAAGTGGCAACCAGTCCCATGTTTTCAGTTACCGATGCAAGCGAGCCTCTCATTGTTTGCTTGACTTCCTTTGACTTATATCCGGTAATTGACATGGCAAACTCTATGGGATTATTTGAACAAGATGTTCTTATCCCTATTGAGTCCCTTGACATATGTTCCTTTGAGAGAACTGTTCTTCCTTCTGATGAAGACCTCTTGAAAGCCATGATTGAGGAGTGTCCCTTGACATGCATTTCTTTCGGTTGGAAGCCATGACAAGGTTCTTTGAGGATAGTTCTTTTCCTGTGCCAACCTTATTAAAAAATGAAACAGGTCACCATGAGGAGAGTTCCTATTACTGTGTCAACCTCGCTAAAAAATGAAACAGGTTTCCGTGAGGATAGTTCCTTTTACTGTGTCAACCTCGTTAAAAAATGAAACAAGTTCATGAGGATAGTTCTTTTCCTGTGTCAACCTCGTTAAAAAATGAAACAAACCCTTATGAGCATAGTTCCTTTTCTTGTGTCAAGCTCGTTAAAAAATGAAACAAGGGTCTATGAGGATAGTTCTTTTCCTGTGTCAACCTCGTTAAAAAATGAAACAGGTCCTAATGAGGAAGGTTATTTTTCTGTGTCAACCTCGTTAAAAAATGAAACAGGATCCCCATGAGGATAATGCTTTTACTGTGTCAACCTTGTTAATAAATGAAACAGGTCACCATGAGGAGACTTCCTTTTACTGTGTCAACCTCATTAAAAAATGAATCAAGAAATGATCATAGTTCTTTTCATGTATCAATCTCTTTAAAAAATGAAACAAATCCTCTCCTAATTGAGTCGAGTCTTTGATTAGATCTTGTAAGTGTCAAGTCGAGTCTTTCATTTGATCTCGTAAATGAACCTTCATTCCATCCACCTGTTAGTAACTAGTAGTCCATTTAGGTGAATGAAATGAAGCTTGGGGGGCATTAAAACTTATCTCAAGCATGATTTTTTCCTTTGTTTCAAGCTTGTGTAAAAATGAAACAAACCACTCTCAAGCATAATTTTTCCTATGTTTCAAGCTTGTATAAAAATGAAACCTATCTTGAGTCCATTTCGGTTATTATTTTCAAGACTCGTTAAACTCTTGAAAATCTCGAGCTTCTTTTGATATTATTTTCATGCTCGTAAAACATACATGAAAATGCAAATTTCTTTCCGATTTTTCCTGCTTGTTAATTAAATTGAAATTCTGCCATATGAGTACACTTTTTGTCACTTTTTCGAACTCGTTAAAACTTACAAAAAAGTGAAACTAATGAGTACACTTTTATCACTTTTTTGGGCTCTTGAAAATTACAAAAAAACAAAACCCTAGAGTTCTCTTTTAAGCCCTTTTCAAACTCTCTAAACATGAAAATATTGCTGAGTACTTGACTATTCGAACTCGTTAAAGGAAATGAACAGTCGTCCTTTCAGTATAAGTTTACCCCTTTTCCAGATTGAAATGGACTATTTACGAAAAAGGTATACATTGACTAATCATGGTCAATAGAGTTCTCTCCTACATTATTTTATCCTTTTTCGGGCTTGAGAGACTAAATTTACGAAAAAGTACACCCACGGAGTTTTCTTAAGTTTTTCTTCTGACTCCCTAAAAATGAAAAACACCGAGTTTCACCTATACTGGACTCATTAAAATATAACAGTAAAGTACTCGTCGATTACAAAAAAGAATGAACCAATCCTTCTTAGGGTTTGATTTTAATACTAATTTGGACTCATCCAAAGGATGAGCTTACACAACAAGCAAATGTTATCCTCCTCAAGCTTGTCAAAAATAAAGAGGTACTTGCTGGAAATGGCGGGGGAAAAAGAGAGAAAATGAATCCAGTTGTCATACTTTGTTTTGAAATGCAGTATACCACTCTTGAACATGACACTTTTTGTCACACTTGTACCTGGGTTGGGAAAATCCTTTTTCTAACAGTTAATCAAACCACATTGAAAGTCTTCAGCTGGTTTTTGGGTATTAGCTTTAGGTCAATTGTTACCAAACCATCTGCAGTGTCGTTATGTGTTCAAGAGAACAATTCAAATAAACCATTCATTGGAAACATTTGTCTCCATTCGCGTTGACCATCCGTGAGTCAGTCCTTACTAAAATTTCTTCAAAACTTAATCTAATGGTTTCGTGTCATGGGATTTCCTACGACAGGTCGCTTTCTATCAACGACAACACATCATCTAGAAAGTTGATCTAGAATTCTATCAATACCTTGGGATCTGCATTCCCTAATGGCAGGTTTCTCGCCTTCGACGACAGGTTGCATCATTGACCTTCGATCGAATGATTCTGTGAAGTGTTCGAATCCAAACCATTCATTCACACTCCATAGATTGTATTGAGTACTTTGAGATCCATTGTCATTATTGGTGGTTTATCTCACACTTGTTAACAATTCACATCATTGACTGGTAATCAAGTGGTTTCTACCATGTTCGACTTCGACACCATCAATCACATGGATAGAATTGTACTAGTTCGGGAAGCGGAAATCAAGACCCTAGATGTAGTTTCTACCATCCAGGATGCGAGGAGTTTTATTATTCATGATACAGTAGACTACTTATGACAGATGGCTGCGTCCATGTTGTGTCTACTATTGATGTAATTCTAAAATCATTTCTATATCAGAACATGTAGTTCGTTTTGATCTCAGTATGGGAATTCCTACCTTAGCGATGATATACATATATATGTTTTCATTGAATGTTTTTACAGGTTTCGACTGCTATGTCTGCAACCCAATCCTCAGAATGATAAAGCACTTCACTCTTCAAAACTACTTCAGACTTTGCGCTTTAGGGGGCAATCTGTTACACTAAAATTTGTCACCATGACATTTAGCTACCTGTATGGGTTCATCATTACCTATTTTATGCTCCCTTAGAGGTCCAAAACCATAAAGTTCCAAAACCAAGTCTTGGAATTGGAGAAAAGCTCATTAAAAATCCAAAAATCCTAACTCCGCACTTTTCCTAGCTCTTACCTGCGGTACCATGGTTTCTTGCTCTATAACCTGTGGTACGTCCCACACATTCTGCTTAATAAAACTCATGTGGACCCCCGTAAAAGGTAGAATAATAGAAAAATTAAGTTCTAGAAGCCCAACTTGTCGAAAATTCTCCCAGCTAGAGGCTTCTAGAAGCGTAATCCAGTCGAGCTTCATCCCTTCATTCATGGACTTCTATCCCTTCATTAATGGAGATTATCCCTTGGTCTATGGAGTTCAAATCCCTTCACAAGAGGAATCTATCCCCTTGTTCATGGAACTGAAACTACCTCCATTTCCCTATAAATAGAGCTCATGTTTCAGTCTTAAGGGTAGATTGATAGACTTTGGTGGATTAGAAAATTGCTAAAGAAATGATACTCTCTATACTTGGCATCATTGGTATGAGAATGATCACATACTCATATCTATAGTTTTATGCTTGTTCAGAGAGGAGAAGGCTTGTCAAACCGAAGGAAAACAACTGTTCAGGACCCTAGAAGAACCTGTATGACATCAAGGTGACAAGGTTGTAAGGTTACTTCTTATCATAGAAGTTAATACAAATGGATTATATTTTCTCATTAAGTTGTTCATGTATCTCTTTGAGTAATTTAATTCTTGGATTCCTTGATCACTGAGATAGATTAGTGTTTTTGAATTATTATATCTTGCAGGTGCTTTTTGTAGAAATTTGATAACTGATATGTTATACATCGAGATTCTCCTAATCACACACTATTTTAACTTCATGCACAATACATAATCTCTTCTACCATTGATCATTAATTGTGGAAATAAAAACAATCGCATGCGCACATTAAAACCATAAAAAATTACACATATGAACATAGTATTTTATGGGAAAGCTTAAAGCTAAAAACCCCCAACTATCTGTATATTATATGTCATAGAGATCATCTAAAAATCATCATAAAAATCTCCTCATAATCTCTCAGTACAATCTCCAATTTCTACACACTAATCAAGCTCGATCTAGCAAATCACATGCTCCAATCTCTGCCGCCTGATAGCTTGCCTCTATTGCACAATCCTTGCTGAAGAATGGCTCATAATTAAATTTGAACCACCTGGCTTGTACTACGCAATCCTCATTGGCATCTCCATCAATGTGTGGTGCAAACTCATGCACCAGTATAGTCACAACTGATAGTCACACTGCTCTTTCACCTACCTCTTCACTAGTCTCCACTGAAACTGTGCATGCACTGAAGTTAACTGATGTATTATTTAGTTGATTAATGAGTTTATAATTAGTGAATTAATTATTAATTAATTCACACCACTCTCACTAGTGTATCAACCAGTTAGACTAGATACAACTAGCTCAACTATGTTTAACTCAGTTAAACTGAACACAACTCCACCAAACTCTCTCACATGAGTTCTAACTGAAGTCTCCATGCAATAGCTCCACTTGACCCTTAGGAATAGCATAATTCCTTCTATCAGCTCCTGTGCCACATCTGTGCACTTAACTGAAGTGCTCCAAGAGAAAAAGATAATGTTTATAGTCCAAATATTATTAAGAGCTAATAATATTCGACATATCTATTTTTAGATTGGCAATATAAAAATAGATTCCGCCCAGTATGTCTAAAAATAGAAGTCCATCTATTTTTCCAACTTGACCAACCATCCACAAATAACATCCTACAACTCATAGAATATGATCGACATGTCTAAAAATAGACTTTGCGCCAAAAATAGTTTGCGGGTCCACTTAGTGAAGGCGACTTCTTTCCACTAAGCTCATCATCTTGTTGCAATCTGAACACTCCCTCTCAATAATATAGGGATATTCTGCCACCTTGATCCTGCCTCTGTGGTATTCAAATTTGCTCCTGGTGAGCGCCTTCGTCAAGATATCAGCATCTTGATCCTCCGTGGGAATGTATGAAAGTAACATGATCTTACGCTGCACACAATCTATGATATGATGATATTGGATGTCAATGTGTTTAGATCTATCATGAAATACTAGATTAACCAAGAGTTTGATGCAACTCTGATTATCACAATGTATCACAGTAGGATCTAAGTGTGAATCGAACAACTCGACCAGGATCTTCCTCATCCATATAGCCTCACATGCAGCCAAACTCGCTACCATATACTTGACCCATGCTGAACTGAGTGCCACGGATCTATGCTTCCTGCTGTACCACGAAACTGCTGTCGACCCGATACTGAAAATCCCTCCAGATGTGCTCTTTCTGTCCGTTGGGCTCACTGCCCAATCTGCATCTGTGAATACACACAGCTTCACCTCATCCGACTGTCTGTACCATAATCCATATCCCGATGTGCCTCTGAGATATATCAATACATGCTTGCCTGCCTTCCAAAAGAGCTTGGTAGGCTTAACCATAGCTAGTGGTAGTTAACAACTGCATGGCATATGTCGGTCGTGTATTGACAGACCATAGTGACCCCACCAACTGTCGATAAATAGTGGCATCCACTACCTCTGCTGAAGTAGCATCCTCCTTCCTCCAACCACCAGGAAGAGGAGTATCAACAGGCCTGCGGCCATGCATGTTGAACTTCTCCGGTATCTCCCGGGCATACTTGCCTTGAGAAACAAACAGTCCATCACTGCGCTGCCAAATTTCCAATCCCAGGAAATAATGAAGGAGGCCCAAGTCCTTCATCTCAAACTCCTTTGCAAGATCAGCCTTGCATGAGTGTATCAATAATTCATCACCCGTCAAAATCAAATCATCTACATAAAGTACAATGATCATCAACTTACCCTCCACCAAAATCTGGTATAGGTTCGGATCCGCCTCACTCTTGGAGAATCCAAGTGCAGTGAAATAACTGTCTATCCGTGTGTACCAAGCACGAGGTGCTTGTTTCAACCCATACAGCGCTCTCTTGAGCCTGCACACATGCAACTCTGTAGTATACCTAGGGGGGAATAATATAGGGTACAGAGGGAGGTACCCAAGGGAATAATATGATGTAATAATATAAGAATGATAAATAATTGGGCCATAGTTAATAAATAAAGTGGTTAACCCACATTATGTAAGGGACCACATGTAGCTAGGGAATAAAGTGATAAGCCCAATGTATTGGATGTATGGTATTGAGAGACCCATGGTAACTACCCATGGTATTGCATGTCTGAAACCTATATAGAGGCTAGAGACTCTCCATTGAGAGATGTCAAGGATTATTGTATGGGCAAGCATATGGCTTGTGGAGTGATCTCCTTCCTTAAGGAGTGAATGTATGGTGTTGCCCTACCTTAAGGGTTTTGATATTAATGAAGATCTGAAGTTTTTTCTTCTATGATTTATTGGGAATATTTTCTATTTCTATATATTTTCTTGTCAGATCTACCACAAGTGGTATCGGAGCACTTTCTTGGGTAGATTTTGGAGATTTGTTTTTTCATTTTTTTGCTGGAAATTTTTGGGCGGCGAGTTTGTAGAGTAGATATGAAAATTTTGGTGCAAAATTTTCAGAAATAAATATCAGATCTATATTACTTACACAAAAATACCCAATTTCAAAAAAAAAATCAGTCGAATCGGAGTCCAAATGAGGGTGATATCGTTGATTTAAATTCAGCTGTGTTGTAGAAATGTTTCTGACGGCAATTTGTGTACGGCGGATCTCCTGAAATTTTTTGTAGATTCTGGTGCAAAATTTCAGATAACCAATTACATATTTGAGCTCCCCTTGAAAAATCACCCGATTTCAAAAAAAAAATCGGTCAAATCTGATTCCGGATGAGGGAGTTATCACTGATTTAAAATCAACCATTTTTTAAGAAATTTTGTGACGGTGGGACAGTTGCAGTGCAAATTTGTGTCTCCAGAGTGCCTAGATCTGGATTTTAGTCATATGATTAGATGCAGAATGGCTATTCCATTTTCGAAAATGGTTTATATTAAGGATTCTGAGTTATATTGACCGAGTAATGTCCATTTTAAATTTTTTCCAAAGTAAGTGATTTTCTTCAAAACCCTTACTTTATTTTATGGATTCTCGCAAGATGAAGTTTACAGGAAAAGATGATGGCCTTGTTATTGAAGATTTTTTACAATATCTCAAGGCTCAATACCAAAATTTTTGGATATGCTCCATAGGGCTTCATATGAAAGATGAGGCAAATAAATGGTGGACCTCACTTGACAGCGCAGTGAGGAAACTTCCTGAGAAAAAACTTGAAAAAGTCATTTTGGACAAGTGGTCTAAAGCTGGAAAGAAGGACACTAAGAGACATAAAGAATTCATTTCTACTAATATTTCCATATTACAGGTTAATGGAAGTGTTCATAAAGAGAACATCATTGTGTCTATCATTCCTAGTTGCAAGCATAATTGTATCAATGTTAATTTGGCTAAAAAATTGCAAGTTCCAACAAAACATATTGAAAACACACAGGTTGATAACGAAGATGTTCAAATTTATAAAGATTTGAAGATTTCTATAGATAAGTATGTGTTGCATTCTGATTTTTATGCTTCAGATATGGCTGTTGTGGATGTTGTTTTGGGACAACCTTGGATGGAATCCGTTGGTACTGTCAATTTTAATGTGCAAAATAAATTCATGAAGCTCTAGTATAAAAAGAAGAAAATTAAATTGCACGATATTTGCATTAGAAACCATGCAGAGACTAGGGAGGAAGAAGTGCAATTCTCTAACGACACAGACACATCAGATGATGAGCCTTTGATGGTAGACAACCAAACACAGACATCAAAGAAAGTACCAACAAAAGAACCTGACACCACTCCATCACTAATAATGGAGGAATTAATGAAAGATGTTCCATCAGTTAAAGCTTCAACATATCACCACCCGCATCACCTAGCAAGACAACAACTAGCAAGGTGGCAACGAATTAGCAACAAGGACAACAACCCATGGATGACACATAAAGAGGTGTGACGATCCACCCACAACACATTAACACAGAAGAACCACCAGAACCCACTTCCATCTCAAGCGAGTGAGACATCGACTAGATCGAGTGTTCACCTTTCTCTAGGATGGCTGGATGCACATGAATGGTACCAGTGGAATACTCTTTTGAGTAGATCTTATTATTTGTGTTCTTCTTATGTTTCGGGGATGAAACATGTTTAAGGGGGGTGTAATGTAGTATACCTAGGGGGGATAATATAGGGTACAGAGGGAGGTACCCAAGGGAATAATATGATGTAATAATATAAGAATGATAAATAATTGGGCCATAATTTATAAATAAAGTGGTTAACCCACATTATGTAAGGGACCACATGTAGCTAGAGAATAAAGTGATAAGCCCAATGTATTGGATGTATGGTATTGAGAGACCCATGGCAACTACCCATGGTATTGCATGTATGAAACCTCTATAGAGGCTAGAGACTCTCCATTGAGAGATGTCAAGGATTATTGTATGGGCAAGCATATGGCTTGTGGAGTGATCTCCTTCCTTAAAGAGTGAATGTATGGTGTTGCCCTACCTTAAGAGTTTTGATATTAATGAAGATCTGAAGTTTTGTCTTCTATGATTTATTGGGCATATTTTCTATTTCTATATATTTTCTTGTCAGATCTACCACAAGTGGTATCAGAGCACTTCCTTGGGCAGAGTTTGGAGATTTGTTTTTTCATTTTTTTGTAGGAAATTTTTGGGCGGCGAGTTTGTAGAGCAGATATGAAAATTTTGGCACAAAATTTTCAGAAATAAATATCAGATCTAGATTCCTTACGCAAAAATACCCAATTTCAAAAAAAAATCAGTCGAATTGGAGTCCAGATGAGGGTGATATCACTGATTTAAATTTAGCTGTGTTGTAGAAATGTTTCTGACAACAATTTGTGTACGACGGCTCTCCTGACATTTTTTGTAGATTCTGGTGCAAAATTTTAGACAACCAATTACAGATCTAAGCTCCCCTTGAAAAATCACCTGATTTAAAAAAAAAAATCGATCAAATCGGATTCCGGATGAGGGAGTTATCACTGATTTAAAATTAGCCATTTTTTTCAGAAATTTTGTGACGGCGGGACAGTTGCAGTGCAAATTTGTGTCTCCAGAGTGCCTAGATCTGGATTTCAGTCATGTGGTTAGATGCAGAATGGCTATTCCATTTTCGAAAACGGTTTATATTAAGGATTCTGAGTTATATTGACCGAGTAATGTCCATTTTAATTTTTTTCCAAAGTAAGTGATTTTCTTCAAAACCCTTACTTTGTTTTAGGGGTTCTTGCAAGATGAAGTTTACAGGAAAATATGATGGCCCTACTATTGAATATTTTTTACAATATCACAAGGCTCAATACATAAATTCTTTGGTATGCTCCATAGGGCTTCATATGAAAGATGAGGAAAATAAATGGTGGACTTCACTTGACAGCCCAGTGAGGAAACTTCCCTAGAAAGAAATTGAAAAATTCATTTTGGACAAGTGGTCTGAAGCTGGAAAGAAGGACACTAAGGGCCATAAAGACTTATTTTCTACTAATATTTCCATATTACAGGTTCATGGAAGTATTCAGAAAGAGAACATCATTGTGTCTATCATTCCTAGTTGCATGTATAATTGTATCAATGTTGACTAAAAAATTGCAAGCTCCAGCAAAACATATTGAAAAAACACATGTTGATAATGAAGATGTTGAAATTTATAAAGATTTGAAAATTTCTATGGATAAGGATGTGTTGCATTCCAATTTTTATGCTTCAGATATGGCTATTGTGGATGTTGTTTTTGGACACCCTTGGATGGAATCTGTTGGTACTCTCAATTTTAATGTGCAAAATAAATTCATGAAGCTCTGGTATAAAAAGAAGAAAATTACAATGCAGGATATTTGCATGAGGAACCATGCACAAACTAGGGAGGAAGAACCAAAATTATCTAATGACACAGACACATCAGATGATGAGCCTTTGATGGTATACAATTAAACATAGACATCAAAGCAGGTACCAACAAAAGCACTAGACACCACTCCATCACCAATAGTGGAGGAATTAATGAAATATATTCCATCAGTTAAAGCTTCAGCATATCACCACCCGCATCACCTAGCAAGGAAAAAACCAACAAGGTGGCAATGGATTAACAACAAGGAAAAAAACCCCTGGATGACAGATAGAAAGGTGTGAAGATTCACCCACAACACATCAACACATAGGAACCACCAAAACCCGCTTCCATCTCAGGCGAGTGAGGCACCAAATAGATCGAGTGTTCACCTTTCTCTGGGATGGTTAGATGCACACGAATGGTACCAGAGGAATACTCTTTTGAGTATATCTTATTATTTGTGTTCTTCTCATGTTTCGGGGACGAAACATGTTTAAGGTGGGTTGTAATGCAGTATACCTAGGAGGGATAATATAGGGTATAGAAGGAGGCACCCAAGGGAATAATATGATGTAATAATATAAGAATGATAAATAATTGGGCCATAGTTAATAAATAAAGTGGTTAACCTAGATTATGTGAGGGACTACATGTAGCAAGGGAATAAAGTGATAAGCCCATTGTATTGGATGTATGGTATTGAGAGACCCATGGTATTGCATGTATGAAACCTATATAGAGGCTACAGACTGTCTATTGAGAGATGTCAAGGATTATTGTATGGGCAAGCATATGGCTTGTGGAGTGATCTCCTTCCTTAAGGAGTGAATGTATGGTGTTGCCCTACCTCAAGGGTTTTGATATTAATGAAGATCTGAAGTTTTTTCTTCTATGATGTTATTTATTGGGCATATTTTCTATTTCTATACATTTTCTTGTCATATCTACTACAAGTGGTATCAGAGCACTTTCTTGGGCAGAGTTTGGAGATTTTTTTTTTCATTTTTTTGGAGGAAATTTTTGGGCGGCAAGTTTGTAGAGAAGATCTAAAAATTTTGGCATTTGTTATGCAAAAATACCCAATTTCAAAAAAAAAATCAATCGAATCGGAGTCCGGATGAGAGTTATATCGCTGATTTAAATTCAGCTATGTTGTAGAAATGTTTCTGATGGAAATTTGTGTACGGTGGATCACTTGACATTTTTTGTATATTCTGGTGCAAAATTTCATACAAATAATTATAGATCTGAGCTACCCTTGAAAAATCGCTCGATTTCAAAAAACAAATCGGTCAAACCGGATTCTGGATGAGGGAGTTACCACTGATTTAAAATCAGCCATTTTTTCAGAAATTTTGTGACGGCAGGATAATTGCAGCGCAAATCTGTGTTTCCAGAGTGCCTAGATTGGGATTTTAGTGACATGGTTAGATGAAAAATGGCTATTCCATTTTCGAAAATGGGTTATATTAAGGATTATGAGTTATATTGACTGAGTAATGTCCATTTTAATTTTTTTCCAAAGTAAGTGATTTTCTTCAAAACCCTTACTTTATTTTATAGATTCTCGCAAGATGAAGTTTACAGGAAAATATGATTGCCCTACTATTGAAGATTTTTTACAATATCACAAGGCTCAATACTGAAATTTTTGGATATGCTCCATAGGGCTTCATATGAAAGATGAGGAAAATAAATGGTGGACCTCACTTGACAACGCAGTGAGGAAACTTCCCGAGAAAAAACTTGAAAAAGTCATTTTGGACAAGTGGTTTGAAGCCGGAAAGAAGGACACTAAGAGACATAAAGATTTATTTTCTACTAATATTTCCATATTACAGGTTAATGGAAGTATTCAGAAAGAGAACATCATTGTGTCTATCATTCCTCATTGCAAGCATAATTGTATCAATGTTAATTTGGCTAAAAAATTACAAGTTCCAGCAAAACATATTGAAAACACATAGGTTGATAATGAAGGTGTTTAGATTTATAAATATTTGAAGATTTATATGGATAAGTATGTGTTGCATTCTGATTTTTATGCTTCAGATATGGTTGTTGTGGATGTGTTTTGGGACAGCCTTGGATGGAATCCGTTGGTACTTTCAATTTTAATGTGCAAAAGAAATTCATGAAGCTCTGGTATAAAAAGAAGAAAATTACATTGCACAATATTTGCATTAGGAACCATGCAGAGACTAGGGAGGAAGAAGAGCAAATCTCTAACGACATAGACACATCAGATGATGAGCCTTTGATGGTAGACAACCAAACACATACATCAAAGCAAGTACCAACAAAAGAACCAGACACCACTCCATCACCAATAATGGAGGAATTAATGAAAGCTATTCCATAAATTAAAGCTTCAACATATCACCACCCACATAACCCAACAAAACAATAACCAACAAGGTGGCAGCAAATTAGCAACAAGGACAACAACCCCTGGATGACACATAGAGAGGTGTGGCGATCCACTCACAACACATCAACATAGAAGAACCACCAGAACGCACTTCCATCTCAAGCGAGCAAGACATCGACTAGATCGATTGTTCACCTTTCTCTGGGATGGCTAGATGCACATGAATGATACCAGTGGAATACTGTTTTGAGTATATCTTATTATTTGTGTTCTTCTTATGTTTCGGGGACGAAACATGTTTAAGGGGGTGTAATGTAGTATACCTAGGAGGGATAATATAGGGTATAGAGGGAGGCACCCAAGGGAATAATATGATGTAATAATATAAGAATGATAAATAATTGGGCCATAGTTAATAACTAAAGTGGTTAACCCATATTATGTAAGGGACCACATGTAGCTAGGGAATAAAGTGATAAGCCCATTGTATTGGATGTATGGTATTGAGATACCCATGGTAACTACCCATGGTATTGCATGTATGAAAGTTATATAGAGGCTAGAGTCTCTCCATTGAGAGATGTTAAGGATTATTGTATGGGTAAGCATATGGCTTGTGGAGTGATCTCCTTCTTTAAGGAGTGAATGTATGGTGTTGCCCTACCTTAAGGGTTTTGATATTAATGAAGATCTGAAGTTTTATCTTCTATGGTGTTATTTCTTGGGCATATTTTCCATTTCTATACATTTTCTTGTTAGATCTACTACGGACTCGCTGTTGAAGATCTTGAAACCTTCGGGCTGCTCTATGTACACTTCCTCCTCAATGACTTCATTGAGGAACGTAGTCTTCACATCCATCTAATGAATGTGCCATCCCATCTGTGATGAGAGAGCTAGGATGCTCCGTATGGAAGAATACCTTACGACAGGTGCAAAGGTTTCCTCATAGTCGATCCCCTCAATTTGTGAGAAGCCCCAGGCAAAAAATATTGCCTTGTACTTCTCGACGCTCCCGTCAGCTGCTTTCTTCACTTTGTAGATCCATCTCGAACCTACCACTAATTTCCCTTCCGACCTTGGGACAATCTCCCATGCACTGTTTCTGACAATCAAATCATACTCTTCCACCATGGCATCTACCCATGCAGGGTCCTCCACAGCTTCCTCGAAGAGATAAGCTCTGTCACGTACAATTGCTCATAAGAACCATGTATCCAGTATCTTGTCGGGTATTTGTCTCTATCTGTTGTGATGTGAGTGTACTACAATCCTCTCGCATCTTTAGCCGATTCTTTCGGCTTAGGTGGTGCGCAGCCCCCTCGATGGTTAGCTGCATGGTGGTCTCTTCCTCATGAACCTCCTCTTGTGGCTGATCCACATCCTGAGGCTCATCCTTAGGAACTAATAGCTCCTCATATGCATGCAAGTGTGGCTCCCTCTCAAGTGAACACTTCATGGTTTTCTCCTCATGAAATTTGATATCCCGTTGCACAACAGTCTTCTGACTATCTGGAAAATACATACGATAGTTGTGGGGTGTATCAGTGTACCCCAAAAATATCCCAACCTCTGCGGTTGGCTCCAGCTTCATCCTAGCATCCTTCGTCACATGAATGTAAACAGGTGAACCAAAAATCCTCAAATGGGAAATATCGGGCTTCTTACAAGAAAATGCCTCCTCGGGTGTACTCATGCCAAGTATCCTGTGAGGACAACGGTTTTGCACATAAACCACAGTATTGCATGCATCCCACAAGTGTACAGGAAGGCCCTGATCATGCAACATCGCCTGTGCAGCACCCACAATCATTCTGTTCTTTCACTCTGCAACCCCATTCTACTGTGGGTTATGATGTGCTATGAGCTCTCTTCGAATTCCTTCTGCGCTGCAAAAGTCCTTGAACTCGCAAGAGATGAATTCACCACCATTGTCGCTCCTAAGAGCCTTCACCTGCTTTCCCTATTCTTTCTCAACTAGTGCCTTGAACTCACAGAACTTTGAGTATGTCTCGCTCTTCTTCTGCATGAAGAATATCCAGCACTTACGAGAAAAATCATCAACAAATATCGCATAGTACCTGTGCTTTGCTGTCGAAGCTACTAAGAAAGGTCCACACATGTCTGTGTGAATTCTCTCAAGGATCATCGTGGTGCGACTATCCTTCTCATGAAAGGTGGCTTTCACAAATTTTCCCAAAGTACATCCCTTGCACTAATCTGACTGCGCAAGTGTACCTTTGGGAAGCTTGGAAGTAGAAATGCTGTTTGCCAAAATTTTCAAAGCTCCATGGTGAAGGTGGCCCAATCTCTGTGCCACAACTCGCCCATCATCGGCTCGCCATTCATGCCTTTCCTGCCATTGGTTTGCGTAGCCACATCTACGCCCGATAAAGTTCTTAACTTGAACTCCAACACTCCTATCCTCAAGGTTCACGATTGCCCTTCTTGAGTAGGAAATCCTTTCCTCGCTAAAGACAACATCATATCCCTTGTCTTCTAACATTGCCACAAAGATAAGATTCTTCTTCAATCCTGGAACATGCATCACTTCCTTGATAGGAAGGAGGTTTGCAGAATCCTCTGAAGAAGGGCGAGTAAATCAGATGTAACATATCTACCATCATCGCCCATCTCAATGTGCACTCCAAGATCTTTCTCATCTAGATCGGTAAACAAATCTTTGTCTGCGGTCATATGAAAAGGCAGCACCCCTTTGTCAAGAAACCACACTGAACCCATCACACTTGAAACTGGCTTGTACGATCGATGAAAAATCCGGCTCAATGCCCGAGGCTAAGGCCTCTCAGTGGAATCTAGCGACACAGCATTTTCTTCTGTGGACAATTAGTGGCGTAAATATCCGTGTTGGTGGCAGTGAAAGAACTTCACCTTAAGACTGTATCACTGCTTCTTGCCTTTCTTCATCTGAGTTATTTCATGAAGATCTGTCCCTAGTACTTTGCCTTATCTCCTCTTGCAAGAGATCCGACCAAAGTCGCTCCCATCCTAGCAATTTCTCCCGACCATTGACAGAGTCCTAATAGGAATGCCAACTCTTTGGAAGCCCAAGGAGAGACAATCTCACCAAGTCCTCGTCATCAATAGTAACCCCCACACTTCCCAGCTCATCCCTGCATTGGGTGAACTTCGTGAGGTACTTGGGCATACTGTCACCTTTCTCCATCTTTATGTTTCTGAGTTTATCCTTGAGCGCCAACTTCCTCTGGTCGCTCTTGCTTTGGAATAAATCTGTCAAAGCTTTCCACATAAAGAATGGAGAATCTTTACCATGAAGGTTAGAAACTATGTGATCCTTCACACCTTCCAACAGAATCCTTCAACACTTTGTTGTCTTCTTTTGCTATGCGTCAAGTGCAGCTGAATCGCTAGAAGTAGGTTTTGGAATTTTTGCATCTATGAACTCCTTCAACCCATTATCATCTCACATGACCGTTCCATCCCCGTCCTTCCATGCAATATAATTCTCGAGCTTTCCCCAAGGGCATACTCCATTCCAAGTAATCCGTTGAAAGACATCTCAATTTCGACACAACAACCCACCGCAAAATTCGAATTCCACCGACCAAGCCATCAAATCAGCTTCAATGTTTTGCAATTGCTCCAATGATCAATATCGCTTCGATACCATGTAGAAATTTGAATAACTTATATGTTATACACCAATATTCTCCTGATCACACACTATTTTAACTTCATGCACAATACAAAATCTCTTCTACCATTGATCATTAATTGCGGAAATAAAAACAATCACATGCGCACATTAAAACCATAAAAAATCACACATATGAACACAATATTTTATGGGAAAGCTTAAAGCTAAAAACCCCCAACTATCTATATATTATATGTCATAGAGATCATGTAACAATCATCATACAAAGCTCCTCACAAGCTCTAAGTACAATCTCCAATTTCTACACACTAATCAAGCTCGATCTAGCAAATCACATGCTCCAATTTCTACCGCCTGATAGCCTGCATCTACTGCGCAATCCCTGCTGAAGAATGGCTCATAATTAAATTCGAACCACCTGGATTGTATTGCGCAATCCTCATTGGCATCTCCATCAATGTGTGGTGCAAACTCATGCACCAATATAGTCACAACTGATAGTCACATTGCTCTTTCACCTACCTCTTCACTGGTCTCCACTGAAACTGTCCATGCACTGAAGTTAATTGATGTATTCTTTAGTTGATTAATGAGTTTATAATTAGTGAATTAATTAATAATTAATTCACACCACTCTCACTAGTGTATCAATCAGTTAGACTAGATACAACTAGCTCAACTATGTTTAACTCAGTTAAACTGAACACAACTCCATTAACTTCCTCAATCAACTCCACCAAACTCTCTCACATGAGTTCTAATTGAAGTCTCCATGCAATAGCTCCACTTTACCCTTAGGAATAGCGTAATTCCTTCTGTCAGCTTCTGTGCCACATCTGTGCACTTAACTGAAGTGCTCCAAGAGAATGAGATAATGTTTATAGTCCAAATATTATTAAGAGCTAATGATATTCGACATATCTATTTTTAGACTGGCAATCTAAAAATAGATTCCGCCCAGTATGTCTAAAAATAGAAGTCCATCTATTTTTCCAACTTGACCAACCATCCAAAAATAGCATTCTGAAACTCATAGAATATGATCGACATGTCTAAAAATAGACATATTCTAAAAATAGACTTTGTGCCAAAAATAGCCTACAGGCCCACTTAGTGAAGGCGACTTCTTTCCACTAAGCTCATCATCTTGTTGCAATCTCAACACTTTTAATCCTTTTTCCTGTCTTTGATTGCAGGTCTTACATGCTGAATTGACCTCTTTTGGAGCGACTGGATTGAATATTATAGCAAGCTTTTGACTTTAGGTAGGAGCATCTCCTCTTACTTAGTTAATTAATAATTCTGAATCACAGTAGTCTAGATAAAATGGTTTGCATTTGGTTGTTTGTTTCTAGATATCCTTAGGATACTAGGGAGATCGTTCTTGTCTGCAAGAAAAATTTTATCCGCATAATACCCTTGAAACATGAAGGTTGCAGAGGAGATAATAAAGAAGAAGAATGCTGGCATAGCAACATTGAGAAAATAATTGAAGCTGTCAGCCAATGAAGATCCTCTTACCAAAGATATTGAGGAGACTGAGACCCAAAATATTGATATGATGAAACTCATCATGGAGAAAAATGCACAAATTAGGAAAATGGAGATTGAGATGAAGAAGATGATAAAAGAAAAGTAGCAGAATGCAAAATTGTATATGATTCCATTAGATTTTGTACGTATTACAACCATTCCTACAGCTACAACTTCTACTCCACAGACTACACAAACAGGAGATGGTGCTGAAAAATTTACTAAGGCAATAGAAAATATGTCCTTTCAGAAAGAAGAAATTAATAAACTGCAGGACCAGGTTAAAGTGTTACAGGACCAGAAGACAAGGAGTGAGGCCTCTCACTTAGCAGAATCACAGAGAGCTCATGAACCAATTGGAATATTGCATAAGTTAGAAAGAGAGTCAACAATAGGATAGACGTTGGCCAAGGCCAAGGAAATCATCTAGACATACATCATGAACTCCATTGCTGAAATCTGGTGTTGCATCCAGATTATATTTGAGAAAAAAGAGTTAATAAAAAAAGAAATAGATGCTATAACATAGATCAAACAAGAGTTGGGAGAAATTCCTACAACAACAACAAACATTATCAAGTTCCTAAAATCTAATAGCAAATATGAACTTGATGATTTGGGAGTAGATGATAGGGAAAAGACTATTATGGAAGTGAAGAGGATTCTTACCAAGAAGGATCTAGTTGTTCAACTAGAAGAGAAATGTCACAGTCTGGAGATAACAGTTAACAGATTAGTTTCCAGAATTGAGGCTTTAACATAGAAAAGCCTGCCTTCTTTATTTGTAATTAATGATAAGTTAATTGCTTATGAATATTATGTCAGAAAAATGAAAGAGATTTCCAGGGACAACTCCAAATTTGTAAGCATCAAAGGCAACATGACAAACAAAGCATTTTTAGAAGGTATGAGTAATGATTTCTTCATCCAGCATAAGGTAAAACATGTTTTTGTTGTAAAAAACACTTTTTCTATATACACAAAATTTGATGAGATTTACCACAAGGTAATTAAGTTGACCATCCCATATGAATATTGATGGGATAAACTCTGCGAGTTACATGATTGAGCGGTAATTCGGAGGCAGTCAGCACAGGCCAACATATCAACCAATGTAGCCCAAGAATAGGTCTATTCAGCAACTGTTTCCTCCAAAACAGTGCCAACATTCCAGATCATTGTACACCTTGCCTATTATTTTGTAATAGTTCAATTTTATTGTTTGATATCACGACAATAATACATTGTCGGTTAAGACAACGATTCTGTAAATAATTTTAGTAACTAGTACAAATACTTCATTGTTTGAAGTATTAGGGGTTGATTGTTGAGTATAATTTATGCTAAGCATTGTAATTTTATGGTTGCTGGAAGCATGAATAATACAAGGACATTATTCACATGATTCATGTGGTGCATCTATTGATGATGTTTTTCTTCTTTTAATGTGTTATTCATTGTTTTTCCTTTCTTTATATTTTTGAAAAAGCTTAATTACATAACAGAAGCTGTGATGAATAAGATATGTTATTAAGAGCACCCTATTCTGGATTTACATGTTTTTTGCTATGGTTAAATTGAGGAATACTTCACTGCTCCTTAATTTTTATTGAATTCTACATTTCTTCCATTTTCATAATTCATTTAAAATCCTTAAATATCTAGTTAATGCAACCTATCTTGCCCTATGAGACTCCTTCAAAAATTGATGCAGATCCAGTTAATTTTAAGTCTCCATATCCCAATGGAATTATAGAAATTTAATCAACTAAACAATCTAAATCAAACAAAAAATCAAGCATAGTAATAATTAGCCTAAAATTCACTAAAAACATAGCTAAATTTTACAGGGAGATCCCTCTCTGAAGCTGGCAGGGCTAGATCCCATCTTCCAAAGTGGTTTTGATGTTGTCCTCTGTGTTTATTCTCATAATATCGTAAATTACAGAACAATAACATAGTGGCAACCATATTGGGGAAAAATTGAAAATATTATAATTTTCTTCGAATTCTTAACCCTGGTCAAAAAAATTTATTATAGGAATATTTAGAGAGATTGTTTCCTTTTCATTTTTGTAAATAATAAGTGTGTGTGTGTGTGTGTGTGCCTTAGATTTTAATTATGGCTCCCAAAAGAGCTTACATTAGATCTCATCCTGATCCAAAGCCTACAGTTATTGTTGATGATCATGAAAAACTACTGAGAATAAAAAGTATAGCAGAAATCCAAGGAAGTAGTAGTCCTCCCTATAGAGTAGATTCTCTCCAAAAATATTTTGTTACCCTACAATACATTGAATTTTACTTACCTTTTGAACATAGTTTGTTTAAAACTAAGTCAGCCAATTGGGAAGATAAAACAATGGTAGACCAAGCAACATTAAGACATAATTCTTTTGAGGTACAGTTTTCCCAACCTGATATTGACCTTCAAATTATTAAAAATTTTGATAAATTTCAAGGTTTAGTTTCAGGTCTTGAACTTTCTGTTCACGAGGCATATGTCCAAAAGTCTGTTGAACTCTTCGCCCTGAATTCTTTTGCAGTTTCATCTACCTCATCACAATCTGTTCATCCTAGGTCATCTAGTCCTACCCCTTCTGTAGTTTCCACTACTACCCCTGTAATTTCTCATCAAGCAACTCAAACCCTATATTCTCCAAAATATTCACCACAATCCAACCTTCACCTTCACCAAAACCAAAAGCTTTAGTTCATCCTCCACATCTGATTCAACCTCCATCTTTCATCTAACAACCACCTTTGATCAATCCACATATTGTTCATCCTCATAAACATATAATGGTAGCCAGATATGCTCCACTTGTTCTTCAAGCTCCTTTGTAAAACATGCCATAGGACTGACAAACAAGGATTCCACAATTTGATGGAACTGGACCTATCACTGCCCAACATCATGTAGAAAGGATGAATGATAGTTTTAACCTTCAAGAAGTAGATGAGGAAAATGTCCAAATGAGGTTGTTTGCACAAAGTCTCATTGGAGAAGTTAGGAAATGGTTTAAACCCTTGCCTCCTGCTAGCATCAATGATCTCCCTACATTCCATTAGAAATTCCTTAATAGATGGGAAATTAAAATGAATCCTCTTCAGATTCTATCAGAATATGAAAGCATTATGAGGGAACCTGGGGAAGTGTCCAGGATTATTGCACTAGATTTAATAATGTATACAATGCAATTATTGCCAACATTAAACCACCACAAGGTCTAGTGTTAATAAAATTCCCAGATGGCTTTGAGGCATACATGTCTTATCGATTGAGAGAGAGAAGTTCCTCAACATTAGAAGAAATGAAAAGGGATGCGGTGAGCATAGAAGCCAATTTGTTAGCAAATAAGCCTAGGATAAGAACTGAAAGAAGAGTGAAAATGAAAGAATAACCCTCAAACTTCTTCTACTGATGCAAAAATAGATTCATTATTCATAACGATAGAAATAATGATGGAAAGGATTAATATAAATGAAAGGGATTCTCCTAGATAAAACCAGCCTGTACCTCAAAATCGTAATCAAAATTTTAGAATAAATCCTCCCCAAATCAAACAGAGGGAACAAAGAGGCCCAAATCAACAAATTAGACCTCCATTTCAGGAGAATTATGCTTATGATGATGGGGAAATTATAGAAGAGGTAGAAGTTAGAAAAATAAATTTAATGAGTATTAATGATGATGAAACTTTTTTTCTCACTCAAGAAGAACAAGAGATTTTTCAACTTTCCCAAATTGAGATTGATTCGGAAGAATCAGATGATTATAAATAGGGATTTGAAAATGCTATTATGGAAGTCCATAGGAAATATAATCTTACGAGTAAGAAAACTTCAGATACCCCCAACAAAAAGAATTCTGAAAATCCTGCTAAGAAAACCTCTGATACTTTTGTTAAGAAAATAATAGACAATTCTGCCAAGAAAATTGTTGATAGTTATGGAAAAAAGACAGTGGAAAATCCTTCCAAAAATATAGTTGAGAATACTTCCAAAACTACTCAAACTAATATCCCAACCAGCAGTCAACAAAAAGAACCCGTATCAAAAAAAATTGCTGATAAATCTGATTTTCTAAACTTAAGTAAGATTCAAACATCATTCAACATTGAGAATGAATTAGCAAAATAAAAAATTCCCATTCCTTTAACAGATTTAATGAACAAAAATCTATACAGATCTCAAGTGATGAAGGCTCTAAACATAGGGGAAACCACTAACATTGTTAATTTGAATGATGATCAGCTTGAACTCTTATTTGGGCCAGAAGTTGATGGAAAACCACAAGAGGGAGGTGTTCCTCCATTCTGTGTTAGCCTTAATGTCCATGATAAGATTCTCCATAGTGCTATGTTAGATTCAGGTGCTTCACACAATTTAATGCCGAAATATATTATGGAAAAAATTGGTCTTGACATTACTATACCCTATAAAGATTTGTATTCACTTGATTCCAAGAAAGTAAGATTCCTAGGTCTCATCAAAGATCTATGTGTTACTTTAGCTCAAATCCCAGCCAAAAGTATAGTAATGGATATAGTGGTTGCAGATATACCCCTTAAGTATGGCATGTTGTTGTCACGCTCATGGGGAGAAAAATTACAAGGGACCCTACAAATGGACATGACCTTTGATACCATACTAGTGTTTGGTCAGAAAAGGAGATTATATAGGGAAAATTTGATGAAATTCATGGTGAGTAGTCACGATAAACCACATAACTATCCTCTTTACTCTGTCCACTTAGATTTAGAATATTTCATTATTTATAATGATGGAGATATCAATACTCAAGTTGCCAATGCAGAAAATGATATTTGTGAAACATATGAAAACAAAACACAAATAGTGGAACAAAACACTAAGCTCGAACCTCTTTGGAACATGAGTTTTGATGGATATTGCAGTAGGGAGGGTTTTGGAGTAGGAGAGTTGGTTTCAAACACATGAAAAAACCATGCTGAAGGTCATTCATATAAGCTCAATTTTCAATGTACCAATAATATAGCCAAGTATGAAGCACTTCTATTAGGATTGCAATTTTTGAAAAAAATGGGTGCCAAGAGAATTTCCATTCATAGATATTATGAGTTAATCATAAAACAAATTAAAGGAGAATACTCTACAAATCATCCTAGATTGAGAGCATACAAAAATGCTATGCTTGACTTTCTAGAAAGTTTTGTGGAATATGATCTTGCTGCAATTCCTAGAAATCAGAACATCCTCGCCAATGGTCTGGCTTTTTCAGCCAACACATGTAAAATGCCTCACCCCAATAGACAATATATAGTGGAAGTAAAACATCCACCAACTGTACCAGATAATATGAGGTATTGGCAAGTGTTTGGAAATGACAAACAAATTGAAAACATTCTACATTATAAGGATGAATATGAAGAAAATAGTATATATTTAGAGTGTTAATTAGAAGATCAAATAGTTGTACATTCTAATTTAGAAAATTAGTTAGATAACTCAGATGTAAATATTCATGTAGATAAAGTTGTAAATAAATTAGAATTGCTTGAAATAGATCCAGAAAAAGAAGAGTTTGAAATACTCCAGTTAAAGGATAATGTTTTACCTAGAGGTTTGGTGCCATTAGAATAATGATTTGATTTCAATGATGTAGCTAAGAAGCCTAATATTGAGCCCAGATGGGCAGATGTAGAAGAGTGTAATATAGGCAATGAAAAATATCCTAAAATGATAAAACTATCCAAATCACTGCCACTTGCTGAAAAACAAAAATATATTGCTTTATTCAAAGAATTCATTGATGTCTTTGCCTGGAGCTATGAAGACCTCAAAGCATATGATACTAGTATTATACAACATAAAATACCAATTAAAGAAGATCAGAAACCATTTAAGTAGAAACTTCGAAGAATAAATCTAGTTCTGACGCCTTTGATTGAGAAAGAAATTAAAAAAAGATGTATGATGCTAAAATCATAGTTCCTCTTAGTTACTCTATATGGGTGTCTAACATAGTCCCAAATAGGAATAAAACAAGAGAAATTAGATTATGCATATATATTAGAAATCTTAATAAGGTCTCCCTGAAAGAAAACTACCCTTTGCCAAAAACGAATCACATATTGTAGAAGGTAGTTGGATTTAGTAGGATTTCTTTATTAGATGGTTTCTTAGGCTACAACCAAGTCTGAGTTCATCCTGATGATTAGGGTAAAAAAACTTTCACTACTCCATGGGGTAACTTCATGTATGTGAATATTCCCTTTGGATTAATGAATGCTAGAGCCACATTCAAAGAGCAATGGATATTGCCTTTGCTGATGAAATTGGCAAGTTTATCGTGATATATCTAGATGATATTACTGTCTATTCAAAAACTGATGAGGAACACTTGTTACATCTGAGAAGAGTGTTTGAGAAGTGTAGAAGGTTTGGAATTTCATTAAATCCTAAGAAAACACTTTTTGGCCTTGAAGAAGGAAAAATTATAGGTCATATTATTTCTAAATATGGTATTAGGATTGATCCTAGTAGAATTGAAGCCATATTGAAAATCAGTCATCCTAGAAACATGAAGGAGCTTCAATAATTTATTGGTAAGATAAATTTCCTAAGAAGATTCATTCCCAACCTTGCAGAACTTCTCAGAAATATAAAAAATATGCTTAAAAAAGATTCATAAATAAGATGGAACATTGAAGCTAGGCAATCATTTGATCAAGTTAAACAAGCACTGACAAAAGCACCAGTCTTGATCAATCCAGATTACACTAAAGATTTTATAATATTTTATTTTTCATCTGAGCATATTGTTGCAGCTAATTTATTATAGAAAAATAATGAAGGACTTGAACAACCCATTGCATTATTTAGTAAGTCCTTAAGGGATGCAACATTGAAATATAACATAATGGAAAAACAATCCTTTGCATTAATAAAAGCAATCAAAGATTTCCGAGTGTATATCCTACATTCCCATATAATTTCTTATGTACCAAACTCAGTGAGCAAGGATATTTTAACTCTTGGACCAGATGGTAAAAGAGGTAAATGGATTTCTATCATTCTTGAGTATGACTTAGAAATCAAACCTACTAAGCTTATCAAAGGACAATGACTAGCCAAATTGATGGCTGAATGCAAATTTCATGCATTGGATATCAACTTTGTTGCTGCATTAGATGATCAAGAGGAGTAGGCGACCCCACAAATTGATGAGGCTTTTTTGACATCACCCTGATATGCAGGCCTCATATTTGTTTTATTCAATTTAAATGCTCCTCTTGGTTTAAAAAAAACAAAGGCTAGATTTATAAATTTAAAAGCAGTCAAGTTTTTCATCATAGATAAAATTTTATATTGGAAAGATGTTGGTGGTATTTTACTAAAATGTCTATTGAAATATGATGCAGAAAGAACCATGCTGAAATTCCATGAAGGTGATTGCAGTGGACATATATACTAGAAAACCACTACTAACAAGATCCTTAGAACTGGTTTCTACTGGCCTACCCTTTTCCCTGATGTCCATAAGAAAGTAACCTCCTGCCACAAATGCCAAATATTTGAGGGAAAAAGAAAACTATTGCCTCTGCCTTTAAAACCCATATCTGTTGAAAGTCCTTTCCAAAAATGGGGATTGGATTTCATTGGTGAAATCCATCCTCCATCCTATGCCCAACATAAGTGGATTCTCACAGCCACTAATTACTTTACTAAATGGATTGAAGCCACGCCTTCTAGATTAGCCACTGATGTTGTTATCATTAAATTTATAATAACCAATATCCTCTTTAGATTTGGTTGTCCAAACAAACTCATTACTGATAATGCTGCAACCTTTAAATCCAAGAAAATGATAGATTTATGCAGTAAATACCATATCAATTTGGGCCATTCAACTGATTATTACCCTCAAGGTAATGGGTTAGCTGAATCCTCAATCAAGAGATTGGTCAACATCATAAAAAATCTGTTAGAGGACAAAAAAAAGTCATGACACAACAAGTTAATTAATGCACTTTGGGCTGATAGACTTACTACAAAGAAGTAAATTGGGATGTCACCATATAAATTGGTTTTTGGGATGGATGTTTTTTTTCCATCCTCTTTGGAAGTTCCAGTTATGAAGATGATTCAGGAATTGTAGCTTGAGCCAAATGACACTCATAGGAGAATTAACCAGACTATTCAGTTGCAACAATCTAGGGAAGAAGTCTACAGTAAAACACAGGTCATCTTGGAAAATGTCAAAAATATTTTTGATAGAAGAAGTAAAGCTCATGATTTCAATCTGGGTGACAAAGTTTTGAAGTGGGATTCCAGAAGAGAGGACAAAGGAAAACATGGGAAATTTGACAATCTTTGGAAAGGACCTTACGTCATTTATTCTTTTAGAGGACACAATGCATTCTTTCTTAAAGATCTAGATGGAACATAAATGCCTAGTGGGTCTGTAAATGGCAGAATGCTGAAGCATTACTTTTCTTAGGAATAAATATTTTGTTTACATGAAATCATTGTAAATATCATTATCTTTATTATTAGGATTGGGTAACCTATTGACAGAATTTGAAGTCTACAGAGAAGGCCGTAAGCATTTGATTGACACGATACCATATTTACTCCAACAAAAGAAGAAATTAGGTGCAGATGTTGCTGAAATGGAACACTTAAGGCTACTGATAAAATGTTCTTGGCACTTCACATTGAGAAGTACCATCACTAGCTAGATCCACTGTTAGGGTCCTATAATTTATAAGATCTCAAGGTGATTGAGTATTTTATCTTAGTAAACTTATATTGTAAATAAATTTCAATATGCAAATGATTTCCAAAAAAATAGATAAAAGAAAAATGAAAAGAGGGTATATCTAAAAAAAAATGAATAAATAAGAAAAATAAAGAAAACATTGAAAAGAATAAAAAAAATCAGAACCCCACAAAAGAAAATAACACTGAAAGTGCTGAAAATTCAAATGCCATGACTGATAGATAGTTTTCCTTTTTTAAAATGAAATAAGATTGCGTGTAGCTTGTTTAAAATGCCACAATGACTAGTATTTTTTGGTTACACCATACAACTTAAACATGGTTGAATAATTTTGAATTTTATGAATTAGGTTAGAGAATAAAGATTTTCCAAACAGTCTAATCTTGGTAAATCAATAGTTAGGGAGAAAATGACATTGATTCAATTTTTGAATCTGAATCAATTGGAGAAATAGGGGATAATATAGAATATATTTTTCATAAAAAAAAGGACATGGGTTTGCTAGTCTAAATGCACCCCTAGCAGAAATAAAAAATGTTAGTTTAGCAAAAATAATTTAAGTGTGAAAGGGTAGGTAGACGTGTTTTGGCTTTGAAAAAGGATTACAAATTCTATATCCTAAGTTTAAATTTCATTATGCAGAAGGCACATAAAGGGGTATATGTCAAAATTTTTCTTTATCCTATGTATTTGAGATTCATTATGTATCGAGGACATAAAATTATACATTTGATTTATGCAAGGTCTTATCCTAAGCTTTTGAACCTAAAGAAAAAGTTTCTCCCCGACAAAAAGTTCTTGCCACATATGTTAAATACCTTGCAGTTATCCGCCATCCGATCTACCTGCTCCTTGATCAACAACCCTCGTTAGCCTTTGGTCCCCCTCTCCATCCTAGATTTACCGCCAACCGGGAGGGGGGGGGGGGGGTCTGAAATAAGCAGTTTCTCTGCCTGGGCCCACTACCACATGGCCTCCCCTCCACTCTTCACACCCCCCCTAGCCTAAACAACTAACTACCTACTACACCCCTCGAAAAACACCTTCCCTACCCGTTACCCCTGCCATTACCGTTGCACCACGTTGTTAATCCGTTAATAATCAAATCACTTCCCACGGTATTTTATCCGTTAATCATTTAATTAAATATTGATGACCATTAATTTAAACGACCCACGCCATTTACGAAGGAACAAACTTTGGTTATATAAACCCTGCAATTTCATCCTTTCCAACCTTTATTGTGCTATTATATATGCAAATCCAATTGTTTTACAGGTTTACAGTGTGGCAATATTTATCAGCTGATCTGTCTGCAAACAAGCGACAAAAACTTACTTTTTCTTCTTCAACCAACCACACAGTTGCCGCGCAATCTTGGTAATGCTGTTCGTCCTAATTCCAGTCGAAATTATTCAAAATTAATAAATTATGCCTCCTAAAAATAAGAACCAGGAGAAACCTTTCAATCCATTGGTTCACCCTCCCATAGAATTAGATCATGTTCCTTTAGCTGATAAGTTTTATAAAATAAATGAAACAAAATGTGAATTTGAGTTATTTGAAATGTATGGCTGGTTGGAAGACAAATTCATTGATAAATTAGATGAACTAGACTATGGGAGTCCAATATTCCACACTATATCTTCCCTCATACCTTCCGTGCCCTTGAATTCATAAGAAAGTGCCAAGCCTGCTACATTCCTAATCAAAGAGCTATCGTTGCCCCTACTCGTGAAATTATTTTCACCATCAATGCCCAGTCAATTAATCAAATGATGCAAGCTCCCTCTATGGAAAAAACTACTCCTTTCTCCTTAGAAGCCCTTAATGAAATCTACCAAAAAATCGATTTTTCTAAAAGAGCTAAAATATTTGACATATTTCTACCTGAAAAAACTCAATTGCCAAAGAAAAACCCTCCATACACTTCCTCCATATTCCATGATCAAGCCAAACGGATAATAAAAATCATTTCATACATCCTTGGGTATTATTTTGATCAGTGGGTAAATGAACCCATTTTAGGATTCCTTTCTATATTTTCCACATACAACAAACCAACAATCATTTTCACTTTCATCCAATTCCTGGAAGACAAAATCCATGATCAATTTCTCAAGTTTCAGACTGAAGAAGTGTTTAAATACTCTTCTATTTTGGTATATATTTTTGTGTATTATCAGGGAGATAGATTCAAATTTTCCATGCAGAAGTTCGATGAGGAAGGTAACCAGCAATTAGTAATCTTCTGGACATCTTTGGTAATGAAAGAATAAAAGGAATAATCTTACTAACAGTTCATTGAATTTTTTTTTCATCCAGCTATGAGTGTCCTAAGCAGTACAACAGAACTTAGGATAAGTGAGGAAATTAAGAGGATAATTTATTTGGCAGATCAAGCCAAGACATGAGAGTGGTACTTGTACCATAATTACACTGAGAATAGAGTCTATGGATGTGAGCTTTCACCCTGTAAGCTCCAAAAATTCCTCCCCATGAGGATTTTTTCTCTTGAGTATATCAGAAAAATGCTAAATGTAGATGAGATTCACTTTGTAGTAGGCAAGAAGAAGTCCCAATTTAGGATCAAGACATAGATTGGATATTTTATTTGCAATAGTAGATCAATAGGGGAGGAGGTAAACAAGATTTGGAAAGAGATGAATTTCAGCTTGAGTTTCACTTGGTCCTATGATCCTCTGGGAATTATTTCAAAACTAAGAGTAGAAAACAAGACTACTCCCTACATTCATACCCATAGGCCTGAGATAGAAAGATACATGAACCAATCAGTATGGGCTAAAAGAACATTGCAATAGGCTGAGGAGCAGTTGGCATCAATATCAACATCACAGACTCCCGTCCCACAGGAAAAAGCAGTGAAGAGGAAAAGAGAAGAAGAGTCACCTTCAGTGACTGATAGTGTTGGTAAAGAATTTAATAAAATGTAGAGGAAGAGGAAAAAGCTGAATCCTAAGGTTGACATAGATAAAAAATCAGAGCAATAAGTTTCTATGGTCATTAAAGAAACACCTTCCTCCTCTCAAGTAGGTGGCCAATCCATTGCTTCTCCTATAACTTCTTCAATATCTCATGACCATAAGGAATCTATTTTAACAACTAAGGTTGTCCAAGGTGAGAAGGAAAAGAAAATATTTGACAGGTTCAAGGAGATAAAGCTTAAGAATGAAATTCTTAAGAACAACACCTATTCCCAATTCTAGAAGCAAACTTCCAGCTCTCAAAGCAGATTGTTGTTAGTATTTGATTCAAAGAAGGGTAAGATGCAGATGGCCTTCCTTGAGGCCCAAATTCCATAGCCAAATTCAACGTCCGACTACAAGAAGACAATATTTGAATTTGACATAAAAGATATCCATCCCATTGATCCAATGGATATGCATAAGCAGATAGGTGAAATGATTTCTTCAACTCTGACTAATACTACCATGAATATTTCCAAATTGCAGGTTTCCTTGTCCAATATCCAATCACATTTGAAAATGGAGAAGATTTATTCTCTTACTAAGGATACAAGAATTAAATCCTTGGAAGGTTTAGTGGTCAAGATGGGATATGACCCTTCAAACATGAAGGATGCAGAAGAGATAATCAAGAAGAAGAATTCTAACATAGCAGCATTGAGAAAATAGTTGAAGCTGTCAGCCATTGAAGATCCTCTTACCAAAGATATTGAGGAGACAAATACCCAGAAGACTAATATGATGAATCTCATCATGGAGAAAAATGCACAAATTAGGTAGATGGAGACTGAGATGGAGAAGATGATCAAAGAAAAGGAACAAACTGCACAAATTTATATGATTCCATTAGATGTTGTACCTCTTACATCCATTCCTATAGCTACAATTTCTACTCCACATAATACACAAAAAAACAGATGGTGCTGAACAATTGACTAAGGCAGTAGAAAATATGTCCATTCAGATAGAAGAAATTAAGAAACTACATGACCAAGTTAAAGTGTTATATGGACAGAAGATAAGGAGTGAGGCCTCTTACTTAGTAGAATCACAGAGAGCTCGTAAACTAATTGAAAGATTGAAGAATTTAGAAAGAGAGTTAGAAATAGGACAGAACTTGGCCCAAGCGAAGGAAATCATCTCGACAGACATCATGAAATCCATTGCTGAAATTTGGCCTTGCATCTAGATTATCCTTGGGCAGAAAGAGTTAATAAAAAAGGCAATAGATGCTATAACAAAGATCAAACAAGAGTTGGGAGAAATTCCTATAACGATTTTTTTTTCTTTTTTTTTTATCAAGTTCCTAAACTCTAATAACAGATATGAACTTTATTATTTGGGAGTAGATGACATGACAAAGACTATTCTGGAAGTGAAGAGGATTCTTACCAAGAAGAATCTAGTTGTTCAACTATAAGAGAAATGTCACAGTCTGGAGATAGTAGTAAACAGTTTATTTTCCAAAATTGAGCATTTAACACAGAAGGGTCTGCCTTCTTTATTTTTAATTAATGATAAGTTAATTGCTTATGAATATTATGTCAGAAAAATGAAAGATATTTCCAAGGACAACTCCAAATTGAAAGCAACAAAGGCAACATGACATGCAGAGCATTTTTAGAAGCTATGAGTAATGATTTATTCATCCAGCATGAAATAAATCATGTTTTTGTTGTAAAACCCACTTTTTCTAGCTATACATAAGTTGAAGAGATTTAACACAAGGTAATTAATTTGACCATCCCAGATGAATATTGAAGGGATAAAATCTATGATTTACAGGATTGAGCAATAATTCGGAGGCAGTCAACACATCAGCCAACACAACCCATGAATAGGTCTATTAAGCAACCGTTTCCTCCAAAACAATGCCAACATTCAAGATCATTGTACACCTTGCCTATTATTTTGTAACCATTCGATTTTATTGTTTGATATCATGAAAATAATACAATGTTGGCTGAGACAACGATTTTGTAAATAATTTTTGTAATTAGTATAAATATTTCACTGTTTGAAGTATCAGGGGTTGATTGTTGAGTATAATTTCTGCTAAGCATTGTAATTTTCTAGTTGCTGGAAGCATTAATAATACAAGGACATTCTTCATAGGATTCATGTGGTGCATCTACTGGTGATTTTTTTCTTCTGTTAATGTGTTATTCATTTTTTTTTCCCTTACTCTGTATTTTTGAAAATCTTAATTACATAACAAAAACTGTGATGAATAAGATATGTTATTAAGAGCACCCTATTATGGATTTTTTTAATTTACATGTTTTCTGCTAAGGTCAAATTGAGGAATAGTTCACTGCTCCTTAATTTCTACTGAATTCTACATTTCTTCCATTTTCATAATTCATTTAAAATCCTTAAAGATCTAGTTAGTGCAATCTATCTTTCCCTGTGATACTCCTTCAAAAATTGATGCATATCCAATTAATTTTAAGACTCCATATCCCAATGGAATCATAGCAATTTAATCAACTAAACAATCTCAATCAAACAAACAATCAAGAAAAATAGTAAATAACCTAAAATTCACTCAAAACATAGCTAAATTTTATAGAGAGATCCCTCTCTGAAGCTGTCAGAGCTAGATCCCAGCTTCCAAAGTGGTTTTGATGTTGTCCTCTGTGTTTTTTCTCACAATCTCATAAATTACAAAACGATAACAAGACCTCCAAAAGTCTATTTTCACTACGAAAATAAGTGAGGAAAAATCTCATTTTTTTCTCCTAATATCAATCCTTCGTTTTATATTTTAATTGGTGCCTTCTAGCTCCAATAAAGGTACTCCACCTTGCATCTGCGTGAAGTCCTTATCTTCCTGTCAAGAATTGTGGTTTATTGCAATTATTCTAAACATGAAGGAGAAAAAACTTCGATGGATGGAATCTGAACATTTTCTCCAAAACCATCTTTCTTTGGCTCAAACAAAATTCACCTTGAAGCCTCTCCTTGCTGAAACCAAACTTGATTTACCACCTGGAAATCATAAGCAACTCAATGCTTTCCATGCATTGATTTACACATTGCTTTGTTGTCCTCAAGCTTCATGTGTACACTTTGATGTATTGGCTTCATTTGTTAAATGAAATTATTGACTTTATCCACATCATCATGGTCATCTTCTGCACAATATTTACCAAAGATTAAATTCAAAAACAATCTTTACATCGAAATAATTGTATAAGTGAGTGCTTAACACAACTATAGACATACTAGATGTAATACAAATGCTCATCCCAAAAGTCCCCAAAAAAATGGACTCATCATCAAGCCAAAATAGCATGAAATTTCAAAGAAAACACACTTGTTGAAGATAAGTGATTGTTCATGACTTCATTTTACAAAGTACCCAAACAGGAATATACAACAAGTATTTAACATTTTACAAAGCAAGTAAATTATACAAAATAGTCTACCCATTCTTTGCCTAACCTAGGATTATGGGTTCTCTTTTTGCACCTGCTTTGCTTCGAAGGCTTCTTCAAGAACTACATCAATTTCTATTTTTCCACGTGCGACTTTCCTTACAAGGGATTGAATGAACTCTTTTTCCTTCTTGGGACAAAGTTCCAGATGAAGTTTCCAACAATTTTCAATCTGGTGCCCATTCATTCTACAATCGGTACAAAATTATTTCGCTTGCCTAGAGAAAGGAAGTATTCATAACAGAGAGATATTCCTAATGCATGGTCCCAAAGATTTGGTCCATTATTTTGACCATTGCCTTACGCTACTCACAATCAGCCACACAATGGTCAGCTGCATCACAAAATGTCCCATAAATAATCAAAATCACCAAACTATTTGAAATTCCCATGACACTTATACCTATCCTTTGGGCTATTACTTGGACTAGAATAACTAGACTTGGCATGTCCCTTGGAACATTCATATTTCTTTGGGGATAATTTTCCATCATCACTACCATCATGGTGTGACATATCATCACTTGATGATTTCTTCGCCTCTACAATTTTAGAGCACTCTCCCATTTCTCCATGACCATAGCCCAATCCTTCATATGATGGCCATTATTTCACCTCGATAGGATTAGTGATACCTTTTCTATTGACTCTGAGGCCCCTTCCATCATAACCCATCCGAGTTAAAAGCTTCATACCAATTCCTTTGGTATTCTTTTTAAAGGCTACAAAACATGTGTTATCACCATTAGCTGAAGGAGTAGAGATAGAAATGCTAAATACCTCCTTTGAACTATCACCCATATTTTATATTTCAGATGATGATGAGTACAAGATGGATAATGACTTAAACAAATAACTTTTACCAACTAACACATAAGGATAATCTTTCAGATGCTTACAAAACTCACAAGAACCATCCTCAACATAGGGTCCATATCCTGTGTACAAACCATGACCACAAATTGGCTTCATCTTAAAGGGGCTCCTTTTTGCTTCCAGAATGAAACTCTCACTAGTATTTTCCTCCACTACATGCTGCAATTGTAGCCACATTTTCTTTTTCTCCTCCTCTACAACTTCAAGCAATCTCTTCAACTCAACATTCTCCATTCGAAGAGATAGATTAATTTCCTCCAACTCTTGGAGTATTTCACGCTTCTGTTTATTTCCCATACTTGAAACTTGGTGAGAACCTACTTCGATACCACCTAATTTGAAAAATTGGAGGAACAATCCTCCTATCAAAAACTGATCATCCTCTAACACTTTACAAGTTAAAAAAATGGGTTTTTAAAAGTAAAATAAGTTTCACAACCTCTTAAATATGGTGAGTTAAGGTTTCACATGAACTTAAAAGAGAAGCAAATTCACATGCAAATCAAGATGATAAACATGAAGAGAAGAAACCATCATTTTATAAGATAATTCACCCCTCCCGAGAGACATCTCCGGGCCTGCTCCAACAGCTAGAATGTATATTGATTTTAGTAGAAAATGAGTACATACAACTTGTTGACAGTAAAGTGGCTTGTTTCTCTTAGAAAGAAATACTCTTCTACAAATAATTCTCACTTAGAAAGATGAATCCCTACAACAAGTCATGAAAATATCAACATAAAAAGGACACTCTCACAACAAGTCCTTGTACTCCACCTAAAATGCAAGCACCAAAACATACAAAAAATCCACAATGAAGTGCTGCAAAGAGATTCTCTCATGAGCACATATTGAGAAAATACTAAAAAGAGCTGCTCTACTAAAGTAAAAATTGTTGCATATGAAGCTAAAAGGATGGAAAACCTATAGCTAGGTTATCTTCATGCTAAAAAATGCCTTCATACTGCTTCAAAATTGACTCTGCCTCTAGCACTAAAAGACTTGATTCTACAAAATGTCCATCATAAAGTGTTCAAATCAGAAAACTCAGGCTGTCATTGAGTTCAGGTTTCTCAAAAACCCCATATAGGCTCTTCTTGAGCTCAAAAAGGTTAAAAATTTAGCAAGATATGCTTCTTCAAGCTAAGCTCTGCTATCTATCCTGCAATTTAGAAAAACCTCCTAACTGTGCGACAATTTCACCCTTTTCTCAGTCTACTGAGCGAAAATTTCGCTCGAGACCGATGATATTCTCGCTAAAAAAAGTATAATTTGATGCCTATTTAATTTTTCCAGTAATCGTATGTGCTGTATCAAGGCCACATGGCACCTATAAGGCCAGGGGCTGGGGATAACTTCATGCCCTCGTCGTCTTAGGCTCCTTGCTGCTATCGGCATGGTCACATGTGTTAATGTGGTCAGGGATAACCACCCACCCCCGCCACTGGAGCCATATTCTCAGGTTGTATGGTACTATATGAGACCCGGAGCCAGTGCTAAGTGACCTTCCCCTCTGTTGTAGTACTCTGCCTAGTTGTTTGGGTGTCTATGGGATCAGGGCTAGGGCTAAGTGCCCCGCCCCTCCCGATATCTTTCCACCTTCAGTCGTGTGATGGGCTCATAACCAGGTGATGGGGCTTAATACCCAAACCTATCTCTTATGCCATGGGCACATGGGTGGCATTGTGACCATGAGCGAGGGCCACCATCCAAACCCTCCTCCCAACCGTCAAATGTTTTGACATTAAAAATAAATCGTAGCCTATAGTTGTTAAGAATCAACATGATGGTATTAAAGTAGGGCCATGTGGCGCCCTCTGATAGGGCCACATGGCTACCTCTAATTGGGCCACCTCATATTGTACGAACCAACAAAAATGCACCAAATGCACACATATGGAAATGCCACATGTTAATAACTGATTGATCATCTTCCAATTGTACCGCACACAGTTAGTTGATGACGTAAACTATACAAACTACCCAGTTAGCATCCTAGTCAACCCTACTGTTGACTTTTTAGTTGTCGGTCAAAAAATTTAGAACATTATAACTTCTTGATACGTCGTTAGATTGAGGCGATTCAAGCATCGTTAGAATTAGGATGATCAATAATATGAGTTGACGTAATTTTTAGGATATTCTGAGCACTTTCATTTCTAAGAATATTTTTAATCTCTGGATCAATTCATCTAGAAGAGGTTACATGACGAGAGAGGCTCGAGGCCATAGGTGTCGTGCGAGGCTTTGATGTGGTGAAAGTCAACCTAACCACGTCTTATTCAAGCTCACAACCATTGAATGACCTCTGGTATTATGCATGAAGTGGCTCAGGCCTACCAACTAGTGACCTAGACATAGATCCACCAACTTATATCTGGGTGGGAAGCAGACTTGAATCGACAAGAAACACAAAAAAAATTGGATGTTGAGGAATGGTTGGAGTTGGTACCAGACCCTATTTATATGAGCAGTTGATCCTCTCAATATATATAGACCATATACCTGTATTGGCTCATGAAAAACATTGTAGCAAGAACCCTGTTCACTCCTGCAATTGCTCCAACCAAGGCCAACTCCGTTCTTCTAGAAATTCACAAAGAATTCCAGGTTATCCAATTTCAGCTTCTACAACATAATCCCCGCCTTATCTGTATAAAAAATCATATTTCGTGTCTCCCTCAAATGAAATTACCTAGCTTGAGCGTGAAAGATTCAACTCTTGTGGACTCTTCTGATGATTAGTAGTATGTCAAGTCTAGTGTGTTTTTTAATTTTTGTTAAGTAATAATGAAGGATTAGTATAATTTGATACTATGTTTTAGAGATTTAGATATTAGAGGAAATAAGGAGACTTAGACGTATATAGCTCTAAAAGATAGTCTTAAACTATTTTGCTTTTGGATGGCTTACAATGCGGTACAATGCCAACAGATCTGGTTTCCCACTAGGAAAATTGAGGCCACCTTTCCATATGATCGTGGATGTAATCTGCGCTTTTTGATGAATGAATGAAGAAGGTCCTACCAAGGTTGCAAATTTTTTTTTTGTAAGCGAAGGCTGTTGGACATATATGTCTCAATGAGCCATGTAGCATACATATTGAATTTTTTTTTTTGGGGAAGCTTATTTTGATATTCATGTTATTTTAAATATAAGAAAAAAATATCATTATGTTTTTAGATCCTTAGAAATATTATATAAAATAAACAAAATTGTTTATTAGGTACCATTTTTGGGATTCAACTATATTAAGTAAGTCATTCATCTATGACCATTTCCACTATGACCATTTCCATGAGAGGTAGTCGTAAGTGACTAATTTCTCATGATTTTTGAATAGTCCATGTAGCACTCATTGCATCAGTTTATGCTCAAACATGAAAAACCTTCATCTTTTATTTTCCTACTAAGGGATTGGGAGTTGCACAATTTTTGGTGGGTAGTAACCACTACTAAATTTGTACATTTACACTTTTACTCCTACATGTTAAATTATTGAACAAAACATAAATAATGATAGGAAATAACTCCAAACTTATTCCTATTTATTTTTTATGCAAATACTTGCTTAAATTATGGTAAATACACTATTTACCTGAGCTATTTATTTTCAAGGATTTTATACCTAGGTGGTTGCCTATGAAGATTGAAAATGAAAAATCTTTGTAGAAATATTTAAAAACCATAACATAAATATTGGAAGTGCCTACATAAATTATAACAAAGAAAATTTGATGCAGTTATCCACATGGCACAAAGGCTACAATAATACCTTCAAAGTTATGGTCCTATCAAATGTTTGAATATTTTTTTTGAATAATAAAGAAAATTATTTATTTGTTTTTTAAAGTTAAACATTATAACTTGCATTGGTCAATGCTAAACTAATAGTGGTCAATAGACAAATTTATTAGTAAAGTCTTTCCTTGGTAGGGACTAATAAGTAAATTAATGTGTATAAGTATGTTATTATAACCAACCTAGATCCATCTTAACTTCACATCTATTAAGCACGAGATGGATCAAATCTCTAGAGGTGAAAACCTCTTTATTGAGTGCAAAACTTGAGGAAAGGTTTGCACCTCTAGAGATTTGATCTTTCTCAGAGCTTGATAGATCGAGAGTTAAGATGGATCTAGGCTAGTTTAATTATTAATAATTAATAATTATGGTTATTGATAATTAATAAGTATAATTTCCCATGGGGCATATAATAGATGGTGATGGGGTGTATTGTTAATTCACTCTGTGATGTGAAGATCACTGGTTCAAAACTCTATGGGCAGAAATCCAACCATTTTAAGGTCTAGTGTGGCTTAAGTTGGGTGCGATTCCCGATGATTATGATGACTTAGATGACCTTGGGTCGACTTAGATGACCATGGTATGGTTTTGGCCCATGGTATTTTAACAAAGTCTATTTACAAGTTAACAATATCCATGGTAAAGTGAGGGTGAATATCAATGGTTTAAAATATTTTTATATTGTAAGTATTATGTTTTTGTGTGCTTATTAATGAAATTTAAATATGGCTACAAAATTATTAGCTTAATTTAAATGGTAAAATAGATCTTAATTTATAGCTACTATTTATATCTTATATATTTTAATGTGACAAAGGGTTTTAATGTGATAAAGTAATTATAACCTTTTTGCTTTTAGATTTAATAAAAAAAATGTTATAAAATTAAATTCAAATAAAATATTTATAAAATATTTTGATTGTGAAATGAGAGATGGTTTTTGGGCATGTGGTATTAATAAACCATGGTGTTCACCCATGGTGTGTAACAAAGAGTATTTACAATCTAATAATATCTATGGTAAAGCAGAAGTAAATATCCATGGTTAAAAATATTGTTATATTGTAAATATTAAAGTTTTAATGCATTTATTAGTTAAATTCGATTATGGTTACATAATCATTATTTTAATTTACAAGGTAAAATGAACCTTAACTTATAACTACTATATATATGTTATATATTTTATTGTGGTAAGTATATTATCATTTTCTTTTATCTAAAATGTTATTTGTAATTTTATTAATTAAAACAAAGTTACAATATAACAAACAAAGTTTTTTTTTTGTAAGTCAGTTTTTTCATACTCAAAAGATATGTATAGAGATATCAAAATGCATGTAGCCTCAACCTCATCGAGTTTGTTGATCAATGCTATTATCATGCTACAAACAAAAATACAAATAACCAACTGAGAGGTCCATAGCCTTATAAGCCTTACAAACAAAAAAACAAAAAGAAATAGAAAGACATCAATTACCGTAATCAATCATTAGAAGTGATGGAAGAAAAATTGTCTGGCCTTCTTGGAAGAGGAGGTGGGCAATATAGATAGTGGACATGTTTCTTAAAGTGAGGATGCCGAGTTTCCAGCTTCTCGAGCTTCTTTGTTAGCAGATTCTAGCCACGCTAGACAACCGTAATTCATTCACTGACATGGCATTGAAAGTAATGGATCTGTTCCAGCTTGGCCATAATTGCCTTGTGTTCTTCCCTTCGGGCCCTGTCATGAGATTCCAGTATGTCCATGATCGAATGGAACATCTCTTGTTGAACCAAATTTATCCTATTGCGACCAACAACTGCATGTCCAACTGACCCCACATTTCCCGTCCTTGTGTTGGCACTACCACCCTAGGCTCCAGTAAGCTCACTCGACCCCTTGCTAAGTTGAGACAATTCCAACTTTTCCAGTACAAGATATCTCGAGGATCATGGAATGATTTCATACTGATAGCCTTGCTGAAAAAAACCCAATGCAGCACCAACGACCACCCAAACAGACCCTTAGCCACACCACCAATAACTATACACCCTACCAGCTAGTCGACCTCCACCAAAGACCCTGCACTCCACACCACAAACAGAATAGGAAAAATGGCCCAACCCTGTTGGTCTCCACTATCTGAAATCGTCACAAATCTATCATATACCAAGCTAACACTGCCAAATGAACCCACACCTAGAAATTCCAAAGTAAAACCTTCCAGCTAAACATAGAGAAGGAAAAACACCCAGACTCCTAGAAACCCGAGTGACACTAGAGCCATTGGGCTTCCCCGGAAGGAATTTTGTGTCCAGTAGCCCCAATAAAGAAGAACCAGACAATGCCAACCACAAAGAACCAATATATCTCCTGCACCAAAGCCTTAACCTGTGCAAAATCACCACCACCAGAAACCTTGACACTGCTGACAAAAGCGCCAACCACCTTTCACAGGTAACCAAAGAACCACCAGCCAAAACACCAATGCGAGAATCTACCCAAGCCCGAGAAAAATACACCCAATACTATCCACTTCTCCAACCAACACACCCTTCGAACAAAGAATGAAAAAGAAAGTTTCACCTGGAAAGGAAAGGGGAGAGTTGTTACCTTAATAATTCCATAGGAGAAGCGACGATTGGAGTCCACCACCATACCCAAACGACCCAAAGAAATGGAAACAAAGATGAAGTCACACCCCGCAAAGAGCCTAACACCATCTAGACTGTTTCATATACGATGCTACTTAATTACCTTATCGCAGATGCCATGAATCCCCGAGACTATCCTACTCACTCTCATGCAGGTGAGGGATGATGTTTCACACGTTCTGAGGCAGATAAATTAACAGAAAAATAATGGGAGGGGATATTGCTTGCCCTCCTCCACCCATGCCAAATTTTGTATGTCATACTTCACACATCGATGAGTTCCAGGTGTCCACCACCCCCACCGGGGAATAACAAATTGAATTTTATTATTTTTATTACTTTTAATTTTTAATAGATGCTACAACATATGGCTCTATATTAATTTTAATATTTTATTATTATTTAATTTATTCGACATGTAAATATTTACAAACCCTTTTCCTCTTATAAATTGAACATATTAATATAAATTGAACATATTGAGCTGACATGTAAAAATGTTTGCATGCTTTCTTGCATTACACCTACACATCTCCCTTGTATTTGTCCCCTATATTGAGTTGTAGAGCGCCTCTCGGTGCAATTAACTTAATAATTAGCCCATAAGGGGAAGCTCAATTGACAAGTGTTGTGATCACAAATAATTATGTACCAAGAGATTTAAGGTTCAGACTCCCCTAACTTATCCATGTCTATGATAGGTGCATACATGGGCACTTAAGGGTTATAGTAAGCAATGGTTGGAATTGACCTTGTGTCATGCGAGTATGAAACTAGCATAGTTTTTTATTCCTCTATTCAAAAAATGAAATAATAATAATAATAATAATATAATGGAAACAAAGGTAAGATAGAAATTTAAGGGAAAGGATATGTGTGTCCCATTAAATAAGATTGAATGGACATAACTTTGTGTTCATGGCTTCAAATCAAGTAAGGTTATAGGTGTCATAAAGCTTTTGACAAGCACCATGCAACTATCAAGTTAAGATGATGGTATTAAAAATGAATCTAAATATGAGTTTTGATACATTTTCCTTCTTAACTAAAAAAAGTAATAAAAATTAAATCCATACATTTCACTATAAGAATAATATCTTGAATAAAAAATAAAGCCTACATCTAGTAGAAGCACTAAATCTTATATTGAAATCAATTCACAATAAAAATCAAACTAACAATAGAATTCTCTTTCAAAGTTGGCTCCAAGGGCCTCTTCTCATTAGAAATTTCATAGATACTTTCCAATTTACAAAAGAGCAAGAACCCTTTTTCTTTGGTGTTTTTCAATATATATATAACATCAATTTATAACTATTTTTTTTTTTTGTCGCTTATAAACTTCCAAGTGGAAATCACAACTATATAATTTATATATTTTGTGCTATTTTACATTATATATAATACATTACAAAATTAATCATAGAATTTATTTCACCATCAACCAATTTCCATATAGGCGTCTATTGTTAAATAATTGTTGTACGGATTAATCATTCTTGCGGACAAGATTGATCTCCCTAGCGTTAGAAGACAATCTAGCAACAAACAAACAACTAAGCTGGTCTTTCTCTAAATATATTCATTTTACAAATAAATGCTATGAAGGTGTCGATCCTACCTTAGATCCAAATGCTTATTTACGGTCGTAGTGCTTCCATCGCATCAATAATACTTCTGTCGCAACAAGATTTCTTTCATCGCAACAATAATTCTTCCGTCGCAACAAGATTTATTTTGTTGCAAGAAAGTGTCGTCTTTCGTCGACCTGAAATCACAAACAAGAAAATATTAAATAGCACCTGTATAACAAATAATTATAAAACATACCTCTCATAGTGATCAAGGAATCTATGAAATAAATGATCAAACGCCAGCTTATTGAAATAAACAATCGAACGACAGTTTATTGAGAAAAAAAAAACTTGATTGTATTAATCTTAAAATAACAGAAGAACCTTACAACCTTAGCCTTGATGTTCGAAAGGCCTTCCCGCGGTCTGAAGCAGGAGTCTCCTCTACTTTGATAAATCTTGCACTCTTCCTTCAGGAGCATAAAGAGGTATGTGATATTTCCTCTAAAAAATCTTAGTTAAATGAGTCTGAATCCCAACAACACTTCAACTCAATCACCCATAAAGCTTGAACTCCAATTCTCAATCTCCAAAATCTAACCATTTGAGGCTACCCAATGCCTCCTTTTATAGAGCAGATGAGGAGGTTAGGATTCCACCTTTGAAGGGATAGAATCCTCCTTCAAAGGGATAGACTCCTCACATCAAGGAATTAGTTCCTTAAGGTGAGGGATACATGCACCTTATCAAAGCGTACTCATCCCCAAAAATTCTCATCTAGAACCTTCTAGAATTGACCTCAAACCACTTTTTTGACTTTACTTTCTCGCCTTTTTGAGTTTGAGGAGGGTACACAGGCATTGCAAAGGAAAACTGCATTCTAGAACGCAGGTAAGCAGTGTATTACCTGCGTACCCAAGCTAGGAATGCAGGCAGGCCTCATGTTACCTACGTACCCAAAGTTTCAGAGATTTTTAGGGTTTTTCCTCCTGTTTTAGGGCTTGACATGAGGAGTAAAGGTTGTAAGACTTGCAGAGGAGGCATGTATGAGTGTTAATGAGCTCATACAGTCAACAGAATGTCAAGGTGACAGTTTTTAGTGTAAAAGATTGCCCCCTAAAGTGCGAAGTCTGGAATAGATGAAGATGAAGTCTGTCATATATGAAGAGTGAAGTACTTTATCATTTCAAGGATCATCCCGTGGACACCCAAGTCGGAACCTGTAAAAACATTCAATGAAAAATATATATATGTAGTCATATCATCGCTGAGGTAGGAATTCTCATACTCAGATCAAAACTAACTAGAAAAATGATTTAAATTGTTCTGATACAGGAATGATTTTCAATATATCAACAATATAGACATATGTAGACATAGCATGGATGTAGCCATCTGTTTATGAACAATCCATTGTATAATGAATAACAAAAATTCCTCGCAGCCTGGATGGTGGAAACTAGATCCAGGGTCTTGATTTCCGCTTCTCGAACTAGTACGATTCTATCCATGTGAATGAGTGTGTCGCAGTCGAACATGGTAGAAACCACTTGATTACCAGTCAATAATGTAAACTTTTAACAAGTGTGAGAGTAACCACCAGTATTGTCAATGGCTCTCAAATTACTCAGTACAATCCATGAAATGTGAATGAATGAGCTGAAGTCGAACATGTCACAGAATCATTCGATCGAAGGTCAATGATGCAACCTGTCATCGAAGGCAAGAAACCTGCCATTGAGGCATGTAGATTTCAAGGTACTGACGATTTCTGGATCAAATTCCTAGATAATGAGCTGTCATCGATAGAAAGTGATCCGTCGTAGGCAAGCCCACAACACGAAATCATAGATCAAGTTTTGAAGAAATATATTGGCAAGGACTGACTCAGGGATGGTCAAAATGGATGACAGATATTTTGCAAATGAATGGTTTGTTTGAACTGTCCTCTTGAACACATAACAACACTGCAGATGGTTTGGTGACAATTGACCCAAAGCTAATACCCAAAAAATGGATGAAGACTTTCAAAATGGTTTGATTAAATGTTAGGAAAAGGATTTTCCCAACCCAGGTGAACAAAAGTGTCATGTTCAAGAGTGGTTAACGGTTTTCCGAAAAATCAAAATACAACAAACAAGTCCATTTTTCTCTCTTTTCCCCCACCATTTCTGGCAAGTACCTCTTTATTTTTGACAAGCTTGAGGAGGATAACGTTTGCTTGTTTATAAGCTCATCCTTCAGATGAGTCCAAATTAGTTTAAGATTCAAACCCTAAGAAGGAGTGGTTTGTTCCTGTTTAGAATTGAACAGGTCCTTTACTGTTAAATTTTAATGAGTCTAGTATAGGAGAAACTCGGTGTTTTTCAATTTTAGGGAGTCAGAAGAAAAACTTAAGAAAACTCTGTGGGTGTACTTTTTCATAAATTTAGTCTCTCGAGCCCGAAAAAGGATAAAATAATGCGGGAGAGAACTCTATTGACTGTAATTAGTCAACGTATACCTTTTTTGTAAATAGTCCATTTCAATCCGTAAAAGGGGTAAACTTATACTGAAAGGACGATCATTCATTTAATTTAAAGAGTTCAAATAATCAAGTGCTCGGCAATATTTTCGTCTTTAGAGAGTATGAAAAGGGCTTAAAAGAGAACTCCATAGTTTCGCTTTTTCGTAAGTTTTAACGAGTTCGAAAAATGGATGAAAATGTACTCATGGCTTTCACTTTTTTGTAAGTTTTAACAAGTTCGAAAAAGGGATAAAAATATACTCCTGTGGTCGAATTTCAATTTAATTAACGAGCAGGAAAAGACGGAAAGAACTCGGCATTTTCATGTGTTTTACAAGAATGAAATATAGCAAAATAATCTCAGGATTTTCATGAGTTTAATGAGTCTTGAAAATAATAACCAAAATCGACTCAAGATAGGTTTCATTTTTACAAAAGCTTGAAACAAAGAAAAACTATGCTTCAGAGTGGTTTCATTTTTACCCAATGCCTCCTTTTATAGAGCAGATGAGGAGGTTAGGATTCTACCTTTGAAGGGATAGAATCCTCTTTCAAAGGGATAGGCTCCTCACATCAAGGGATTAGTTCCTTAAGGTGAGGGATACATGCACCTTATCAAAGCGTACTCATCCCCAAAAATTCTCATCTAGAACCTTCTAGAATTGACCTCAAACCACTTTTTTTACTTTACTTTCTCGCCTTTTTGACTTTGAGGAGGGTACGCAGGCATTGCAAAGGAAAACTGCGTTCTAGAACGTAGGTAAGCAGTGTATTACCTACGTACCCAAGCTAGGAACGCAGGCAGGCCTCATGTTACCTACGTACCCAATGTTTCAGAGATTTTTAGGGTTTTTCCTCCTGTTTTAGGGCTTGACATGAGGAGTAAAGGTTGTACGAATTGCAGAGGAGGCATGTATGAGTGTTAATGAGCTCATACAGTTAGCAGAATGTCAAGGTGACAGTTTTTAGTGTAACATATTTCCCCCTAAAGTGCGAAGTCTGGAATAGATGAAGATGAAGTTTGTCATAAATGAAGAGTGAAGTACTTTATCATTTCAAGGATCATCCTGTGGACACCCTAGTCAGAACCTGTAAAAAAATTCAATGAAAAATATATATATGTAGTCATATCATCTTTGAGGTAGGCATTCCCATACTCAGATCAAAACTAACTAGAAAACTGATTTAAATTGTTCTGATACAGGAATGATTTTCAATATATCAACAGTATAGACATATGTAGACACAGCATGGATGCAACCATCTGTTTATGAACAATCCACTGTATAATGAATAACAAAAATTCCTCGCAGCCTGGATGGTGGAAACTAGATCCAGGGTCTTGATTTCCGCTTCTCGAACCAGTACGATTCTATCCATGTGAATGAATGTGTCGTAGTCGAACATGGTAGAAACCACTTGATTACTAGTCAATAATGTAAACTTTTAACAAGTGTGAGAGTAACCACCAGTAATTTCAATGGATCTCAAAGTACTCAGTACAATCCATGAAATGTGAATGAATGAGCTGAAGTCGAACATGTCACAGAATCATTCGATCGAAGGTCAATGATGCAACCTGTCGTCAAAGGCGAGAAACCTGCCATTGAGGCATGAATATTTCAAGGTACTAACGATTTCTGGATCAAATTCCTAGATAATGAGCTGTCGTCGATAGAAAGTGATCCATTGTAGGCAAGCCCACAACACGAAATCATAGATCAAGTTTTGAAGAAATATATTGGCAAGGACTGACTCAGGGATGGTCAAAATGGATGACAGATATTTCACAAATGAATGGTTTGTTCGAACTGTCCTCTTGAACACATAACGACACTGCAGATGGTTTGGTGACAATTGACCCAAAGCTAATACCCAGAAACCGGCTGAAGACTTTCAAAATGGTTTGATTAACTGTTGGGCAAAGGATTTTCCCAACCCAGGTGAACAAAAGTGTCGTGTTCAAGAGTGGTTAATGGTTTTCCAAAAAATCAAAATACAACAAACAAGTCCATTTTTCTCTCTTTTCCTCCACCATTTCTGTCAAGTACATCTTTATTTTTGACAAGCTTGAGGAGGATAATGTTTGCTTGTTTATAAGCTCATCCTTCGGATGAGTCCAACTTAGTTTAAGATTCGAACCCTAAGAAGGAGTGGTTCGTTCCTGTTTAGAATTGAATAGGTCCTTTACTGTTAAATTTTAATGAGTCCAGTATAGGAGAAACTCGGTGTTTTTCAATTTTAGGGAGTCAGAAGAAAAACTTAAGAAAACTCCGTAGGTGTAATTTTTCGTAAATTTAGTCTCTCGAGCCCGAAAAAGGATAAAATAATGCGGGAGAGAACTCTATTGACTGTAATTAGTCAACTTATACCTTTTTCGTAAATAGTCCATTTCAGTCCGTAAAAGGGGTAAACTTATACTGAAAGGACGATCATTCATTTACTTTAACGAGTTCAAATAATCAAGTGCTCGGAAATATTTTCATCTTTAGAGAGTCTGAAAAGGGCTTAAAAGAGAACTCCATAGTTTCGCTTTTTCGTAAGTTTTAACGAGTTCGAAAAAGGGATAAAAATGTACTCATGGCTTTCACTTTTTCGTAAGTTTTAACGAGTTCGAAAAAGGGATAAAAATATACTCCTGTGGCCGAATTTCAATTTAATTAACGAGCAGGAAAATATGGAAAGAACTCGACATTTTCATGTGTTTTACGAGAATGAAATATAGCAAAATAATCTCAGGATTTTCATGAGTTTAATGAGTCTTGAAAATAATAACCAAAATCGACTCAAGATAGGTTTCATTTTTACAAAAGCTTGAAACAGAGAAAAACTATGCTTCAGAGTGGTTTCATTTTTACCCAATGCCTCCTTTTATAGAGCAGATGAGGAGGTTAGGATTCCACCTTTGAAGGGATAGAATCCTCCTTCAAAGGGATAGGCTCCTAACATCAAGGGATTAGTTCCTTAAGGTGAGGGATACATGCACCTTATCAAAGTGTACTCATCCCCAAAAATTCTCATCTAGAACCTTCTAGAATTGACCTCAAACCACTTTTTTGACTTTACTTTCTCACCTTTTTGACTTTGAGGAGGGTACACAGGCATTCCAAAGGAAAACTGCATTCTAGAACGCAGGTAAGCAGTGTATTACCTGCGTACCCAAGCTAGGAACGCAGGCAGGCCTCATGTTACCTGCGTACCCAAAGTTTTAGAGATTTTTAGGGTTTTTTCTCCTGTTTTAGGGCTTGACATGAGGATTAAAGGTTGTAAGACTTGCAGAGGAGGCATGTATGAGTGTTAATGAGCTCATACAGTCAGTAAAATGTCAAGGTGACAGTTTTTAGTGTAACAATAATACATTTGGAGTAATTTTTTTGACTATCAAAGTGAACGGTTGACAAGGAAAATATTGTTCCTTAAACACATGATAGATGACAACTTATGGGAATTAGATAGGAAAAACAAGATTGAAATTGAAGATCAAGACACACTAGAGTCATTGACAATGTCAACGTGTTTCATTTGCTAAGTTACGGTTCATTTTATTTTATTTTTTTCGTATTCCACATTTGCATGTTATTTTGATTTAAAAAATTAACATTTATTAAATGTTTACTAGTTTCTTTTAAATGACCATTATAAAAAAAGATATTTTGAAATGCAAAAACTTATATCAACATAAAAAACGTACATGTTTATTATAAAAAGTGTGGCTAGAAAGTGGTCAAAGGGATCTAGTGATATATGAACAGGTCTCTCCAATTTCCTTGAGGTAGTGAATGAAAATTCCACAAAGCCTTAGTTAGAAACTTTTTAGAAAATATGTCTATGTAGTTGGGCTTAAGGTATCCAATTTACACTTCATATACCAAAGTCCAAATACAAAGTCGAAGAGAAATGTAAGCTAGATTAGAAGCTTAATAAACACAAACATTTAAATGGACATAAGATAACTTAAAAAACATGAAATAAAAATTGGAACACCATAAATATTCAGACAATACCTTGAGATTTTATCTTGGAAACCCTTAACCAAGAAAATCAACCAACATTTGAGCTTCATTTCTCTTATATTCTCAACCAAATATTAAAGCCAAATTATAATGAATGTCGATCTTCGACAAAACTAAAATCAATGTGCTCATGCATCACTTGATATTTATCGATCATGAATATTCACAATCTCTCATTATCCTTACTTCATACTCTTTTTAGAGGCACAAAAACCCTAATTCATAACTTCTCAAATTAGTGCAGGTGACCAAAGATCATTGGCCAAGATTCCCAAAATCTCAGGATTCCTTACTATATTATAACTATTTTTTACTATAATTTATTTTTTCGACCACCAATTGACCACCAATCTTGGGATACCATGCATTAGTTGTTAACTATGATCCCTTCGATTGTTCTAGTCAATTATTAGCTTCTAGCAGTTTCTTGACTACTTATCGACTTCGACATATGTAATTGATATTAACTTGACCGTTATCCTATAAAATTGATCATGGAATTTCCTTCTCATTAGCTTGAATTTGATTATCCCATCGACTTACTATCTAATGTGATTGTTCCAGACTAGATGTGTTAAGGTTCATTCCTAGTCATCTTGTTTGACTAGTCAATCAACATATTGAACTCCAATCAACTGATATTATCTGCAAAGATTACAACACCTCAAAATTATCCTAATTTTTGTCTTCTTTGCATCAATTTTTAATGACATGATTTTAGTGGACTATGGTCCCTCTGCCCAACTCCTCTTGACACCAAGAAAATTAGTAACACTCATTTACTTTGTTAGAAAGATTGTAGCATACTTTATTGTCTCTACCTTTAGCAACAACACCTTCTTTCTTTCCACCATGTTTCTAATGAAATGGTTCTATATATAAATGTGTTTTATCCTTTAATGGTAATTTGGGTTCTTTTATAGGAAGATTTCACTGTAATTATCATAACCTATCATCATTTATTGTTGAGTGAACCTAATCCCTAAACACAACTACTGCAACCACGTTGCTTCTTGCTTGCATGAGCGGATTCTATATATTAATCCTTTGTCATCAATAACCCCACAACCAACTACTGCTTAATAATATAGCTAATAGATCCATCAAAAAACTTGAATACATATTTGCTAATAAACCTTCTTTTCTTCATATTGCCAACCTAATCAACACCAACAATGTGATATCCCCTGAACTATTTTTGTTTGTGAATATTGTATATGTCTAAGTGTGTTAATGTTGTGACTTAAAGATTTAAATAGAATTGGTTTATCAATATTTTGTTACTAATAATTACTTTATGTATATATGTTTTATCAAGTTATTAATAAAAACCTTGAAAATAATTATGAGGTTGCAAATGGCTAAATAAAAATTATGGATTGCAAGTTAGTGGTTGGATTTATTTAACCTTGGATAATTTTAGAACTAAGCATCTAATTTGAGGATTATATTATTAATCATGGAATATAAAATTGATCAATAACTATCCCAGAAAGACATGACTCTGTCTTAGGAACTAGGAAGGAGTGGATCTAATTAATGAGCAAGTCACTACCTGCCATCGAATGGATAATGGAGGAGGTAGTTACTAGGTGGCAACAAAATCCTGAAAAAGGGTCCTTTTTTCTTATGTTGTAGTTAGATTCACGTAGTGTGAAACTAGAGTGAGGAGGTATAGTGGACATAAAGGGAGAAAAGAGAACACAATTTTTTTTTCTGGCTTGTATTCCATTGTATCTTGGGGGGACTCATCCAGGAGGAAGAGTCGAGTTAAGGAGGAACATTGCAACTCCAATATTATTTTTTAGAGACATTGATAAGTTGATATTTTAAACAAGTTATATTTTAGTAATTGTGTTTTGTTAAGCACGATATTGAAAATACACACAACAATAGAATAAGAACATTTTGAAATATTTCTAAATAATTTATATGCAAATGAAAGAGGAAAGTTGGAAATATAGTCTTCAAATATTTTTTTATTTGTTCAAGCACTCTACGTGTATCCGAAGAAAAATAAATAAATAAATAAATATATTTGTGTGTATGTGTGTACGCATATATGTTTACAATAATATGATTTATGTTTAAGGAGTAGGGAATATATGAATTAGAGATGTAAATATTTTCTTCTTGGAAGTATTAACTGTAAACATAGAATTTAAAATTTTAATTCACATGTAAATATTGGTAAACAAGTCAAAGAAGGGTACAATTGGGTAAAATACTAACATAATTTGTATAAGGCTCACTGGTAACGTCCCTTCTTAGTATTAAAACTTAGAATAAACAAGTTCATAACCATATATATCATAAACATTGATCGTAAGGCTGAATCTGTCTAATACATCAAAATGATATATACCAATGTAATTTTTAAATGAAACACTTTAGAGAATGATATGCTATCTACAAGTAACTTATGAGAGATTCAACTAATGAAACAAGTAAACATATTAGGGATAGAAGTCCAATTATATTAATTTAAATTATAGAGAATGAACCTATTAGCATCAACTTGTGGAAAATAAGTGGTCATAATAATTTATTAGAAATTTTACCATTGCTTAACATAAGGGAAAACCATTAAGTACACAGACTGATAATTGTTCCAATTTAGCGAAGGAAAATAAAGAAAAAACATGATCCATATAAACTAAAGGAGAAAATCCTTTGAAATGTCAACAAAAGTGCGAGTATATAATGTTAACAAAAATGATCACTTAGCATTTGTATTAAAAACAAAACAATGTATTAGGACCGAAGGCATTCTAGCCTTGGCATTCACAATATTACAACTCAGGGCATAAATTATTCTTATCATAAAATTTCCTAACAAGGACGAAATTATGAACAAATCCCATGATAACAGAATTAGACTAGAAACTATGAATATTTGATTTCTTGAAGAATGCATTAAACAAATAAAAAAAGAGACCAAGAAGTGTGAGTGCATTAGACCTATACGAAACTATGTTGAAATCATTAAGAATTGGACGGTTGTAAAGTAAATCAAATGATTTGCAACCGAATCATTCATATTTAAAATACCTATGAATTATTAACCATATAAAATGTAAGTCGAAGAATTATCAAGAAGTATTTTTAATAAATAGAATCAATATAAGAATAATTTATTTTTGGAAAGGAATTATACATGAGAAAAACCTTGTCTAAGAGACCCATAATTTTTACCCGAAACAAATGTTAAATCCCTTAAAAATGTTGTAATGGATTACGCAAGTTAATAGAATTTGAATAGAGTGAAAACCTTGAGAACATAACTTGAATAGGGTGGAAATCCTCAGAACAAGTTAAGAAAAATCTCATATAAGGAGATGTGGCCATTACAGGGTATTTATAAAAATGGACATGGAAAAATAATTATGCCAATACTGTCTAACAAACTATATAAAAATCTTAGAGGGTTAGGGCTTCAATCATGGCAACCCCAAAAAAAAAAATATTAACTAAATTCTAATAAATAATTGTAAGAGAAACATTGTGGTTTCTTTCCCTTGAAAGGAAAATTTTAATTTTCTTACCATTGAGAGTAAAAACCTTCATGAGAAACGAAAACCTGGTAGGAGTAAAAACCCTACTAGGAACGAAACCCTATCAAGAGAAGGCTAGAAAAGCCTTCATATTCTTGTGCTGCAATTACATACTGATGCAGGGATTCTGCATAAAACAGATCCTTGCGCACACAATAGATTTGATGTTTCCTTAACATGGAATCCTCAATTAAATTATTCGTTAAAACCACATTCAATTCAGCTCAAGATATATATAAAGAAGACAGAGCCAACACAAATCAAAATACTGGTATATAAAACAATAGGAAATTTCAGATTCAAACCATTTTGGCCGAATATTACAATTGTTGGCCTCTCGACTATCGACTCTTCACATAAACTCTCACACCATTTCTCTCTTTCTCTCTCTGTATTCCTCACTCTGTCCTCCATCCTCACACAAGCTTCATATTTATACATAATTATGAATTAATTCCAATCCATGATTTCCTCCACACAAATCTCAAACAAACTCTAAAATAGATTTATCCCTTATTTGACTCAACTAAGTTCCATTTAAGGAATTCCTAATCCCTAAATTATCTATCCAACTCAATTCCACTCATATTCTCAATTAATTAAGAGAATATTTACAATAATCCCCACACTCAGATTTTTCTCTCTTAATTAATTAAAAATGAGCATAATAATTTATAAAATAATTAAAAAGACATCACCCCCTAATTACACAATATTTTAAGGAAAATCAAGCAAGATGCTCCTGCATCACATACAAAGAAAAAGAGAGTTAAACCCTTGGTTGTTAACAAATAGAAAAACAATATAATCATGAAAAATTAAAAGTAGAAATTACATGGAAAAGCAAAGGGATGAAGCATCCACAATTTTATTAAGTTTAAACAACCCATAAGCCAACCAAACAAATTATTTTTGCTAAAGATCGAGGCTGAGGAGAGTCTCGATGAAAATACAAAAATATCTTATGAAACCTGAAATCCAAGAGGGGAAAATGAATGGTTAATATAATAGTTCAAGAACCAAACAACGATGGTGAAAAAAATATAAAAACATATAACCATAAATTCCTCGGAAAGCTTGATATGTCACTTACCAGTTTGAATAAACGAATCTACACGAAGTCCCCATCAAAGAAAAAATGAAAGAATATTGGTAAGAGTAAAAATTCTCAGAGGTCTGGTAAAAAATAATAGCAACAGACTAAAAACCGATCACAGAGAGGAGTGGGATCTATCCTAAAACCAATTGAACTGGCAGAAAGGAAGGTCATTACAACCAAAACGAAAACCCTAAAACCGAACATCATCAATTAGAAAAAAATAACCACAGAGCTTATCAACCTTATGTTAATATATGTTGCAGTTAGAGTATTTACATACCCTATAATGAACCTTGTTTTAAATTTTAAAGGAGAAGGGGTAAAAATAAACCCCATAATGTTTTATTATAACACATATATGTGTTAATTTCAATAATGAATTTAAGAAATATCTATTTTGGTTAGATATGCTTACAACTTTAATGAAGGTAGGAATATGGTGGATTAGGAAACTATATAGTGATTTTGAGAGCAACAATGTTTTAGCATGTCACGCTCAATCATTGATTGAAAATTATAATAGGAAAAATTATGGAAATTTTAAATGTAAGTGAAATAGAGTGAGCAAACCTTGTGTTGAAACTTAAGGTATAACTTGTATCCAAGTATTGTGAAGAAAACATGCGATGATTTAACCATGAAACTTATCAACCTTATGTTATATGTTGTGTTTAGAGTATTTATATACTCTATAATGAATCTTGTTTTAAAGTTTAAAGGAGAAGGGGTGAAAAGAAACTCCATAATGTTTTATTATAACCATAATTTCCCTATTATATGTGTGTGTGTGTGTGTGTGTGTGTGTGTTAATTCTAATAAGTAATTCAAGAAATATCTACACCTGGTTAGATATTCTTACAACTTTAATGGAGTTACGAATATGGTGGATTATGAAACTCTATAGTGTTTTTGAGAGCAACAATGTTTTATCATGTCACCAACTCAATCATTGATTGAAAAGTATAATAGGAAAAGTTATGAAAAATTTAAATGTAAGTGAAATAGAGTGAGCAAACCTTGTGTTGAAACTTAATGTTTAACTTGTATCCAAGTATTGTAAAGGAAACATTGATCAATGATCAAGACCGTGTTAAAGTATTTAAATATAAACAAGTGGGATACGTTGTGAGTATTGTATCTCAATTCACTTTATATATACATATTATTATATATGTATATATATATATATATATATATATATATATATATATATATATATATATATAGGTGTATTTAGGTAGGTATGTTACAAACAAATCCTAGTATAGTTGTTTCAATGTCATCCTCAGGTATTCCATGGTATAAAATTGCATGATAACTTGTTCCATGCAAATATTTGAATACTCTTTTGATAGAAAAATAGTGCCCTTTAGTAGGTGTTGTCGTATATCTGCTTAATATTCCCACTACACAAGTAATATCAAGTCGAATGTCGACCATTGCATATATCATACTAAATACAACACCTTCATATGGAACACAGGTCATGTCCTCTCTTTCTTCTCTGATCTTTGGAAACTAATCAATAATTAATTTTACGCCAACAAAAATTGGTACCTCACTAGTTTACAATCCTACATATTGAAATGCTTTAGAATTGTCTCAATATATTTTCTATAATTTATTCAAAGTTCCCTAACTACACGATATTTGTTAATCTCCATTCCAAGAATGAAATGTGTAATATTGATATCCTTCATGTCGAATTTTGCGGATAGCTGAAACTTCACCTTCCTGATTACACCCATCTCATTTCCAATGGAAAACATCTCATCAACATACATCACTCCCTATATGAAACATTAACCTTTTGCCTTGAGATATCCACAATGATTAGCTTGATTTCCCACAAATTCCAATCCCTAGAAGCATGTATTGAACTTATGGTACCCCATCCTAGGTGATTGATTCAAAACATAAAGGAACTTCCTCAAATTGCAAACCACACTAGTACATTTGGCGGAAATTCCGACACTTGGTTCTGACACTTTTGACCAAATGTCGGAAATTTCCCCAAATTTTTTCAATCCCGCCCGAAACCGTCACTATACCGACGTCTAGAGAAACGTGTCGCAATACCGACACTTAGATAAAGTGTCGCAATTGCAACGTTTGGAGGAAGACTTCGCAATTGCGACAATATGCCCCAAAGCGTCGCTATTGAGACGGCTGCCTCCAAACGTCCCAATTGTGACACAATGTCTAAGTGTCGCAATTGCGACGTTTGGAGGCAGCCATCTCAATAGCGATGCTTTGTTTGCGACACAATGTCTAACTGTCGCAATTGCGACATTTGGAGGTAGCCGTCACAATAGCGACACTCTGGCCGTCGTCAGTATAACGACACTTATATGCAATAAATGACAGTTATATGCCTTTGCAAAAATGGTCGGCTTACAGAGCAGTGCGAGGAGTAGTTAATGGAGGCACCTTTGTGATTGCGCATAATTTGGAGAGAAAATAGTAATAATGAGAGAGGCTCCTTTAATTGCGTCTTTTATTTTTGAAGGTATGGATTGTCTAGCCTGCAATTCTATGCTGTCGAGAAAGACTCGCAATCCTCTGGAAACAAGACTGTTGTGAAGATGCCTGGCGAAGAAACGGACATCGGGTTCACGACTATTGATGAACACATCGTAGTCCGGCGAAGAAGGCACCAAGGAGGGTATTATCAGTGAATGAGGGATGTTGAAATATTAATTTCAACTACCCTGTCCTCTGGCCGCTTTCTAAATCTGTTTGAATGGCTCTGTCAAACAGCTGCTTTCTAAAACTGATGAACAATCAATTTTGGTTTTGAAATCACAGTCCCTGCACACTTAAAAACAAAGCGTTGTATTGTTTTGGAAACAGAGCAATTTAATAGTAAACGCAGGAGATTTTAATTCAGAATAACGTGGTCCCACAGACCATAGACCAAATCAGCCATCCACGTGGAAGCAGGCGATTCGATCACATTATTTTTTGGCCCGCCTGCATTGTGGAATTCCAGACCCGAAACATTATAGGGCGGAATTAATTTGATTTTCGCGTCACATTTTTCCTCTGTACACAAAGCCAAAAAATGGACCCGAATTTTTATATGGCATATTCTATGAAGTTTTCGCGTCACAAATTAGGGTGACATCAGCAGGCTATTTTGGAACGCGAATTTGTGATTGAAATCGGGTTTATTTTTTTTGAAGTCCAGACGTATGATATAGTTTTATTAATATTTTGTTATAAGTTTTGTTTCACCGCCCAATAGTTATTTAAACCATTGGCTCATATATAACATATGCGCAAATATTTCACTTTGGGCATTTGTAATGTGGGCCCCAAATACTTTAAATAGGTACATATACATTAGACAGTTTAAAAGTTTTGAGGATTGCACCCTCGGTGCAATTGTTTGTTTATAAGATTATATGATACATGTGAGATAAAGGTTTATTATTTATCATATATAAATAAATTTTATCAATATTGTACATTTACACTTTATGAGGTGATGTTATAAGTAAATTCATAAATATCTCTTTTTAATCCTCATTTTACTCCATGAATATGTTTGGAAATGAAATTTCAATAGATTAATTTTATCCTAACCTATGTATCATCAATATTGTACATTTACATTCTTAATTATGAGGTGATTTTATAGGTAAATCCATGAATATCTCCTTTTAATCTTCATTTTACTCCCAAGTAACATGTTTGAAATGAAAATTTCTAAGGACTAATTTTCTTGTTATTGTAATTTTTACAAAGATGCCATGGTAACACCTCTCTGTTCTCTTAGAAATAATTTATATATATATATATATATATATATATATATATATATATTTTTTTTTTTTTTTTTTTTTTTTCAAAATAGATTAAAAAAATTATATGAGAAAAAATATTAATTCATCAATATGTGTGTGTGTGTGTTGTGAGGAATTATTTCATAGTTCAACTTAATGGTTCATTATATAATCATGTGATCATCACCAATGATATATCTTAAAAATAAACTGAAAAGCCATGTGTACAAAATCGATGTATACTCTAGAGAGTGGTTCTCATATCACTATGTAAATCACTAAATTGTTGTATGCTACTTCAACAAAATTATAAGATAAACTGTAATACACATCATATATGCACCATAACAATTGGTGCAGGGTAAAACCCACCTGCCACACCTTTGTACTCGATCCAATTTTCTCTGTCAACTCTTCTAGCTGTGGGAGTTTCCTTCAAGGATCATAATACCCCAAGGCCTGTTATCACCCTAGTAATTCTCAGGTTGTGGGATAGGGATTTTTGTAGTTAAGAACACCAAGGGTAACCAAGAACCGCTTTGGGAATTCAAGATCTAGCCTTCTTGAACTCTAGAGAGGGATCTCTCTGTATGATTTAGCTTTGTTTTAGTAACATATATTAGGCTAGCTATGATTGTGTATTTGGGTTTGATTTTAAAAGATTGGTGGGAATAAAGAGATTTCAAGGTTAACGAGAAGGATCTACCAGAATATTGGGCAATGGAGTCAACTCTCTAGGCAAGCAGAACTAAGAAATAAGGCTCAGAGATGAAAATGTGCTAAGGGCAAGATAGGTGACCTTCTAAGGCTATGTATAGGCTTGATTTGATGGATTGGATGGAATCTGAGCAAAAGGGCACTTAAGAATCCTTAAGCTACAGATAAGAAGATTGAAGAAGAGGATCTAACTGAGAACCGTAGAACTGCCCATAAGGTCTTACGAACAGGCTATTACTAGCCTACCATCTTTAAGGATGCCAAAAAATTCGTGCAGGCCTGTGATAGCTGCCAAAGGGCAGGACGCCCTGGGAAGTCTGATGAAATTCCTTTGAACCCTCAACTAGTGATTGAACCATTTGAACGCTGGGCACTTGATTTTGTTGGCCCTATTAGTCCTCCCTCAAACCAAAAAACATACATTCTAGTTGCAACCAAATATGTCACTAAGTGGGTCGAAGCAGAGGCACTGTCAAAAGCTACAGAGGACTCTGTAGTACAGTTTATTTTCCAAATCTTTGTGCGCTATGGTCTCCCAAGGGACATAATCACAGATGGAGGACCACAATTTGTAGGTAATCAATTAGCTAAAAAATTGCAAAACTACCACATTCAGCACAAGATTACAACTCCATATCACCCACAGGCCAATGGCCAAGTAGAGAGCACGAACAAAGTAGAAAACATTAAAATGCCAACAAGTTTCGAAACAGGGAGCTTATTATCACTAATCCTATTTAATTTTTCCTTAGTTGATCATTATAGACTATAAAAACATAATATGAATGAATGTAAACTTTAAAGAAATACACTGAAAACAAGGAAAGAAATGAGACTTATCTTGTCACCACGAGAATCCTTAGCTATGATGTCTCTGATCTCTTTCCAGTTTGCTGCTTTCACTAATTGACTCACCAAATTCAATATAACCAGCAAATAATTAGACTATAGTTGTCTTGAGAAATTTTATTCACACTGAATACTTCGAATTGTGAAGTATTTATACAAAAAAATGTTTACAAAATATCTCAAGAATTGAGATAATGTTTTAATAAAAAATAGGAAAGAAAACTTAAAAAGAGGGACAACTGCAAAACAATTTGCAAGCTGTTACCTTTTTACAAGCAAAAATAGAACTGATTATTCTAATTTGAACTGATTGTTGTTGTGCACTTTAACCTTGTATTTTTACCATTTGAGGTAACAGTTAAAAATGAATTTCCAAGTGAATTTCCTGTTTTTTATCCATTAAATTCACAACAGAACTGTGAATTCTTGCCACTTTTCTGCAGAGGGGATCTTCATAGTCTTCAATTTTCTGTAACTTTCATCTGCCTCTGTATACTTGGAAAATTTAAGCTTGATAGTGAACATATGCCTGATATCATTATCTAAAAAGAAAATATTTTCAAAATACTGAAGAAGTATTTTGCCTGTTGGTGATCCTTGAGGTAGTTGTTGTCTGGCTTGCTCTTTTGCATGATTTCTGATTTTTAGATCATAATCTTTCTGAGGCATTAACTTGTCATTCAATGCGTGAATATCAGGCAAAACTTCTTCTGACAATGTTTTGTATTTGGATAAAAATCTTGAGATGGATAAATTCATGTCTTTACACCGGTCCTCTAGATTACTCATTATGTTTCTTTTGTTCAGGACCTTTTTGATTTTAAGAATGGTTTCTATTCTATCAAAAAATTTTAATTCTTCCAACTCTTCCCTGGTTTTACTATTTAAAAAAGCTATGAGTTGGATTGCTTGGGCTGGTTTATTGTCAATTTCCCTCTTAGTCTTGTCAATCTCTGCACTAGCAACTTGAAGTAACTCCCTCTGTTCATAAATTATCCGAATTAAAGGCCATTGAGAATGAATGCCTTCAATAATTTTGGTCCATAAATGATTTTTTATATAGGCCACTTGATCTGTAAGATTTACTTGTGCTTGCAGAATCTTTACCTGTTCTTGTAGTCGATCAACCCTTTTCTCATGTCCTCTAGAAGTAATCAAGGCATCATTTTTGGAATTTTCTAATTTTTTAATAGTGCCTTTCAAACTAAGAATCTCTTTATCTTGGTATTATAGTGTGCTCCTCTGTGAGGATGAAGAAGAAGAGGCAGAGATTAGAGAAGTAATTGGCACTGCAGTTGCCAGTACTCCTTTCAGTGCCAAGTGTTCTGCCAAAGTAGATGGTATAACAGTGTTTACAGTGGGGATCACTGTAGGAATGACCATTGGTTGTGCTTTTCTTAGTTCTTCATTCTCTTTCATTAGAGCTTCTATTTGACTTTCCATTGTTTTTATCTGATCTGTCATTTGATGTACAAGCTGCTTTAAATCATCATTCTCTGTTTTTTGCTGTAGAATTTATTTTGCTTGAGAGTTTTCACTCTGAGGCAAATTCAATTGTTTTCTAAGAGCAGATATATCCTCATTTTTCTGTTTAATTAAGAATTTATCCCCTTCAATGTTGGCTCGGTCACCCCCTGCTTCAATCACTATATCTTCTAGTGCTTTTATTCTTAAATTATTAGCATGCAGTGAGGCTTTGTCCAACTTCATTTGATTTTGGAGGTTGAGCACTGTTTTCTCAAGCCTAATTGATTTCATAGTTTTACTGGCAATTTTGGAACATAGCATTTCAGTATTGCTCCTATGAAATTCAATTTGATCTAATTCATTAATGGCATCTGCATCCAATTCAAGATCTATTTTGGAATAATCTGCCACTGATTTTGGCTCAGCAACTGTAGGCTTCAAGAATCACATTACCAATTTATTGGATGAATAATAAAATGCTGAAAGAAGCCTATCTTTGTTTCTAGGATTTTCCTTAAGAAAAATAGAATGAGCTTGATTCTTGAGCTCTTCATTCTTCTATTTAATCTGTCTAAATCTGATCTGAATCTCTGACTCTGTATTGTCAGTTTCCTGAGAAGAAGGAGGCAAATCGACAGTAGCCTGGTTTTCCTTCATGAATGTATCTTTTTGTTGTGTTCCAATTTTTACATTTTGAAGCTCTTTTAATGTTTGAGTGACTATTCTTGTTGCTTCATCATCTATATCAATATTTACAACCTTATCCTTTTCTTCTTCTGTTGACTTGCTTCTTTTACTATAAAGAGTTCTGAATTTTATGTCCTTAATAGTCTCAGCTATGAAACTATCTCCTTCTCTGTCTCTTTTATGTACATTATCAGTATGTTTGCTTGTAGAAGCCACCTGTACTGTCTGTTCAATCTGTTTTCCTTTGCCACTGTCTACCTGTATTACCTGTACTGCCTGTGAATCATCATCAGATATGGTGTTTGGCTCCCATTCAATTTTATTTACATATCTTTCAATATGGGGCTTAGGATCATGCAAGTAAACATGCAACTTACATTTTACCCTTGCTGCACTCAAAATACCTTGTGGGTCATACTTCCATGTAAAACTACATGGGAACTTATACTCTTTAAGTTTGACATTTATCTCATTGGCATCTTCTCTGTTATTCACAATGAATGGCCCAATTTGCTTTTCAGCTTAAATTGGGTCTTTTTCTTGAAAGCTATGAAGTTGATTTCATCTACATTCAATAGTTGTCTCAGATATTCTAAAGCAAATATTATTGTAGTAACAAATTTGGGTAACTTATATGGGGCCAGGGATGAGCCATACACTCTGATTTCTGTATGATTTTTATATAAATACCAATCTCCAGTTTTTTAGCTCTCTCATAACTGCAGAATTCTTCTTGTCTCATCATTGATCCTAAGGATCTCCTCTTTTTCCAAGAGATACATAGCAGGGCTATAAATGAGTCATTGAAATCTGTAAAAATATACTTTCTGTTCCATTTCCTTAGAATAGATGACCAAAATACTACTGATAGAAATTTTCCTTCTGCATCCACTTTCTCACATTAAATTGGAAACTTATCTGTTTGATAATATAGGAAGAGGTGGAGTAGATAAGAGGAGTATTTGAAAACTCCTTCTTCTGGTAATATGGATAACTGATAATGCATACTTTCAGCAATAAATCTAGCAATATTGAACTGAATGGATGGTGATTGACCAGGGCTTAGAGTTGACAGAAAACCTAGGATAGCCACATCAGTGAATTCATCACTGGCATATCCTAGTATGAAGGAGAGCATTGAGATAATCTGTCTAGTTTCATCTGGGAAATCAACGGTGTCGAAAGGAGGATTTAACTTAGGAATATCAACTTGATTTGGACAAAAGATCTGGTATATTTTGAATCTAGTATTGAACTCCAAGTCAAGATATAGTTGGGTTAAATCTTCTATTGATAGGGAAGCAGAATTGGGGTCATGATTCATTTGCAGCATGGAATTTATCGACTCTTCAGTGATGTAAAACATGATATCTTTTTCTTTTTTTACAATACATCTTTGTTCTGGCATATAATAGGCTTGGCATAATCTGATAAAGTCAGGAACAGAATGAATGAGAGGGACAATATATCTAGGCAGATTGGATTCCCAAATTGGAATATCTTTGTCACTCTTTTCCACTGATTTGCCATAGCACCAATTATAGACATCAAATAGGTTAAATTCTACATTAGGGTCTAGTATTCTATAGTCCAGATCAACTAAAGGGATGTTCTCTGGAGAAATGACTGGAGGCTGGACTGGTCTAACCACTTCTGTAGAATCAGCCGTGATTACAGGAGTTGGTTTGTCGATTTTGAAGGACATAGGCTGAGGAATCTCTGCAGAAGTCTTATTTTGAGATTTTGGGCCGCCATTCTTGGGGGTTACCTGTTTCTTGGTCATTTTTAATAATGAACAAAGCAAGCTTAAACGGTTTGCTAAGTTCCTTTACAAGAAACAGGGGTTTCTTGGCGAATTTCTACTGAAAATGGGGTTTTTGAGCAGGGTTTTTAGGAAATTCAAGGAATTTAAAGCTCAGAACGTGTATTTAAAATCGATTTCAACAGCAAAATGGACCAGGGTATGGAAAAAACTGCGAGAAAGGGAAATTAGGGATTCCAGGGAAATTTTGACAGAGTTTTCCCTGAAAAATGGACACTTTTTTGCAATAACTTTGGTAATTATTTGAAATCGACAGGAATTTTGAAATCTCAGAGGGAAACTTCGAATAAAAGTACCTGGAGAACCAGCGGAATTCGGTTGAAGATGTTGCAGAGGTGCTCAATCTTCAATTTTTTGAAAATGGCTTCGCAGAGGACAATGTAGTACTTTGTAATGGAAATTCAGGGCAATGGGCATCGAAAAATGGTACTGGTAGGTTGAAAATGGCTCTGCAAAGTTTCTCAGGGTTCAAACGGCGTGATTTTGAGGAAAAACGGTTCTGCAATGTTTTTACAGGTTTAATTCGAAAAGGTGAAAATTTGAAAGAAAAATATAATTTTAATGTATTAAACGATGGTATAACCATAGTTAAATGACATTAAACTTGGGTTAAACGGGTGAGGTTTAGGGAATACCGCCAGTGGTATTCATGAGGGTAAATGGTGGTAAGTGAAAACTAGCTTTTTGAACGCGATACAACGTGATGGCGACACGTAAGCGCGGGTGGTTTGGAAAAACCACCCATTTCGCGCGGCTTTTCCAAAACATCAAACGATTACTTTATGAGCGCGAAAATGTATTAGTGCCATCAGATCTGGATTCAATGAGCGAATAGCCATGATCAAAAGGAAAGGTGCGGGGAAAAGGTAAGTTATCGGGTTCACTTTGGGCCATTGATCTTGGGAAACCATCGCTATACCGACATTTAGAGAAAAGTGTCGCAATACCGAAACTTAGAAAAGGTGTCGCAATTGTGACACTATGCCCCAAAGCGTCGCTAGACGGCTACCTCCAAACGTCGCTATTATATGTTTTACGAAGATATGTTAAGGAACTCTCTCTTTTCTTCTTAGAAACAATTATATATAATTTTTTTTTTTCAAAATAGATTAAAAAAATTATATGAGAAAAATTATTAATTCATCAATATGTGTGTGTTGTGAGGAATAATTTCATATTTCAACTTAATGGTTCATTATATAATCATGTGAGCATCACCAATGATATATCTTAAAAAGAAACTGAAAAGCCATGCGTACAAAATCGATGTATAGTCTAGAGAGTGGTTCTCATATCACTATGTAAATTGTTGTATGCTACTTCAACAGAATTATAAGATAAACTGTAATACACATCATATATGCACCATAACAATTGCCATACAACTAATTTGTTTTAGGATACATGTGACATTCTAGGGGTAAATTCTATATGATGTGTATATCAATCTATTAGGTGTTGGTAAGTTGTGAGTATCTAAGAAATGATAAGGAATATCCATACATCATGATCTTGTAATGTGATTATAAATTGTGTCTATAATTTCCATAAAATGTATAAATGATTTGTTAAAAAAAAATCAACACAATCAACCCTAAACAATGCTCATGATGTGGAATGTCATTGGCGAAACCAAAATGATGGTCACATGTCCCATTTCTATGGTAATGGTGATCCTATATATGTTGTAGCGACACTTGATGAGTAATTAAATAAATCTCAGAGTGTGACTCATTGTGCCATATTTTTTTAAAGAATGATTTGTTTTCCTAGTTTTTACTATTTTGTTAACATATTTTATTCATTTGGAAAGCTAATTAATGATGCTTTAAGTAATTAGGACCTAATGAGAGATCATCTTCACATCTTCAGTAAAATATATTTGGTAATTGTAGTCACTATATGGACCGCACATGCATGCTACTTAAGAAAAATTGAAATATAAACTATAATACACATCTTATATCTGCCATAACAATTTTCATACAACTTATTTACTTCTAGATACATAGGAAATACTTCAGGTAAATACCATATTATGTGTATACCAATATAGTAGGTGTTGGTAAGTTATGAGGATCTAAGAAATGATAGGGTATCCACACATTAGTAGTGCCCTAGTGAATTCAGAACTATGATTTCACAATAATAAATTATCGGGCTCCCACAGGGCGATGAACTTGGTCGGATGTGACCCTTCTACAGCAGCTCCTAAATATGCCTCTTGATTTCATCGTTCTCCAGAACAGAGCACCGATAGATTGGTCCGTTGGGTAGCGGTGCACCTGGGGTCAGATCAATTGGCTGCTTGACTTGACAGTGTAGAGGAACCCCTGTGGGTGAGGTGAAAATGTCCCCGTACTCCTCCACAACCTTATCCATTTGTTGTTGTCGTGCAGAGGAGCCTTTTCTGGAGGTCGTGGCCATAGTATTCTTCTTGCCCTGGGGGCGGATCATCAGGAAAAAAAATTTCCTGGTTTGGGAAATGAGCTTACTGCATTGTTTTGCAGTAACCAAAGAGATAGTAGCAGGAGGTGGTACCTCTGGTATCCTGTACAACTTATTTCCCAAAGTAACAATAACAGCACGAGGCCGAGACTCATACACCGCATGATGCTTCCACAAGTATGGTTGTCCTAATAATACATCAAAAACATCAATAGGAACAACATGGCATAATACCTCATCCGTGAAGGGCTTGATGCTATAGTGAAGGCGAAATTGTTGGCTGACGCGGAGATCTCGTCCTTGGTGAAGCCACCCGATGGTGTATGGATGTGGGTGAGCTGTGGTCGGCAAGCCCAACCGCTTCACGACATCTGCTGAAATGAGGTTCTTTTGGCGCCCATTGTCAACAATGAACTGTACCAGGGAGCCCTTTACCCACATCTGGGAGTGGAAGAGATGTTCCTCCTCCTCCATATCTTCTGGTTCCTCCTTCTGGATCTTTGTAGTGGCAACAGTGGCATTGGGCTCCGCATCAATAATCTGTTTCCCTTTGTCATTCCCCTTGTCAGGTTCTGATTCAGAGTCAGAGCATGCATCTGACTCAGAAGCCTGTATCTCAGCCACCAACGACTGCTTGGCCCGACACTCACTTGTGTTGTGAGTGGAGCTCTTATGGAACTCACACCACTTTCCCGTGTCCTTCTTTGGCTTTGTGGTGTTTTTATTTTCTTGTGGCTTCGATAGGTTGTCTTGAGTCACCGTGCCTTGGCTCTGTCCTTTGTTTTGTGGTTTGGGAGCACCTTTCCCTTGCTTTTGATTCGCAGATCCAAATTCTCGCTTCTTCTGTTTGAATTTCTGCTCAATCTTGGCAGCATACCGGTATGCCGTACCAAGCGAGGAGATGTCGAGGAACTCCATTACCTCCTGAATGTATATGTGTAGACAACTGCGATACTTTAGCACCAGATGTTTCTCTGAATCTTTGATACCCAACTTGGTGCACAGGGTATGGAACAGATTTGTCAGCTCATGCACATCTTGATCCCTTTGTTACCGTAGCGTGGTCCATTGTATGTAATTGTCCTCATAGCTCCCCACGGGATAGTATTGTTCCTTGACGGCGTCTCAAAAATAATTCCAAGTGGGTACGACCGAGAACAAAGAGGGTACTGTCTCGTCCTTTTTCTCACAACGGCTTTCCCACCAGTCCTTGACATGGGGGGCAGATTTTAGGAGTGAAAAAATAATCTTCTCCCTATCGGAAAAGTCATGAACTGAGAAATATCCTTCTAATAGATTCAAACATCTATCTACGGCATCTACATCTATTTGACCCTCAAATATGGGAATGTCAAAATTTACTTGTACCTTAAAAGGAGTCGCACCTCCAGAGTGGCTGCTGGATGCAGATGCGCCACCGGTGGGCAGCTGTTGAAGGATCTGGGAAAAGTTATCCATCATCACGTTCCTTTGTTTTTCGAGGGCCTCCTTGAGAAATATTTTGATAGGATCTTCTGCTCCCTCATCTTTATTTTCGTCCCCCATGGGCGTCCGTTGAGGTTTGCGAGGCTAATCTTGCAAAGGTTCCACTAGATCGAGCCCTAACTCCTTATACCCCGACCTCGTTGGCGACATGCAAAGAAGGATCAAGAACAAGCAGACTGCTCTGATACCATAAATACAGAGATGCAGCGGAAATAATACTTCATTTTATTAATATCAAAGAACTGAAATTTGCTTATAGACAGAATGGAAATAAAACTAGCTAGGGCGCTTGTAGCTATCTCTGAGGAGAGATGTGGCAACTACAGACCTCTGAACTGAGTTACAATGAGGCTCGAGGGCCTATTTATTATTTAGAAACAATGGAGAACCCTAAACATCCAAAAACCTAACCCTAGGAGATGAAGCGCCAAAACTATGGGCCCCATTTGTGTAAATTGGTGTTTCAACTTCCCAGGGACGTAACTTTGGCATACTATCTCTGTTTGATGCACATGATACATCATTAGAAAGATCTATCCGAGGAATAAAACTTTCGCCATGAATATAATTTTGAAATAGAATGATACAGAATGATATTTTCTGGAGGCGCGATGCCCAAAAAATGTCGTTTAGGGCCTCAAAATGGCTCAGGAAGTTCAAGACCCGAAAAACTGCTAAAAATAGTAAGTTGTGCCGAAACTGAAAAACTGAAAGAGAAAATGGTGGGGCCCCAAGTGGAATAGGCAGGTGGCTACCAGTATCCACCTGGATCATTGAGTGAGCCAAAAAAGTAACTTTCCTTACTTTTTGAGTACAACCTTGCAATTGCGAAGAGGACTAGTGTTGCAAAATTATTAGTAAGTGGAAATTAAAGGGCGTAAGAACGTTTTTGAAAAAATTTCAAACGTCAAAATTAAGTCTTCTATCCTTCCTAGCACCTCATGGAAAATGGGAATCCACAAATTCTAGTCGTCAAATATGTGCAAAATGCCTTATGATGGGAAAAATGGAGGACTGGTCCTATGCTGCTACATGAGTTAGGGTTTCATGTGGCAACAGGGAACTTTGTATAGTTTTTCAAGGATAGGAAAGGAGAATATTGTCAGTTAATCATCACATGAAACTTCATCACCATTTGAAAATTGTGTCCTAATTTGAAACAATAAGACTACCCAACTATTTCATTATTTAATTTTGATTGTGTAGTACAAAAAAATATCCTATATAACTTAAATAATGTAAGCACTTTTGCAAAAATTTAGTGGAGAGAACCTTCAATTACATTTATTTTGAAGTTCCACTTGCATTTTAAGCCATTTTAATTAGTCTTTCATAGCTATCTAGTAAAAATTTCAACCTCTTGTAGAAATTTGTTTGTCACTTGTATTAGAAATGCAAAAATCAAATGTAAATAAAAATGATTTGAAATGCTAAAATTCAAATGCGCGCTACATAAAAATGATTTTTTTAAAAACTACATTAACGTGTGATATCATGCGTGCATTCGCCCTCAGCTCTTGCAGAACAGCATTCGCCCTCAGCATTCTCCCTCGGCTCTTGCAGAACAACATTCGCCCTCAGCATTCACCCTCAGCTCTTGCAGAACAACATTCTCCCTCAGTTCTTACAAAATGGTAAGTTCTTACTGCAGGCCCTTCCTCCTGTAGTAGGGTTGACCCTATTTGGGTTTTTTTGGAGCCTCTGAGAATACAAAGGTTGTGATTGATTACGAGGCACTGCCTATATTTGTGGAACTTCTTACCTCTGGGAATGATAATGTTCGAGAACAGGTAGCACGTTCATTTTAGAAGCATAAAATTATTCTTCCCAACTATCTTTATACGTCTGTAATTTTGGAATTTGATTTAAAAAACTACTACCCAACTTTGAGTTCAACTGGTGTTCGTGTAAGGCTGTTTGGGCTTTGGGAAATATTGTTGGAGACTCTGCATCATTTAGGGATCTTGCCCTCAGTCATGGAGCTCCGAGGCAGGTGCTTGCCCAGTTGAATGACTCTGCCAGAATTTCAATGATACGAAATGCTACATGGGTTCTATCAAATTTTTGCCGTGGTAAACCCCAACCACTATTCGAACAGGTAAGCATAATACATTTTCTGCCTCTTCTTCTTAGTTCGCAGATACTGTGGAATTTTTTTTATAGATCTTGGTGCTTGGTAGATTTGGACGTAATATGGACCTAGGCCCTTGTTCATTACAATGACTCCATCATCAAGTTTTAGAAAATGCTCAAAAAATTGGGTTTCATAAGGGGATTACCCTTGCTTGCAATTATTGATTATCAATCACATTCAAAAAAAGTCTTTTGTAGCATTGCTGAGCTCTTTGTAGGTGAATTTCCGAGGCAATTTCACAATATCTGAACTAAATTTGTCTGTCCTTTTCAATACTCTGGGCTTGTAACAGAACCAGACAAACAATCTAGTGGCCAATGCAACAACAACAACACCTCCTATTGCAATGCCTGCAATTCACCCTCTCTGCACACATGAATGACTATGTCACCCTCTTTTGTGAACAGGTACTGGAGTTGAAGGTACTAGTTTCCATTAGGATCGTGGAATTCAACATCCAAAATAGTATCAAATTCCACTGCAATAATATTCCCCAGCGAGGGCAACAATTCATTGATACCTATTAGACTCATCACCCCCAAATAGCCTCCAGGGATACCCAGAGTGTGATCATCTGGAGCAATAACAAATGATCATCCATCCCCAATTGAAACAAGAACATGACCCACATTGGTTACATAAAAGGAGAAACACGTTTTGAAAGAAGAAGAAACTTTTGTATTAGGGTCTAGAAATCTAACTGGTCTATTGTACAATGCCCTACCTACACTTCAAATTGGTACTCCCAACTCCATGCTAAGGCTCACTGTGCCATTCTTCAGATGAGCATATTAGCCTGAAGTTTGATTCCAAAAAACCCAAGTCCCCTATTCTATGCCCAAGACCTCTGTTACAACGAGTAGAGTTCTGAGCGAAATACTTCACAATAGAAAGCAAAAGAAACATCGAAAAATTTCTTCGCTTTAGACTGATAATTTTCTGTGCGAAAATTCAATTGCGGACAGTAAAAACATATTATCAAACACAACCAATACACAATGGAATTTGAACATGAGGGTTTATAACCATAGAAAACCCTCTCCAGGTTAAAATAATTCCAGAATGGCTTTAAGATTATACTAATGAGCGCTTACAACACCATAGCAATTACTGTCGCAATGAAATCTGCTAGAAGCAAAGCCCTTGTACAGTTTCTACATTTCCACAGTGGAAGCAAGAATCTTGCTATCTCTCATGATCTGGTTCTGTGGTCAAATCCTTTGCTATGGTTGTCTTGTTCTGCTAAACGTGGATCTGTCTTAGCTTTGGCTCTGGTTCTCATTTAGGATCGTGGATATCTGATCTTGCTGTGGCTTTGACTATACAAACTTGTTCAATAGGAAAATGTTGACTCTGCTATATATAGGAGCTTCAATGGGTGCTCTCAAACACTTTTTTGGGTAGCTTTGTTTTGTCTTTGATTCAAGGAAGAACTATGTTGGCCTTGGTATTTTAGTCCTTGGAACTTAGTTCTCTCATATTTTCCATCCTATCCCCAGTTTTCTACCGAGAAAGACATAACTTCACGATATCAAAATTGACTATTTTTGGCCATTTATCTTTAGTAATGGCACAACCTTAATTTGGTGCATTCGTACAGTATCTGAAGAGCACTCTCAAGCTGTTATTCAGTATTTTAGCATAACTACTACATTTAACTGCCATGATCTAATATTTATATCAACCATAAGAATTCTTAAGGTAGTTCCACGTTTGTGAAGCAGAAGGAATGCTTCTGACAACTTCTTATCATAGTGGTACAATTCTGTTCGCAGTTTATCTTTTATAAACCTCCAATTTTCCAAACGTAGTAGAGACTACAGTTTGCATCTGAAATTTTGGACAATTTTTTTTATTATTCTATAGAAAATGCATTAAGAATAAAAAAGTCCCACAATTTGTAAAAAGCCCACAATTTTGTAAAAAGCCCACATTTTGTAAAAATCTCACAATTTGTAAAATGCCCACTTTTATTTTCTTTTTGCTTATATATTGAGCTCCCATTGAGTTCAACAAGTCTTGGGTTTTCTACACCATTGAGAGAGATTTATTGTTTTCTTTATAGGATAATTTGCATCAATGAAAGAAAACATTGGAGCTGGAAAAAAAATTCAAAAGGGTGAAAGGGGTGATGGCAGAGTTTATTGCCCTTGTAAAAAATGTTGTATGAGAAATAATGTTAGAGTTTTAATAGCAACAACAATAGTGCATTGTAGGAAATATGGGCACATTGATGGTGGATCGAATGACTATCGTCCCATGGTAATTAATTATCTATCTTCATTTTGATTATATCGTAAAATTTTATATCATTCTAATATTTTTTATATGCGCACTAATGTTTAATTATTAATGTTTTAATTTTCATAAAGGCACAGTTGTCCCCCAAATTTTTGCAGATGATAAACCAGCTTCCACGGCAAAATAATAGTAGATTAGATGATGTTGCACTAGTACAAGAGAATATTGCAGCAAATATTAGTATTGGAAATGATGTTGTACAAGGTGAAGAACATGAAGCGAATGATGAAGGTAATTTTAATGATCCCATGGAGGTAGATCATGATGATAGTAATGAGACAGTTCACATCAATGATGGGACAAATCAAATGCTCCAAGACTTGTATGGTGAGTCAGATGATGATGGTGGAGATAGAAGTGACGGTATTTATGATGTACCTCTGATTGAAAGGTCAAGTGAATGACTTTTTGAACACTCAAATGAAACTCTTCTCTCTACTACATTGTTGCTGGTGAACTTAAAGGTTATGAATAATTTGTCGAACAGATGTATGACACAACTCCTAAGGTATGCAATATGTATATATGATCGCATATATGTAAATGTTGATTATTTTCCCTTTTTTTAGTTGTAATAAATGTGTAAAATAATAACTTATATATAGGTTATTATTTTACACATTTATTACAACTAAAAAAAGGGAAAATAATCAACATTTACATATATGTGATCATATATACATATTGCATACCTTAGGAGTTGTGTCATACATCTGTTCGACAAATTATTCATAACCTTTAAGTTCACCAACTCTCTGCTATTGTTGCTGGTGAACTTAAAGGTTATGAATAATTTGTCGAACAGATGTATGACACAACTCCTAAGATATGCAATATGTATATATGATCACATATATGTAAATTTTGATTATTTTCCCTTTTTTTTAATTGTAATAAATGTGTAAAATAATAACTTATATATATATATATCATAGTTATCAAAACCGGCCAGTCAGGACAGCGGCCGGTTGGAACCGGCCTTGCAACCCAGTCAATAGCCTATTCTCACCTGTTTTGGCCGGTTAACCGGACCTAACCGGCCGGTTAAGTAAGGAACCGGCCAGTTTATGCATAAACCGGTCAGTTCCGTACTTAACCGGCCGGTTAGGTGCTCCTCCATGAGTTGCAAATTCCTCAGTGTCTCCTCCATGAGCTGCAAATTCCTCTATTATACTAGCAACAAACTTGTCTAATAACTCATACTCAACACCTTACAGTAGCATCAATACACATGATGACTGATAAATGCAAGGCTGGCTAGCATAAAATCCCTGGCAGCATGCAACTCATCAAGTGTATTTGATGAAAATTTCTGTTCTCAAAACAATCAGCAGCAACCTTATTTCACACTCACCTAGGAACTGTCAGACCCTCTCTCTCTGCTCACACATAGCAGCAGCATAAATAAAAAACCTTTCACACAGCATACAAGCAATTTGATCATGGCATCAAGACTGATGCAAATGGTCTGACGCGACTCAAGGGACAACAACATACAACCTAATGAAAATGTGACTGGCAATAATAAATTGACCACTAGAAAATTCCCGCTTGGAAATGAACTAAACTGGCTACTGAGTTTTTTGGGTTTTAATGAATCTTTTCAGTGATAAATTTTGTCAAACACATTGTGAGCAGACTGCTGAAGTTGTAATGCTCTCTCAACTTGTTACAGATAGCACTAATAGTCGGTTTCATAAACCAATTCAATACCTCTAAGTGTTGTAGATGTTTTTCTAGAAAGTTATTGGCAAGTGAACATAGATAATGAAGAATACAAGATCTTCAAAATGCTGGTCTGATATATATATATATACTGAACCCAGAATTTTCTTTAAGGCTAATACAATTAATTGACAACAGATCTGAGCAGGAACAAATTGTATATTATAATATTAACTCAACAATAAAACACAGTGAATAATATAAGAGAAACCTGATACATTACTTCAACAAGTTTTCTTATGTATTTTTCGATGATATGTATTGCATTTGGTGCCATTTTGATATATTCACCTTTGCATGGTATATAAATGAGCAAAATTTTCATATTTTGTCTCTATTAGCTTGGAATCATGGTTGCAAATCTTAAAAATAGTTTTTTTTTTTTTTCATTTTATTAAAAAATAATTATTTAATGTATTTTTTTTAAAACCGGTTCATTGAGATCTGACTGCTACCAGTTAGACCGGTTCTGGTTCGAAACCCGGTTCATTAGATCCATCGGTCCGGTCACCAGTTCCGGTTTTAATAACTATGATATATATATATATATATATGATTAATAATCTTTACAAGACACTACTTTTTGTTTCTATTGCAGATTGTTGGGTGAATATTTGTTACCATCGCCAAATACTTTACCTCGAACATATCGATATCTACATGCTATTATGAAACACTTTGGAATGGAATATAACACTATAGATGCATGTCCTAAAGATCATATTATATATTTACGCAGAATATGCGTTGAAAACAAAATGTCCGAAATGTGGTACCGTAGACATCGTATCAACTAACCAAAAAGGTGCTCTCAAAAGGTTCTTCGTCATATTCCCATAATTCCACGTTTGTAGCAATGTTCAAAGGTAACAAAGATATACGCTTTATGGATTACCATTCAAAGAATAGAAGTGGAGATGGTGTTCTTTGAATGCCCTGCAGATGGTTCCGCATTTAGAGAAATCAAGGAAAATATGTAGATTTTAAAAATGAACCCGTAATGTCAAGCCATTGGCAAATGATGGTGTTAATCCATTCGAGAGCTTAGATCTACTTACTCAAGGTGGCCTATTTTCGTTATCAATAATAACATTCCTCCTTGGATGTCAATAAAGAGGGAGCACATAATGTTGACTATGATTATTCCAGGTATTTGATACGTTATTTCTTTGAATGTAACATTTTCATTTCTCTCGTTGTTTCGTATAAATATATATTTTATTTATTTACTTACTTATATATACATATATCATGGTAGTAATTATTATGTACCGTAATTTTGAACAATTAGGTAATTACCAGTCAAATATATGAATGTATATATTGAGCCTCTTATTGATGAGCTTTGGTACAAGCAGGCGTGGCATCACTATGTATGACATCACTAAACCAATCAAGTTGTGTAAAATATTTCAATGTCGTGGAATGCTTGTATGGAAAATTCATGATGCCCCAAGACTAACACATGTTTGTGGTATGTAATATTTCGTTGCACTTTTAATATAATACATAATTATCTAAATTATATATACCATATTGCATGTTTTAAAAATGATCTCATAGTATATTAATTGTTATCGATCCATCTATTGCAAGTCTTCAAACAAAGGGTATTTGCATGTCCATTTTGTGGCCCTAAGATGAAGTATCGTCATTCGCCGTACTTAAGAAAGATGGTGTTTGATGATTTTAGGCACTTCCTCCCTAGGAACCATAAGTATCGTATTATCGAAAAACATATTTTCAATGATAAAGAAGAAACTCTGGATTAAAACCATAAAGAATGACACCTTAGTTGTAAGATGTTGGAATATACTGCACTAATAATCGTCACAAACAAGACGTAATTTGTGTATATATATATATTATTTGCTTTTATGTAATGTTTGGAATTTTTGTTTTAACTAATGAATTTATTTTATTGTATTTTATAATTAATATTGTTATGATTTATTTTATTCTTGATATCAAGGTCATCATCTCTGAAGGTACTAATATTGTACTTCCACCGAATGAAATGTTATCCTTCTCAATTCGTGAGGTTGCCCTACTATGAGGACCTAAAACAGAATTTCATTTGTTTGATACAATGCATGTCAGAAGAATGTGACAATAAGGTGGCGAACTGATGGTGCACATGATAGAGATAAACGTGATAAAATTTGTGGGCCATATTGAGAAATCGAATCATGCAATGAAAAGTGTGATCGACAGATCAAATAACAATGGAGGTTGAAATTATAATAATATTCCATGGTTATTAACAGAACAACAAAGAAATGATGAAATAAAGCTCATTAGAAGAACAAATTTCCCCAATGTGTTTTGCTTTCAAACATAAATAATATCTTAACGAAGAAAGGTGAATTCGGGTGAAAACACGTGATTGGCATACCTTTGTTAAGGTAATTTTTTTGGTATACGTTTTTGTATGTTACTGCTTGAATACATACAAAATTTTCCTTTTTCTCGTTTAATTTGGAAACCAATAACGATTCATTTTTTATTGTTATAGTATGTTCTACCTATATCTCTCCCAAACAACTTCGACAACAATGTCAAACAAGTTATATATGGTCTTAGTAAATACATGAGGTAAGTAGTTTTGATTTCTGTACATTGTATTATAATTGCTACAATTTCTTTTCGTATCCGATGAAATGATGCATTAATTTACTTGTAATGGAATATATATTATGTTTCATTGAAATAACCTTGCGTAATGATTTTCAAATATATTGAAAGAAATCCATCAAGATGAAATAAATTATTGGAAGAGAGAAATTCCTCAAGTAATGTGTTAAATGCAAAAGTATCTACCTCCAACATTTTTCAATGCACAAGAACACTACTTGATACACCAAGTTGAGAGATTGAAATGTGTGGACCAAAGACACACAAGGTCAATGTGGATGGTCGAGAGGCAATCAAATCCTCAAGGCTTTGGTTAGACAAAGAGCACGACCCGAGGGTTCTATGGTGGAGGGATATGTGGTATATCAATCCATGGTGTATTAGTCATTATCTTCCTAAATTAGATGCTACCCATGAATGCGTGGATTGCATTTGGGATATGAACTCCATCAAAATTTGAAGTGGAGCACCCGTTGGGAAAAGGTAGAATGAAGAAAGTGAGAGGTAAAAGATTTATTATGTATAATACATATAATGTTTCATTTTCAATCATGTATATGATCATTATATTCATTTAGGTCTTATTCTTTCATAGTTTATTAATTAATATAATTTACCATGGTTATAAGTAATATTTATTAATATTGGTGAATTATTGCTTTTTTATTCAGTGCTCAAGATTATGAGGCACTACTTTTATACATTGCAAACAATCTTGAGTGGATGAGTGAATGGATTTAAACATGTAAAGCACGTAACGATGGTAGGTTATCATGGCAACTACTATCCGAATTGATTAGAGAAGAGTATCGTAGTGGAGATGGGAATATTACCAAGGTGGAAATCGATTTAGCATATGGTTTGAAAGATAGAAAGGTAAGCAATTAATTCACCTATTTTATTCATTACTTATTTTATACTATATTTATAATGTGACAAGAAGTTTGATTTTTTCGCTTAATTTTTCATGCTTGTAAATTATATGATTAATTATTAATTGAGAATGCATATTTTTCATGTTTGGCATATTGTAATAAAACACCACAAGGTTATGTGGTGCAATGGTCGTAATTACATTAAACAATGGATGATAATAGGAAAACTTATGATAATGGGATAGTCAGCAGATTCTGTGTCACTAATGTTTCCTCCAAGAGGACAAACATCCTCGAGAATTTGAAAATAAACATATTATGGGTTCTTAGATGATATAGTTGACAGTGACTTAATTCCTTTAAAATAGTTTTGTTTGAGTCAAATGGTATAGGCTACGAATGAATGTACGTGATGATGATATAACACTTATTCAACATGACAATGGATTTCCAATGGTTAAAACATCGTAGTTTGAAGAAGAAAGATCGCAATGTTTTTCCAAGCCAATGCGAACAAGAATTTTACTCGTAGGTTCCAAGTGAGAATGAATGGTCATTTGCTATTAGATATGATCCAAGAGGAAGGCCGTGAGAGTATATTGTAGAGGAAGAAGATGATATTTATCAAGAAGAAGATGATGCAATGGCGTATGAGCAGAAGATGCATTGATGGGGTATCGAAGAAGATATCTTAGAAGATGAACTGCATAGGAGATGAGGCAACAATTATTGATGATGAAGTCGATGAGGATATTATTGAAAATGACATAATTGATGATGATGATGACATGGTCGATCATTTCAACACCGTTTCTCGAATCGTATGTTGATATAGCTTTCGATCGCCTTGATGAAGATCAAGAAGATACAAAAGAAGAATATTGATACAGTATGTTATGTTCGAGTATGAGATGGTATGTTATAACTTTATATTTTAATATGTAGAATTATTGTCTTTAAATAATTTACTAATTATGTGGGTTCGTTGCATGTTGTTTATTATTTCAAACCAATAAATAATGGCCTTACTATTGTTTATTATTTTGTAGGATTTGTAGGATTCATTTGATTCTATGAATGTGTCTCAAAAAAACCAATTAAACACTTAAATAGTCAAGATCTCGAAGATAGTTTTTACCTCACTCCATAAATTGCTGAAAATTACCAAATTTTTTTTTGTTGTGTCAAGACGAGGGTGGATTTTCATGATCGCTGAATGAAAATGAATCGTATATTCGGGATGTTTTTGAGGGCAACACCCGATAAGCCCCATGTATGAAGATCCCATTGCTTGCACTTCGTCTACGTTGAAGCACAAGCATAGTGTTGTATCATCAAAAATCGCAGGACAACTATACCAAGTCTAAATACATTGAATTCAATTCTAGTGCTCTTGAACTTACCAAATTAAAGCGAAGTGGATTTTCAATGTTTAATGGAACTAAAAATATGTGCCCAATATTGATCGACGTCTGGAGCTCGCAATAGGCACTGGACTCGATCGTAATGAACCCTAAACTAATTCAATGTGATGAAAATATGGACTTAAGGATGATCAGAAAAAACAAAGCTGCAGCATTTTGGCAATATTGAAGAAAATGAAGAGGTTTCGGTGATCGATTGAATCAACTCGCCCATAATACATCTACTACAAAGCGTCGTGTGTGTATAAGAAGGAGAATCGGTTTTTCTTTCCCATGATGATGGATGCTTTCTTTTCATGATATAGAAAATTCAGAGGTGTGGAGGTTTTAATTATTGTACTTAATTTTTTGGGGTTTATGGGTGTTATAATTTATACATTTTGGGATTTTCTATTAGAAATAGGAAAAGCCTAGGGGTTAGATTATTCTCATGGTTTAAATTTCTATATTTGAAATAAAATTCACCAATTTCTATTTAAAAAAAATGATTTGCCTAAATATTTGATGTAGTTTAAATAGGATGTAGTTCATTTCAAAAAATGTTGAAATTTTCTAGAAACTATGATTGGGATTTCAAGAATATTTATGCACTCTTTAAATTTTCCCTTAACATAAAGGGCAAACTTGATGTATGAGTAACACTTAGTATTTTTTTTTTCCAATCTCCAGAGAAGAAGCATAAAGCTCCATATGGGCTTACCCCAAAACATGTGGGGTGATTTCTCGGTTGATCGCAGTGTACCTCGTTCGTATGGTCGCTTCGTAAATATGTTGTGTATAAAGATTCAGCGTGTTGTACATTGGACTCGATTTTATGTTCATGGGACTTTTATAATAAATAAATTATGGTATCTCCATAATCGAATCGCAGGCCTTCACTTCAATGCCCGCACCATCTCTCCGGGGCCATACAGAGGGATGTCTCAGGGAGAAATTTTGGCTTTGCAAATGTTGTGCCGTAGAATCAACATCGGTGATACAGTGCCATGTGGGCCTCTTATGGTATCTACCTACGTTGCCCAAAAGACAATTAATATTTATGATATTCGTGATGGAGATACCGTGATTTAAATGTGTTTTTTTTTAAAGTTTAGGTTTCATAATAAATCATCAATGGGTTTCGAAATAAGGCACATTGAAATCTCGGGATACATGTTTCATGCCAAAACTGGCCAGATCTTCCATAAATACACAATCTTGGACCACTCTATATAAATATGCTTCTCAAACAATATTACATCTCCCTCATCATACAAATGGTGTTATTACATGCATAGCAAAGGCATTGTTTTGGCAATCATTTTATAAGTCACTAGATATTGTGGGTACAAGGATTCAGTGGTCTCCACATGAAACCGTGTTGCCCAGAGACTCACTCGCCTATCTCTTAAATTTGTAAAAATAGTAGTATGCCAATGCTTCTTTCATTTTGCATGTGCATAAGACGATTTTTTGTCAAAGTCCATAATTGTTTTTTAAGTTTTATCCATCCCATTTTTGTTGTGAATGCACAAGTTTTTTGGCTCAACACAGACCGTTATATCTTCAGGATTTTCCTTTACTAACTATTTGAAATTTCTAGTTATATTTAGAGGTGTATTTTAAGGATGAGGGGAATTACTTGGATTTAGTGTCACGTACCTCAATAGAGGCTGAGCAAGAAACTATGACACATTGTGATGTATATCACAGAAGTTAGCGCAATAAAACTCGGCCGATGCTTCAAGAGATTTATTCTTCTGAAAGCTTTTTAGCCGAAAAAAAAAGGAAATGAAACACGCAACCGTCCCCTTCCTTATCGACCACCTCGCTTTTTGTGGGAGCATCTACAAAGTTAAAGTTACTAAGGTTCAAAAGTGAGTTTATTAGTTGGAAAAGTCCAACTATTCTTAGCTCCCTCAACAATGTTTAAATACTTCATGCATGTTAACCCCTCCTTGCATCGTGTTGTGTAAGTGGGTTTCGTAGAATTTTATGCACTTAGGGTTAGACTCAAATTTTGAAATTTGATGTAATTAGGATTATATTCAAGGCCGGCCAAATTGGTAAATTGATACTCACCATACCGAAAGGCAAGAATATGGCAAAGGAGTCATTCTATGAAATGATTCAATTTGGCATGTGAATCTCATCTACAGCTAATAAAAACCTACATGGAGACCGATCAGATTCAACATTGTCGTTACTATTAGTGGAGTTGGGTATGGCACAAGTACAATAAAAATAATGGCAACAATAGTAACATCATAGATTCGAATCTTAATCTCTATATTAAATGAGCATTAGAATGTAACTTGATTTCCGTAAAATCTCTAACAGGTTTGTTCTAAATTGGACCTAAAATGCTCACTTCAGAAGATGTTTGAGGCTTGGAGGTTGTATGACACTGCAACAATTGACTTCTTTGAGTACATGATGACATTAGGTCATTGTGAAATTGAATATATTCTACTTCGTATGAAGATTGATCGCACAAAATGTGTTTTCTAAATAATGTTTCCAATGAAACTCGAAATGGTTCTTTATGACACTGGTAACTGGCTGCCTTTAATCTACTATCAATTTGAGTGACAAGAGTAGCTAAACCACATGACAATGCTCCCGAAGATGTTACAAAGATGTATGGAAGCTCTGGGAAATTTAGCCCTCACTAGTTCTATCTAATGCAAAGGGGCATTAGGCCCAAGACAAATTTTGTACATAAATAAATGTAAAGGGGGTCTCATGTTTTATTTCCCCATGAAATTATCCATAGTTGAGCTAATTTAGTTAATTTGTACATAAAATGTAACCGCCCGAATGATAATAAGGCAATTGAAGAGATAGTCAGCCTTTAAGTTAAGCTAATTCTAGAAGTCCGTCTCTAATCGTCGAGCGTTAGTCTCGTAGTTGGCCTTGAGCGGTTTCTTTGAAAACCCACTCTCATCGCGAGTTAATGATCATGCAACTAACTCGCGCGATATCCAGCTTGGATCGTTGGATCATCAAGGCCGCAGCGTACGTATTATCCACCGTTGGATGTGGAAAGGCCGCTAGTGCTTCGGGCCCCATGCAGTCAGCGACTATCGTTGTCCTAATCAAGGTTCAATCTGAAAGCACATTATTTCACTACTTAATTCATGTTCATAGCAATTGGAACGCCCACAATTCATAACAAATATTGGAGATTTACTCTGTCTCGTTTTAAAGTTTCATTTTTTTTTTAAATTCGAACCAAATTATTTCAGATACCGACGTTGTAAGTGTCGCTCTTCTAAAGTTTTGAGCGATTTCCATTTTCGCTGGCCTTGAGACGTTCTTCAATATTGCGACAGCTCTTTTCCGGCGTCGTATTGCAACGCTTTTGGAAAGCGCCCAGATTGCGATGCTTCCGGAAAGCGTCAGCCTTGCGACACCTTTGCAATGCGTCGGGGCCTTGTGACACTTTTGTATGGCGTTGGAATTGCGATAGTCTAGAAACATTGGAAGAGCGACAAGATAAAGACGTCGTAAGAGCAACGTTCAAAACGCGTACCACATTTCGTCGAATTGCAACATTTCTTCATGGCGTCGTATTGCGACGCCCGGAAAGCGTCGCCTCCTGGTGGGACACTTTTTTTGCAATACATTGGTCTTGTGACACTTTTGTACTAAGGCTTCGACTACATAGTTTAGACATGCCTGGCGATGACGCATAAAGACGTCGAAAGAGCGACGTTCAAAACGTCGAACCACATTTCGGGCTTCCGAATGGTGACACTTGCTAAACGCTTCTTAAGAGTGACAATTTGGGAAACGCTTCGAAGAGTGATGCTTTTCTCAAAGAAGCGACGGAAAACCGTCTCAGACAGACACTTGTCAAGGCGTCGAATTGCGACGTTATGGTGAACCATGTTTTTTCCATCTCTCAAACCGTCGCTTCGAGACAACTATGTGTCTTAATAGCGACGAATTTTCCATCTAAATTGGGCCAAATTTTCTAGTGTCATCGTATCTGAAGCCCCGAAGTCTCGTGATATCCCCCGCCATCAATAAGTTTAGTAAGTTTGTATTTCGCCTGCATTCCGCCTTTGCACGTATTTATTGAGTCAAGTTTTCGCATTTAGTCTCATTTTTTAGCTTTACTCCCACGCTAAATGGATGGGCTACATGGTATACAATGTTCTTGGCACCTCCAAGGAGCTACCATCCCCGCCCAGAGCCAATGTTAGTGTAAATTTTTGCATACCTGCCACTAGTGATCAAAACATCTCTTTTCATGTCATGTTAAGGGTCCCATTCTTAAATTTTTTGTCATTCCATTAGCTCATCATACAAAAATTTGGTCACTAGATGTAGATTTAGGTCAAACCTCACTCTTTTAAAAATTTCATTAGTTTCTGGATCATTTCACCACTTTGGTTTCGAGTGTACATAAATCATGAGTTGTTATCATCATTTCATCATGAAGTTCATTCACTGCATTTTCCATTAGGTCTTAGGGTTTTCAAGGTCCATCAAAACACCACTGCATGCATAAAATACCAACAAGTAAGAGAGTGACAATAAACACATTTCATCATGTAAATATTAAATTTGTAAATTTCAATTTCAATATGTAATTTTATTTTTTTCAATATCTAATAAGTTCCCAAAGTCTCCAGCGCTGCACTCAAAAGTTCCTAAGCTACGTGGGTTCAAAAGCCAAAGGAAATACATGTGGGCTGTGCCACTACATTGAAGGAAAATGACTCAAACAAGGTATATAAGATAAATTAATTGCATTTACTCATCAAATTCAAATGAAAGAGAGCTCTTACTCACTTACTACAGACCATGAACACTTCAACAACCAAGAAAAACCCTCAACAAGTCAACGCAAGCTCCTACACTCGCATTTTTGGGCATTCTAGGTTTTGGGAGTGTGTTTTAATTCCCATACACTAATCCCTATACCCATATTTTTATCATTTTATACCTCCCTAAGCCTCCTAACACCCTCACCTACAATCCATCTACCTCCCTAACCTTTTCCCATGCCCATTTCTCTCATTTCCCTCACTTTCCTATGCAAACCCTAGCCTATTGATACACTCCTTGGACACTTCCCTAGGTTAGGCTATGTTTTTCCCTTTTGGACCCCTCCCATTACTCATTTATAGAAATCTCCACCCTCCATAAAATCTCTAACATATATCCCCATACCCCATAATTTCCCCCAAGAATTTAGATCAGAATATCCAAAAAGGAAAATGCAAGAATACTGCAAAACACAATATGTGAACTATAACAAAGTAAACAATAAACATAAATACACATCGAATGCATAGAAATAGCTGAGCCATTTTATTGTATGGAGGTGGATAAATAGTACAAAAAATGCTCAAAATATGAGACACTCAAGCCAAAGAGATGGCCTAGAATGACCCTAAAATGATCCCAAAAGAGGGGACTATGTTACTACTGACTATCGGAACGAAACCCGCATTGTCCCCTGCCATAAATCAAGGACTACAACTCCGTTTAAAAATATAAATTCAGATCTAGCAAACTTTGGGAACTCCGATACGTCAAAATAGATATCTGCTCTATAATGGATACCCAAGATAGAACTCAAAGGGAGCTAACAAGGCAAAAAGGAGAATGTGACCAAGTATATAGATCCAGAGTGATCTAATGCAATGGAAGGTGACTAATGAATGGGGGAAAAACTCTTCTATTTATAACAAAATATTAGGGTGATCTAACTTGGTGCATGAATAAAATATTATTAATCAAATTATAATCCACCTTTAGGAATATTTTATTATATTTGTTGAGGAAAGGATTTTTGACTTGGGTCAATTCTTTATTTATAAACAATAAATAAATAAATGATTTATTTATTATTTTAGTGGAAATGGTGGGAATAAATAATGGTTTATTTACTTATTTAAAAATGATTTAGTTTAACTTAATTCAGGGAATATATTTAAATAATGATTTAAATAACTTATTCCTAGAAATAATCAAATAAATAAGGATTTATTTAATTAATTTCCCTCTTGTTTTAAGTTACATCAGTAGTTATAAACAAATGTAGATTTGTTTATTATTTCCTTTTTGGGGTTTCTGCTTAGACCATAAATGACTTAATAAAGGTGTTTTACTAAGTTATTTCACATATAAAAGCAATTTTACTTAGGGTAAAATTGGTCTTACATGGTGTACTTGGTTTAATCTAATGATAAAAGGTTAGATGACCAAAAAATGGTGTAACAAACTCATAGACTTAGATAAACAAATTACAAGCATGCATAGAAATGTCCTAAGAAAATATAGATCTAAACAAATCGTAAATAATAATCCAAATCTAAATCTCTCTCTATTGTGACTTCACCTTCATTCTATATATTGTGAGCCTTCCATAGCCTAGGCCCACCTCATAACCGCATTGTACATGTGGACATAATACTCCATGATTGACTGCGATGTCTCTCCATGTCCTCCATCATGTCTACATGTGATTATCATCCTCTCTATCATGTGTGCATTAAATACATCACTTCTCCTAAGTTATCATAAGTGCTTTATGATCTTACTTATAATGGCACTATGATCATAGCTGACCTCATCTAGATCCTCATGATTTTACATTTTAAGATCCATGATCTTACTTGACCACTTCAACCTCCATGATCTATCTCATTAATGAGACATGATATCCACTCCTTTCACATTAAGAAGTTCCCTTCACTACTCCATAACGTAGATCTACATCTTAAATATCCACATTCACACATCAAAAGTGGATTTTATTTATCTTTGGGGTTTATGGTTCCCTCCCTCTTATTTACTTAATTACCTTAGTAATTAGAACATTAATATTCCAATTATCTTGTGGAAAATCGGAATATTATAGTCCTCCCCCCTCGAAAAATGTTGCTTGTCCTCAAGCAACTGAAAATTAGATGCTAGAGCAATCTATCCCCTTCCAAATGGAATCCAAACAAGGAAGGTCTTCCGATTTTCCGCAATGAGTCATGTATGCCCAACACCAAAGTTGCCTCTCTAGAATGTCCGCAGTGACCTCTAACTATGTAGCTAGATGTCCCTCTTCAATCATGAAGCTCCAAGTGACAACCATAAGTTGTCCAACATCCTCCATAATACATGACATACATAAAGATATATGGTTCCTTCCACCAAAGAAAAAAGTTGCTTACCACAAAGCACACCTCCATCCCATGCTACATGAAGTGAAAAGAGGCACTTCATGCCCCCATCCTTAGCCCCGTTGGCTTTTTGGATCCAAGCATCATCCCAACATTGTATAAAAGAAGAAGTAGAGACATGGTGGACAAAGATGTCAAAACATATTCTCCCAATAGTAACCACAACATCAATTCTCCCCCTCGTTGCCACACCACACCATCAAAATACCAAGTGGGTTGGCCATATTCTCTCAAGAGAAGCCACATAAACAATGTATCTTGTTGCCCCACCACATCATCATTAAACCAAGTATGGTGTCCATACTTCCAATTAAGAGCCATCGTAGGAATGCCTCTTGTTGCCATCCTCCATCACTATCATGCAAGTAGGGGAGCATGTAGCACCAAAGTCCCCCAATAAAAGCCAAAGAAATGAAGTGACCCTTGCTGTCTCTTCACGTCATCATGTGAATCATGGAGCAACAACAACATACCGAATGGAATATGGAATAATACAGTATCAACCCAATACAAACAATATGAAACACATAAACATGTGAGATGTTATGTGATGTCCAAACTCTCTCGAGGACAACCAAGGTAAACATGCCTTCTTCTATTGCATTATGTCATCGATACACAAGGGCATGAGTCAAAGAAATATGAGCCATTGGGTAGTGACCATACTCACCCAAGAGCAAAATCCACTGCATCCATGCATCCTTCTTCATTACATGAGTGTTGTAAAAGGCATGGATCATGAAAAGTATGTGTTGTAGGGTAGTAACCATACTCAGCCATGAGCAGCGCAACCATGCTTCTTGCCGGCCTATCTCACATATCCGCAAGTGGCTTTGTAACCCCTTGCTCCATATCATCAACCATTCATCCCAATGTGGATGATGGATCTCATTCTACAAAAATTGCAGTATCCTCTCACCGTAAGACACAACTCCCTAAACTCGTTAAAGAAATTTGCACTCCACAGATATTTTTAAGTGCACCTCCAATGATATCTCTCCATGAGATTATCTTCTCATCAATGGCCCCTCCAAAACCAATAAGGTTTTGGATCTCAAGCACAGTAGAATTCTTCTTCGAGCTCGAGATTCTCATTTCGTGAAAGAGTCATCTTGAAAGGGAAAAATATTTCTCGTCTCAATATCTCTACCATCTATTATCCTTTCCATTTCTTCATGAATAAAGTTGCTATTTGATCGTTCCCATAAGGAATGGTCATGTTCTTCTCACCGTGCTCATTAATAGTGTTGTAGATATGCAAGGTGATACATGTGTTGTCTCAAAGCAAGGCACAATGATAAACTCCATAGCCAACCATTGTACATAGGATCATACTCATCCCATTTTCTAAAACTCCACATTTCAACTCAAAGGGTCAATGTAGTTCATCAATGACAAACTAGGATGGTTTTTCCTTCCTCCTTGGATTAGGATCATGCTGTTGGAATGGGGGTTCCCTAACCGCATTTTTGGAAATAATTTCATAAATGGGGATGAAGCCTCGCGTAGGGGTTTTTGGGGTGGTTCAAAGCCCCTAATGTTTTGTAACGAGTTAAGGGGTAATCTCTAGGGTCCACAAACCATGGTTTGTGGACCATCTGATATCAAAGGCTACGATGTTATAAATAGATAGATAGTTAGGCCGAATAGGCAAGTAAGATATGATATTACGTTACGTGCAAATTGTTAAGATTCGTCTGGTTGTTTTGGGTAAGGACTCATGTTGTCCGTGTGCACAGATCCTCTATCCGCCGTGTGCGCATCCCTTTGTGGTTGTGTGTGCGTGAGCCGTGTTTTGGGTTGTAATTGGGTTGTCGATACTAGTGAATGTGAAATATATTTAAGGTATCTTTATGGTATTTGGATTGATCGTGTTTATTTCTTAAGTGCATCTTTGACATTTATTTAAGCCGCTAATGTTCCTATGATATAAGAATTAGCCGTGATTATAATGTTCTCATGGATGGCATTTGCTAATGCACACATGGATGTAAATGTATTTATTAGATATGTTAGTGATGTTGTCTTTGTTATGGTTATGTGTCGATTATACTATTAAGAGCTTGCGAATAGACTCATTATGTGTGAACTCGATAAGTGGCAACATTGTAGACCTGCCTTTAAATTACATAATTTCCCTGTGGTGCGGAAACCTGGTTCCAACACCTCCCATACTACTTTGGGTGAGACATTGGCCTATGAAAGAAGGTAATTTCAAGAAGGGCTAGTAGTATACAGGGGTTTGTTGGAAACCTTAACCTCCTGCCTCCTCGGGTCAGACCCTCAAGCCAACAAGGGTCCTTCCAGGGCAAAGGATATGATGTCGTCTCAAATCATCATGTTGTTCTCTAATCCTCGGTCATGCAATAGCCCCGATGGCATGTCCCCACAAGTTTCAATAAGAGGTACCGAAACAATATGATTTGAAAGTGGATGCATACCTTTGATCAATCGATGTGTGGGAACCTCTTGCAAGACCACAAGAGTTGCTCCAACCAAGAAAATGACCTCTCCAACCGCTTCTCTGTAAGAGTGATGTGGTTGCTCTTCTATCAATGTACTAGTGCCGAATCAGCCCTCTTCCTCATTCATCTCATGAATCATGCATGGGACTCTATATGTGAAGAGCTTAAGACTATCTGCAAGAAAAGGCCTCCTCTCGAGACAAGTACTTCTCGCAGAATCGGTGGTGAATGTAGTGACTCTTTGTCCATAGTGACAAGAATGGTATCTTCCTTTCGACTTCTTAGGAAATGCCTCTTCGTGACGTGTCTCCGGTTTCCTCCTATAAAACTTCTTTCTCAACCCTTGAAGGAAATATGAATATTTAGTCACCTAAGATGCTCCATGTGACCAAACTGACCAATCATTGGCTTCAATCTTAAAGATGAAGTGATGCAATATGAACAACCTTCTTCGCCTACAAGATGTAGCTTGAATAATGCATCTAACTCTTTCCTCCAAGCCTTTACAAAGGCCTCAAAGAAGTTCCATCAAATGTAGGCAAAGTAGAATCTATTGTGCCTCTTCCTTCCATTATTGCTATATATGATCTTCTTTCTTCTTTGAGTTTGAAGAATTACTGAGCAGATAGATTCTCTGAATTCTATAGACTATGACTTGTACTCTTCTAGATATATGGTATTGGAGAGTCTCATGGAGTTTCAGGTTCCATGTTTCTTCTTTCTTCATATATACCGCCCAATTTTCAAAGAAAGTGGGCATAGTAGATCTTGAGAGATCTATTATTCTCTCAAGTCTTATTTTCTGATAATAAGTACCGGACCTTCTTTCATCCCGAAACCTTCTTGAGGTTTCTCTTTGCCTTTCTTTCTTCATTTCATTGATTCCTTGAGAGATCCTTCAGTATTTATAAATAAATATGCAACAAAAATTAATCCCTTCATTATAGTAGATCTATACTATATTCTTTTCATGTGTTTTCAATAATGTCCACAAGCTGAAAGCCAAAGATCATGCTTTGATACTCACTATAATATCCCAAAAGGGAAAATGTAGTAATATTAAAACACAATATGAGAACTACAGAAAGTAAACAATAAATCTAAATTCACATTAGAATGCGTAGAAATATCTCAACCATTTTATTATATGGAGGTGGATAAATCACACAACAATGCTCAAAATATGAGACAATCAAGCCAAAGAGATGGCCTAGAATGACCCCGGAATTATCCCACAAGAGGGACTGCGTTACTACCGGACTATCGGGAAGGAAAATTGCGTTGTCCCCGCTACAAATGCTAGGAATGCAACTATTGGAAAAATAGAAAGTCGCATCTAGGTAGCTTCGGGGAGCTCGATGATGCTACAATAAAAATTCGTGCTCTATGATGGATACCCAAGATAACCCAAAAGGATTTCTCATATATATTAATCTAAGAAAATCACCTCTTAGGACTACACTATGTAGCCTAGGTATGCGTATCTATTTCATGAACTAAAGATATGATGGCCGCAATAATGTGAAATCATATCTATGTAATAAGGGTTGATTCCTTCACTTTCAGGATCCTAGGGCTGTACGTCGAATATCTAGCTCCTCCAATCTCCTCCACCGAAAAATAGCCGCTAAATGATCAAACAACTTTAAAACTATGTCATAAGAGAGGAGGCTCAATAGCCTAACAAGCGATATGTCAAATCATCTCCGGAATGATGGAAACAATGAAACCAAAGTGAGGAATGATCCCTCATGGGATTTCCATCCGGCTAATCGGAAACTTCCTTCCTCCAATAGGTTTACAAGATCGAACCGAGAAATCCTTGAGTGGACGTTTATGCACAGGTAAAACACAATGGCATGAATGTTAAAGATATAGTTCCGTTTACCCTGTAAGACCGAATGTGAAGAAAAAGTGAAGGATGAATCTCCACCGCTCTTGCCGAAATTCTAGAAAACCTCCGAAGATGGAACTAATGCCCGATAAGGAATAAATCCCAATAGAAAACATTCCGAGAGTAGGCACCGAAAGCCCCCATGGGTAAGGGTGGGATTTCCACTCGTAAACACCCTCTGCTAAACATCACCGCGTAATTTAGCTAAACATCATGAGCATGCATAGAAATGTCCTAAGACAAATCCATATCTAAACAGATCATAAATAATAATCCAAATAAAATCTTCTTCATTGTGCCTTTACCTTCATTATATAGATTTTGAGCCTCTCCATAGCCTAGGCCCACCTCATAAATGCATTTTACATGTCTACATAAGCCTTCATGATTGACCGTGTTGTCTCTCCATTTTCTTCATCATGTCTACATGTGATGATCACTCCCTCTCGCATCATGTCCGCATTAAATGTGCATCACTTCCTCCACTAAATTATCATAAGTGCTTCATGATCTTACTTTGAATGCACTATGATCTTAAATTTTCTGGACCTATTCTAATATCCTCATTATTTTACATTTAATATCCATGATCTTACTTGAATGCTTCAACCTCCATGATCTATCTCATTAATGAGACATGATCTCCACTCCTTTCACATTAAGAAGTCAGCTTCCACTACTCCATAACATAGATCTACATCCTAAATATCCACATTCACACATCAAAAGTGAATTTTATTTATCTTTGGGTTTATGGTCCTTCTCCACTCTCTTATTTACTTAATTAATTATGAAAAAATTAAGAACTTTAATATTCAAATTATATTGTGGAAAATTGGGAATATTACATAGACATCTCCTAACCCCTTCATTCCCCTCCTCTAGAAGACAATCCTAGATCCCCGTTTTTTCCTTTATTTTTGATGTATTCTTGGGAAAATAAATTTGTCTCCCTACTAGATTGTTCAAATGACATGATTGATAGGTAAAATGACAACTATACCTGAAGATATTTCCAATGATCTATCATGAGCTTAATTTGGAGTTCCAGACATTTCCCAAAGTGTCCTACAAGAGAACACTACATTTTTTGCACCCACATTCTACACTTTTTTAATTAATCTTGGGAGAATTTATTGTTTAGGGGCTATAATTTATTATTTTCAAGTACTTATAGGTCCATTGTGTGAATACAGAGAAATATTTTCAACGATATATCATGAGCTCAAGTTAGAGTTCTAGAAGACCTCCAAAAGTTTCATGAAGATTCATTGCACTCTTGGGCTTGGCGTTGCACTCCCCGTCTTCTAGCGCTCGCACTCCCGGGTTTGGCGTTGTGCTCCGCGTTTGTGTAGAGCACCGTGCTTCCTCCATAGCTTCTTCCACAACTCTCAAACCTCAATGCAAGCAAGACAAACAACAAGGAAGTTTCTACAATTCATTCCAAGTAAGTTTTACCACTACATGACCTCCTTTCACTTCATGATTGAAAATTCATTGTGTTAACTCCCTTCATTCATAATTTGAAGTTTTGAGTTAAATAAACCCTAGTTTCACTCCTACATGTCAAATTTGTTTCCCTAGATCATACTTTCCCTCCCCCACACTCTAGTAAACACTTCTATCCCTACATAACCTTATTCGTCATTCCCAATCCCCATTTCCCAAAACTCTAATCTTAGGCTGAAAATCTGGGGCAAAATTTCAATATCCCGTAATAAATTTCCCTACACTATTTACCTAATTTTTCTACCCCTACCACTTCTAGGCTCCCTAACTCCCTTTGTTAGTATGAATCTTTCTATTAAAAGACCACTTTAGCTACGCATAAAAAATAGCCATAACATCAATTATGGTCGCCAATATCTTTAAATCAGAAGTTAGTTGATCAAAATAAAGCCCATTAAATCTAGATCTATGCATAAAAGACATTAAGAAGTAAAAATGAAATGTTGCTCCATGCATCCAATCGACAAGAAAAGAACAATATATTTGAAATAATTTTTATATTAAATAAAATTCGATAGAAAACAAGAAAGGCGTTTCCAATTCTCCTCAATGGGATGGGTTCTGGAAAGTCCTCGCATTTCGTATCTAAAGCTTCACCTCCTCGTTGGTGTAGAAAACCCGTACAAACATAGAACTCAAAGGAGCTCACCAAGCAAAAATGGAGAATGTGGACAATGGATAACTACCAAAGCTCACCAAGAGTATAGATATAGAGTGATCTAATGAAATGAGAGGTGACAAATGAATGGAAACCCTTTCTATTTATAACAAAATATTAGGGTGGTCGAGGGACTTGAAAGCATGAATAAAATATTATTAACCAAATTCTAGAACCACCTTTTAGGGATATTTTATTATATTTGTTGGAGGAAAAGGCATTTGACTTAACAAATCTTTATTTGTAAATAATAAATAAATAAATGATTTACTTATTATTTTTAAGGAAGAGGTTGAATGATACCAAACAAATAATGATTTATTTAATTATTTATAAATGATTTAGTCATATTTAACAAGGAATATTATTAAATACATTAAATACTATTCCTTTAAAATAATAAGATGAATAAGGATTTATCTAATTAATTTCCTTGTTTTGGTTAAATATAACTTGGAATAATAATTAAATTATTGCTTAATTTCCATTATTCCATGAGGAAAAATCAAAACAAATAAAGATTTGTTTAATATTTCTTTGGGGTTTCCTATTTGGACTACAAAAAACTTAATAAATGTGTTTTATTAAGTTATTTTACATAGTGAAAGCAATTTACTTAGGGTAAAATTGGCTTCACATGGTGTACTTGGGTCCATCTAATGATAATAGGTTACATGACCAAAAAATGGTGTAAATATATTGTCTCCCAGCCGTGTGAGTGTTAGGAGCAAATCGTATGACCGAAGTACGTTGTAAGAACTCAATCACCAAACATCAAAAGAAAGTCGAGAGAGAAATGTAAGGTAGCCTAATGTGTCAAGAACTAGACCCCGAGGGGATGAGACGACAGGGTGCAACAGCCCCTTTTTATGAGAGGGTACCTATGAGGCGGCAGGGGAGGCATACCTATGCCCGCCGAGACAAAGTAAAAACAATAGTGCGTCGAGAAACAAGGGACCGAACTATAAAGTACATGTCGGCATAAACAAGAGCGAGATAAAAGATATAATGAGGAATCAAATACACCGTGACTGAACAACCAGACTTATACAATAATATCCGAGTACATGAGATACAAATACAATACCACGCCACCTATAAATGGGGAAGGGCTCGCAAAACTGACTGATACATGCAAATCAAAGAGGCGCCTCGCAAGCTAACACACATCATCAAATATATGGAGTTGCATCGAAGGCCACAATGAAGAGGGTGATTCAGTGCATGTGGGGGCTTCACTGTAGGCCACCCCTCATGAGGGTTGAGACATCTCACACACACTCGAGAATCACCAATATCTACCGCCGCATCGCTAGACCATCGAAGTATATGGATCTCGATCATGATGAAAGGAGTCGAAGGTGAGTAAACAACCAAGTCAAAGGCGATAAGTAGTCTTTTCTGATCCTCGGTGCCGAACAAGAGTGGAAGCCGGAACCAAGGTATACCGCCCTCTGCATCTGCTTCTCCGGAATGAATGAGCCGATGTCGACAGTATGAGGTCCGCCATAGGGGAGGCAATAAGGAATCCTCAACTAAGGCATGAGAGAAAATAGTAGAGCGACCGCCGTGTCAGACTAATGATGATGATGAAATGGGGTGTAATGGGAGTAGCGAATGGACAACTTCTCAAAGCATAAAGTATGGATGACCTGGCAAAGAATCAAACAATATCATGAGGATAGGGGGACAGAGGACCGAAGCTCATAATGTGCGACACGAGAAAGGGACCAAGTAATGAAGGATGGAGAACTATACGGACACAAAGGGACCGGGATAGACTCCATGAATGTGATGATGACTCAACTTGACAGCCTCTAAACAAGGGCGACGATGGTGCCGCTACAATAAAGGTCCACGGGGGACCATAAAAACATGAGTATGATGGTAACTCACAACTAACATCAACACAAGCATGGACAAGTATGGAGGCCAAGTGGTGCCCCTAGAAGATGAGTGTTGCAAGTGAAGAAATTCGATTTTCTTGAGGGTTATGGTTGAGGGGCAGGTGTGCCTCCAAGCATGTCATGGTCATGCCAAAATGTATAAAGGGGAATCTAAACACATTTAATGATGTGGTGCACCATTTGTTTTCATTATAATATGCACGAGAAAGAAATGGAGGATTACCAATCTCTTTTAACATCGCATATATGAATCAAATGGACTTTAGTTTCCCACACATACCCAGTCACTATTCCAAAGAGAGGATTTGGAGACAAGGACCATGCTCTCCAGAATGATAGTTGGTCAAAAATGAAGTTCAGAGACTAAGTTGTCAGATGCAATATGAAGGAACGATAAGGGGGTATCATCCCTGCAGTGATCTCAAGTGATATGGGACTCCAGAGACTGGCTTAAATGTGGAAGAATAATGGTACTAAATTCGACATGACTAGATACACTTAGGAGAGCAGAGAATTGCTTCTCCCCGGGCCTCAAATATGGTGCCCCTTACCCAAACATGGAGTTTCAATGTAATGGCCACGAGGTGTATGTGGTGCTAACGCATGGGTCTATGTAAGGGGGAATATAGTGAAGTCGTGTGTGGGAATTCTGCATAATGTCGTCATCGTGATAGAAGATGGGGTGAATGGTGGAAGAAATACCACCGATGTGCGAAGCTACCCGATTCATCACTTCGTGAGAAGAGAGGTTCGATACATGCGCATCGCCACAAGGGCGACAGGGTTATAAGACAGCGGGTCTATCGATGTTGAGCCTAGGGTGATCGCCGTTAAAGGTCAAGCGAAACAATAGGGGGAGGATTCAAAGGGGCTGTTCCCGAGGGTCTCATGGATGATGATAGGTAGAAGATGGTGGAAGAAGGCTCCATCATCTCGACATCGGGGGAGGGGGAATGTAAATGGGAGCCATCATGTATGGTGTTCGCCGAAGCAAAATGTGCAAATGTGAGAGGTGGACCGTTGCACTTGGCCTCGACCCAGGACAACGGCTAGAGAGGTGCGTAAGTCCTTGAGGTGGGAACAAGTTATGGGTGTAATGGCCACGTCATGGAGATCACACAAAGCACAAGGGTGGGTGGTGTGAATAGTCTCGGGGTTCTTGGTCGCAGGATAATGGCTCAAAGTCGGTGGGGACTAAGAGTATAATTCAGAGTGATCTAATATGCAAATGAAAGGTGACAAAATGAATGAAAACTTTTCATTTATAGAAAAATATTAGGGTGGTCTAGAAATTTGTTCATGAATAAAATATTAATCAAATTTAGAGCCACCTTTTAGGAATATTTTATTATATTTGTTGAGGGAAAAGGATTCTTGACTTGGGTCAATTCCTTTTTATTTATAAATAATAAATAAATAAATGATTTATTTACTATTTAAGGGAAAGGTGGAAACATAATTGTAAATAAATAATGATTTATTTAATTATTTATAAATGATTTAATAAATTTAACTAGAATATTATTTAAATAAGGATTAAATAACTTATTCCTAGAAATAATCAAATGTACATCATTTAATTGATTTCCTTTGTTTTGGGTTAAATATGACTAGGAATAATACTAAACTGATGTTTAACCGATTATTCTTTGAGGAATATAAAACAACATAGATACTTGTTTATCGGGGGTTTCCGTTTTAGACTCATAAACAACTGCATAAAGGTGTTTTACTAAGTTATTCTTCACATAGTGAAAGCAATTTTACTTAGGGTAAAATTGCATTCTACAGGTGTAGTACTTGGGTCCATCTAATGATAATAAAGTTAGATGAATAAAAATGGTTTAACACCCTTCCCTACTTCCTTAATTTTTCCTACACTCATTCCCCACTTCCTAAACCTACTTCCTACCCCTTTTCCTTCCCCTTCCCTAGGTTTCCAAAACAAAAGAACATCATGGAGGGGGAAAGAGAGGAAAGAAGACCCCACAGAGGGAGGATTTTGAGGCTTGAGAAATATGGCATTAGATATTTAACTCGCCCTCACCTATGAAAACACTGCTTCAAACATGTGGGCCATTTCAGATTTTGTTAGGTCCAAGAAGTTCAACATCACGTTGCTTTGACCGTAGTTTGATTTCCTACATCGAGCAAGAGAACAAGTAGCTAAGTGGACAAACAAGTGCTCTTGGAATTAGATGTTATGAAGGTTAAGAGGAAAATACCAATGATTATGATCAATCCACTAGGAAAACCAAGAACAAGAGGTCTTACAAAGGCATTGAGAAGAAGAAAATTGAGGCAATAAAACCTAACACTCGAGGAAATAACGCAAAGGAAACTCGAGGATGCATGTAGGGTTTGGCTTGATAGAGTGAACTCACACCGGGATAAGCTCCTTCAAAAGGCCAAAAAGGACAAAGACATGCTCGAAACATACGTAGGGTACAAGACAAGAAATCGTATCGTGAACATCAAAATCAAGTAGTTGAGCAACAAATTGACGAAACCCTAGCCACGAAAAAGGACAAGGGAAACTTGACATTATTGCCGATGATTCCTTGATTGCTTAAGACACTTCATAAACACATTATCTACCAATTTTGAGAGTTTTTGGACAACTTTTTGTAAATTTCGCATTTTGACAAATTTTCACCGAAATTCAAACATTAATGAATCATTAAAAAGTACGTTGTGTAAGGCGTTGCATTTCTCTTCAGAGTCTCCAATTAAGAAATGGCCACCACCAATGATTCAAAAGGCTCTTCATATCATTTTTTAATTATTTTCAATAAAAATTAGACAACTGAAGGGAGAAATGGCCAAAAACACCTAAAAAATCACCTTCTCGCCCCTATTTTTAGGCCAGCGCTACCTTGGAGCAAACTCTGTTGGGAGATTTCTCTTTGGAGGAAGTAAATTTATCATTTTAAACCAAGTGTATTTTTAAAATTAAATAGAGCTAAAATTTCCAATGAGCTATCATGAGGCCCAATTCTGACTTTAGAAAGTCCCTCAAATTCACTTAAACTTGGCGCCTCGCTTTTTCCAAGCTTTGTTGATTTTTTCCAAAATTTCTAGATTTTCTTCGCCTTTAAAAAGAATTCATGTATGTCATTCTATTTTTAGCACCTCACCGCCTAATTCACTCCATAAAACCTAGTTAAAGTTTTAAAGCACCTACCTACCTTGCCCCATCATATGTCTACAAATAGCCAGGTCCTCACATCGAATTCCACTCTCTCTCTCCCTTTCTTTGGACGAAATCTGACCATCCAGACCAAAATCAACCAATTAAACTCCTCAGCACAAAATTTGGCCTAAAATCTAGTTGATCTATCCCTCTTGGTTGTGATCCTTGGGAGAGATCCTCTCCTACCTAGTACTACTAGCTAAATTGCGAGAGCGTGTGTGTGGTTACCTTTACTAGTCTCTCTTAGCCTTCGCAGATCCGGTCGAGTGATAAATAACTTGGTGACCATACTAGAATGAAGTGATAGGTCTTCCCCGGGAAAGAGAATGACAAGGATCGGATCTGATTGTTGATGGTAACACAGCTAGACACAAAGAAGGTTGTGCATCATTCACTCAGACTCCATGTCAAAGAATCCAAAGGTTCGTGGCTCTTACCAGTGAATCCAAACTTTTCAAGAACCGATAGTCTCAAGAATCCTGTTTCGTGACCTCAATGATTGTCAAAATGGATCTAATTAAGGTATGATCCCATGAAATTCATATATTCCGTGTTTTTCAAATTAGATTCCTCGTATAGATTTGGCAACAATGTCAAAATTTACAAGACAAAGGAGATGCTAGTTTGCATTTGGTGAAATTTCATTTTCATATTCATAGAATAAAGATCGAGCTTCCCTAATATTATCTCAGCTAAAATATGTTTATGGCTACCTTGGAGGAAAAGGTGAGGCCATGGCACATCAGAGTCTACCATCTCATTTAATAGTTTATATTCTCTAAAAGAATATCATTCAGCTTTTCTTCAACATTATGAAAGCTCTAATTCTTCCTTATTAAGGATTGATAGTTTTTTTGATATCTCTGATAATTTCATCGTAGTCTGAAAATCAGTGGGATGAAGAGTGTCTACATGATGATCATATAGTTTTTCCCATATGATTTTTCCTCCCAACAAGAAGCATTAGCTTCCTCCTTGGATGAAAAATACCAGGACCAAGAAAGAGAAATGCTTATTCTTGATCTTGGAAATGAAAAATTATCAAGCCAAAGTTAACTACTATAAAAACTCAAAGTTTCTCCTCCGTCTAAAGATGAGACAGATCATATCTGAAAATTGCTAAACCAAGCTAATGCAAAATGAGTGTTCACATAGTCATGAATGTTAGCTGAAACTTCTTCATCATTGAAAATGAAAATGTGAGTTTAAATTATGACAACATAGACTAATGAAACTATACAATATTTGTTTCTGTGAGCAAGCCAATTTGTGATGATGATTTCCCACAAAGAGATCAAATAAAAGATACCGTTGTTTTTCATGGAGAAGATAAGGCTGTCATGTTCAAAAATCTCGAAGAATGTTTTTTTCTCAAGGATGTCATAGACTATAAATTTTAGGAGCATGAGCCTAAGATAGACATCGTGCAAGAGATAGAGTTAGATTTACCCATGATCGAGGAATTTACAACCAACACTCGCATAATGTAACTATATTTCCCTATGTATTCTATGGATCAACAACCAAGTGTTCTTTCAGATCAAAATGAAGGGTGTGCTTGTGTTTACTGGATCTCGAGACAAGGTAACATTTCATATTTTTGGTAAATATCCCTTTATTTATTTTCGTTTAGTACTGGAAGATGTATTTTCTTGTTTTCATGGACCGGTACACAGTGTTCGTAGGAGACTTGGAGTGGCCTATTCTTTGCTATTTTTTCCTACTAGAGGAAAGTGAGGCATATTTCAAGGGTAGAGACCCCGGGATTGGTTACATTGAAGGATTACCACACAGATCGTACATATGTCTCGTGGCTAGTTGGTTGTCATCGTGGATTTGAAGCCCCAAGTCTCTGATATGTCGCCATCAATAATTTTAGAAAGTTTTATTTTAATGCCTGCTTTAGGTCACTTGTCATATTTAGTATTCATTTTGGTTTTAGCTTTTGACTCCATTCCCACGGATAAAGGATACTGCCTCCACAATGTTCTCGCACCTCCAAGGAGCACTATCCCTGCATTGGAGACAATGTTAGTAAGTATTTTTTGGTATACCGCTTTTCACCAATGGTCAAAAAATATATTTTCTGTCATGTTAAGGGTCCCATTCTCAAATTTGTGTCATTCCATTAGGTCATCATGCAAAATTGGTCACTAGATGTGACAGTGTCAAACATCGTTCTTAAAAATCAATACTGCTACCATTTCACCACTTTGTTGAATGCATATTGTCATGAGTTTTCATCATCATTTCATGCATTTCATCATGAATTTACTCAAATGTGGTTTTCCACTATGGATCTGTTTTAAGGTCCATCAAAACACCATTCACATGCATAAAATAATAAGAAGTAAAGAGAGTGAAATAAACACATTTCACTTCCAGCAAAAGCTTAAATTTGTAAATTCTGAATTAAATTTCAATATGTAATGTTATGTTTTAAATATTTAATAAGTTCTCAAAGTTCCAAGTAGTTTTACCTGCACAGTTTCTAAGCTACGTGGTTTTTAAAATGCCAAAGTGAAAAGACATGTGGGCCATCCCACTACATTGAAGGAACCGACTCAAACAAGGTATATAAGACCATCCATTTCATTTACTCACTCATCCAAATGAAAGAGAGCGTTCTCACTCACCTACGAAGGCATATTCAACACTTTAGCATCCAAGAAAAACCTCAAACAAGTCAACACAAGTTCTAAACCGTGTTTTTGGGAACCTAGGTTTTGGTAGCTAAGCCAATTCCCCGACGCTAATACCTATACTTTTTTATCATATTAAATCCCCTCCCTAAGTCTCCAACACCCTCCCCTACACTACATATACCTCCCCTAACCTTTTCCCATGCCCATTTCTCTCATTTCCTCACTCTCTCAGAAACCCCTAGCCTATTGCTACACTTTCGACACCTTCCTAGGTTAGGGGTCGTGTTTTTCCCTTTTCGACCCCTTCCATTAAACAGCTCTAGAAATTACACATCCCTAAAATATCTAACATCTATCCTTCGGGAACAAATTTCCCCACAATTTAGATAGCCCCTAAACCCTTCATTCCTCTCTACAAGACAACCCAACCTCTATTTTCCTACTTTTCTGAAATACTCTTGGGAAAAATCCATTCTCATAACGGAGTGTCCGCATGACTTTCTTTATAATTCAAACAGAATACAGACTAGCATATATTTCCAATGAGCTATCATGAGCACACTCTGAGTTCGTGAAGGCCTCCAAAGTGTCCCTAGAAAGAGAATCGTTGTTGTTTTTATGTCTCATTCCGTACTTTTTAATCTCACTGGGAGAATTGATTTTTGAGGGGCTATAATTCATCTATTTCAAGTTCTGAATAGTTCCATTGTGTAGCACACACAAATATATTTCCAACTAGAAGCCATCATGTGCTCAATTTGGAGTTCAGAAGCCCTCCAAAGTTGTATTCAAGAAGGCATTGCGCTCCTAGCTTTCTGCCGTGCTCCTTGGCTTAGCGCTGCCGCCTTGCGCCACGCCCTCACTGCCGCACCCTTCCACCGCATCTCGTGAACTCAATTCAGCTCACTCCACATCAAGAGGAATGTTTCTACGCCTTCTAACCTGCTAATACTTTTATCATAACATGACCTCCTTTCACTTCATGACTGCACCATGGTTTTTAACCCTCTTCATTCATAATTTGAAGCTTTAGGCTAAAGAAACCTTTAACTTCACTCCTACATGTCAAATTTGTTTCCCTGCATTCGTACTCTCTCCATACCCACAAGAAACTTCCCCTTATCCCCACATAACCTTATCCCTCATTCCCAAACCCATTTTTCCTAAACCTAATCCTAGGTTACAATTTCCAGCCTCAACATCCCCGTAATAAATTTCCTACCTCATTTCCCATTTTTTTTACCCCCTACCACTTCCCTAAGCTCTCTAAATCCCTTCCCTACTTCCCTAATTTTTCCTATACTCGTTCCCACCCCTCCAAAACTACTTCCTACCCCTTTCCCCTTCTCGGGGTTTCCAAAAACAAAACAAACATCATGGAGGAGGAAAGAGATTTTATGGAGGAAAAAAGAGAGGAAAAAGACCCCACAAAGGAGGGAGGATTTTAAGTCTTGATCCATCTAACACTAGAGATTTAATGACCTCACACATGAAAATCAACCGTTTCAAACATGTGGGCTTCTTTGATTTCGTGATTTAGTCCAAAAATACCAACATCGACCTACTTTGACCGCAGTTTCCATCTCCTACCTTGAGCAAGAGAAAAAGTATATGAGTGACAAATAAGTGTTATTGGAATTGGAGCCCTTTAAGTTTAATAGGAAAACAACCAATGATTTTGATCAAGCCACTGTGAAAACCAAGAACAAGTGGTCTTACAAATGGTCAGAGAAGGAGAAAATTGAGTGTGTAAAAACTAACTCTTGAGGAAAGAATTGAAAAGGAAGAGTTTTGGCTTGATGGGGTTGAACTCCATACCTAGAGAGTCTCCTTAAAAGGCCAACAAGGACAAATACATTCTCAGAAACATGGCCACAGGGTATAATACAAAATCAAATTAGCAATATCAAAAATGCTGCTGAAAGACAATCAAGGAAACCCTAGCCAAGAAAAAGGACAAGGGAAAACTTCAAGTTATTTTTTATTCTTCCTTGATTGCTTAATACACCCCATCGACACTCTATCTACCAATTTTGGAGATTTTTTGACAACTTTTTGTAATTTTTCAAATTTCACAAATTTTCTACCGAAATTTAGCATAGTGAGCTTATCAAAAGTGCAGGGCCGCCTAGGCGTTGTGATTTCTAGAGGTGCCTCCAATTGAAAAATGGCCACAAAAAATAGATTCAAAATTCCTCTACATCAAATTTTGACTATTGGCACTCAAAATTTGGACAATTTGGCAAGGAGAAATGACCAAAAACACCTAAAAATCACCTCTCTACCCCTATTTTCAAAGCAGCCGTGCTTTGGAATAGTGTTGGGAGATTTCAAATTTTGAGTGCTAAACCAATATTTTTCTGAAACCAAGGGTAGTTTTGGAAACTGCATGAGAAATTTTCCAATGAGCTATCATGAGCTCAATTTGGACTTCACCAAGTCCCTCAAATTCAGCCTTGAAGTTGGTGTCATGCCTCGCAAAGGCGCTACGCTTTTTCTAAATGTTGGTTGATTTTTTTCCAAAATTTCCATATTTTATTTAGTTTAGAAATAATTTGTGTATTCCATGTTCTTTTTAGCACCTCACCAGCCTAATTCACTCCATCAAACTCTCCCGCATGTGTTAAAGTGCCTACGTACCTTTCCCCATCGTATGTTTCGTAACACTGTCCTTTTTCCCCGACCTAATTTCCTTTTTTAACCTAATTCACTCGTACAACACCAAAATCAATCAATCAAAATCCCTATGCTACTATACTCTAGCCTAAACCTAATTGATCCAACCCTTTTGCATGTGATCCCTTGGAGAGAGGCTCCCTTGCCAAGTAAGGCTAGCTACTTTGAGAGAGCTTGGTCTCGTGTTACCTTTTCTTCTTGTCTCTTCTCACTGAGATCCCAGGAGCATAACAGGACGCATGTAGAGCTCAATGTTGTATCGACCATGGAATTCAGATGACATTACTCAACATCATGGAAAGGATTGGTAAGTGAGGGAAAATAGAGCAAGGATTACGATGCAATATTACCTACCTTCAATGATTATGTGGCTCATTAAATCATCACTGCATGTTATTATGTATACAATATGATTGTCACCACAATCACTTAGATTCACTATGTCAACCATTGTTAATGCATTGTAGTTTTAGGTAAGGAAATATCCCTTTGGATCTATGGTATAAATACGTGGCACAAAGGAAAAATCCATTTTTCACCCTCCAAAATAAAAGGCTAAAATTTATGTTACGATATTAAGCATGCATTTTTCTCACCCATCTCATCAGTCAATGGAATATAGTGAAAAATTTTCAGAAGGCATTGAAGGGGTTTGAGATTCCAAAATATGGCTCAAAGTGAGGGAGAGGTCTTACATTTCATTTGTGATATCCCAACATTACATGTATTAGAGAAATGAAGTACCATAGAATGCTAAATCTACTAGTACATGAATAATTTCGTGCCTAGATCTTCAAGCTCAATACCATCATAGGATAGACATTCACACATACATGGGGTTGTTGAGAAGGAAAATATATTCTTCATCACCTTGGTTTTGTGGTTGGTCGAGAAACAAGGTAGAAGCACAATTGCAAAAATTCTTAGGTCATTCAAATGTACCACCAATGTCTTCCAGCTCATCCTTGGACGAGGAAGGTCATACCACCCCTTTTTTATGCTAACTTGATTATTTTTTTAACAATTTTTTTTTCCATGGTATATCATATCCTATTATGAATTTTATTTTGCATTAAACTAATAAATATAGAAAAATAGCTTACAAGAAAAACATAAAAATAATGAAATTTATAAGTAATACATACTGTGATAATAATATTAAAAGAATGGTAATGATTTTTTATACAAATGTAAATATAAGTATCAAACATTATATATATATATATATATATATATATCCGTGTGTGTGTGTGTGTGTGTGTGTGTGTGTGTGTGTGTGTGTGTGTATTATATATATATACATGTGTGTGTGTGTGTAAAAAGTTAAATGGTTGAAGATATTACATCGATAATATAATCATCATCAATTCAATATGTCACATGTTATTTGTGTGGAAAATTAACCTGGGTAGAAAGAATAACAATAATTTCCCCCTAATCACCAAATTTAAACCTAATTAACATACACACACACACACTTTGGACTGATGACCAACAGAAGTATTGTTTTCCCCAAATTAAATGTGTGAAGTTATTACAATGTTATAATCATCAAAATCTCAAGATGTTCTATGTTATTTGTGAAAAATTGAATTTGGTTATGCCATAATGGTGCTGGACCCGCAAAAATTCAAGGGGATCTACCCAATATGATATCCCAACTAGAGCTCACAACATTTGAGATGGAGTCCCCAACAAGGTGTTAATGATCTACCTTGGTTTCAAAACACATAGAGTGGTGCATGGTATCTTTGGTGAGAACAAGTGTGTGGCCCTACGTAGAATCAAGTGCGATGCATGAAGGTTCCAACACATGAAAGGGAAAAAGGAAGTGTGACCCTTGGAATCCTATAATAAAAGCACAACTTCTTGAAGGAATACATGATAATAAATGACATCACACAGATTAACACATGGAAATAGCCCATGTTTTGGCAGTGATCGATTAACACATCAACACACATCCAAAATATTTATACAAATGAAAATGAAATAGTTCATAAGCATATATAAGTTAAATAACATATATTTCAAATAGAAGAAGAATAGTCCTACTATATCCACAACATATGCATGAAAGTGTTGGATCCGAGTTTTATTAAAAGTGATAGTTCCAATCATGTGATACAATGTTTAACAATCCACTTCCCCCAATAAAGGGAATGTGAAGTATACAACACCTTCTCCTCCAAATAATTATATTGCCCCTATGTTATGGAGAAGCCAAGGCTCACAAAAAATTCCCAAGATATTCCCAAGCTTCAAGTCTAGCCAAGATCTTGGCTCCCCAAAATCCTTTACATGAGTTATGAGGATGTATATATAACAAAGGGGGTGAATTCAGTGCATTCCCCTTTATGACTCTCTGACCCCTCATGACTCTTCACATTCCAAAAGGACACTGCACACTTACAATAACTACAAATAATATTACATTTTCCACTCATACCCATATAACAAAAAATATGGTAGAGACAAATTTCGATGTACTTAACAAGACAAAACACTATGATTCTATAGTTTGGGTGAAATCAACATGGAAAACTTTGAATCGATATTTCTTGGTCACATTATGATTCCAAGCTTGGTATTGTTCGGCTGGTCTCCCCCAAACTTTATGATAGTGCCAGATGGAAGTTGTAACCCTGCCTACAGATCCGTGTACAATGTCTTGGAACTCGTCCGAACCTCTTTTCAGCGTGTTAGGGAGCAACATTGTTCCTCGATATGAGTCGTGCCACCAATGTAGGTTTTCGTGTCCTTTCTATTCAGATCTAAGTCCTCCTAGGTGGCCATATGCTTCAACTACTCCACTACTCACAATCGATATCCTCTCCCCGACTTGTTGTTTGCGTTTAGTATATGTGGGTGTGCCAATTGATGGATCCGTGGGTTCTCACCATGAAATCCAAACTCGTTGTATATCCGCACATATGAGGCGTGAATTTTTCCAATAAAATAGGTGAGATTATTTTTTCGGATCAACATCCAAATTCTCACTTTCTAACTCTTCCTACGGCTTCATATTCTTGACCAAGGTAAGTGGTTCACCCTTATTTCAATTTTTTGAATCATGCACAACAAGATAATAAATTGTCAATTCCTAAGGATCTCAAGGATCTCTCTGCCTCTTTCATCGTAAGTCGCGGTAACTAGACAACTTTCTTTATGGACGGTCACAAGCTATTTTCTAGGTAAATCCCTCTCATAGACAGAGAGGCGTGACCCTCTAGCCCTAGGGTGGGTCTAGAAAAACTACGGAACATACTAACATCTACCTTCCTAGATTGTAAATGAAATTCAGAGCAAGGAATATGACCTAACTTGTCCCGATATGTTGTCTTCTTCTCACAAGCCGGATGCATTGCTCTTCCCAAGCTCGATACTAATGCTAACATTCGATTAACCTAGATAGACAACAATACACCACGACAAGCGTAAAATCACGACAAAAATAGAACAATTAAAAATTCATCTAACCGATCAAGAATGCTAGAAATATCATTATATATGTAAACAAGAGTGGGAAGATAAACATCATATGCATTTTATTATGATAAAGATAAGGGGAGTTTGCAACTGTGCCTTGATGTTAAGGCTCTCCTTCGGCAGTTCATATCGAAGCATGTTTGCAACACCCTCACACATAAAGGTCTAAGATCTCACTATGTTCCCAACACACAAAAACAATCCCACTCTCGCACTATTCTCCCGAAGATATAATTTTCTTTTCCTTTCTATCATCACCGACTAACTACACAGAGCCGAAGGAGTTCTTTTTACATAACAATGGAGGAGGAGGTTATGGGCCCTCAAATGATGGAAAAATAGCTATCCTTTTAGAGTAGTTCCTATTCTTTAGGAACAAGAAGCTCAAAGGGGAACCTCGCCCATATCCTCAAAACAAATCAAACACCGCCTCGCAAAGCTTCTAGTTCATGGAAGCTTCCTTTTCATTTAAAACTTTCCAAACAGATTGACGTGGGTCCGACATTAAGACAAGAGGATCGATCGCGCACGAGTCTCGGGGGCAGAAATCTCTACTATCGGCACGGGTCGTACATAGAGAGAAAGCACCAGTCTTGAAAATAGGTTTTTACAAGGAAATTTTAGAAAAGTTTAAAGGGGAGATGATTTGGCCGACAAAATGTGGTTCAGGAATGTATTCCATGCTTGAAAGTATACGTAAGAGTCACCGTATGGGTCCTCCAAGATCAAGGAATGGGGAGTATAAGGACAAAGTGACAAAACATGTGTGGGCCGCATTCCCCCTAAAGTATGAAGTCCGAATAGATTGGAGGGGTGAAATTATTTACAAGTACATGCAAGTGAACCAGATGTCGCTATCGGGAGACCTCGAAAATCAAGCATAGATAGATATACATAACTAAAATCTCTGATGAAAAATACATGAATCCATGGTATAGGCGCGACGATTCATCAAGAAAAGGATCATGTGAATGATCCCGCATGGACACAAACATTCGAATGAAGGGATCATATGAAATAGATCCACTAGCATGGGTGCAACCATTCGTATAAAGAATCATGTATATAATCATGAATGACTCATCACTTCTCACAATCTAGACTTTGTGATCGTCTGTGGTCTTGTGCTCCAACACCACCCGATCAAAGTACAAATTCTAACATGCCAATAGACATGTTGATGTTGAACATGCTAGAAAATCACTAACATTACCGATCAATGATGTGAATCATTAACAAGTGCGAGAGAAACCACCAATAATGACAATGGCTCTCAAGGTACAACTAGTACAATCCACGAAATGTGAATAGTGAGTTGAAGTCGAACACCCGTGAAATCACCCGATCAAAGGCCGATGATGTGAACCCATCGTCGAATGCAAAAAACTTGCCATTAGGGCATGCAAGCTCTAAGGTACTAGAAAGGAGTCTCTCAGATCATCTTCCGTGATAATGAGCTGAAGTTGACAAGAAGCGATCCGTCGAAGGAGGGTCATAATGAATCCCACATCGTCGACGCGAAATAGAGATGTAATATGAGTGTTAATCAAGACCGAAACAGAGATCGTAATGTACAACCGTAGAAGGATTTTCTCGAGGAATATCAAGAATAAGACTCGGAATTTGCAGCATTTGGACTCAAATAGGATCGTAGGTCATGTTGACAAAATTGGTAATCAAATGAGAGGCAAATATATTTCCCAAACCCATGGAGGCAAAGTGACAACCTAATAGGTTCCAACCCGACACAACTACGTATAAGTGTCATGTTCAAAAGTGACATACTACCGACACAACTAATGAATAATTTCATTTTCCCCTTCAATTACTTCGGTGAGTACCTCTTTTTATTTTTACACACAAGCTTGAAGAGAATAGCATATTCTTGTCGTATAAGCTTTTCCTCTTTGGAAAAATCCATACCAGTACATTTTACAAGCCCTATAAGGAGGAGAACTCGATTAACATCATGGTGACGATGTTCGATGTCATCAGTGGCTTAACGAGTTTGAAAAAGGAAGAACTCAACATCTTTTCATGTTTACAAAGAAGTTTGAAAATAGGCGTGCAAACTTCAAAGCAGTCCCTTTTCGTAGGTAGTCTCACGTATCCGAAAAGGAAGAAAACTCGTATCTCAAGAGAACCTTCTTAGTCGTGATAGGCCAAGGTATTCTTCCGTAAATAATCCATCCTAGCTCAAAAAAAGGGGTAAATGTATACCGGGTAGATATCATTTTTATGCCCATTTAATGAGAGTTCGAAATGACAAGAGTTCTGGCAATCTTTTCAATTTTAGAATTAGAAAAGAGGCCGAAAGATTACTTCCTCCCCGGAGGAATGAGTGGTATTAAGGGTGTTAAATCGGTTCCGTTGATGGTAGAACTACTTAGAACAAGTAAAGGACAAGAGGCTAGCTAATGAGACCACTACAGCAAATCTGCCTTCTTCGTGAATGGGTAAAACAACCAAGTAGAGGGCATATAATAAAATAAGTAGATAGTGACGATGGAATGAGAACACCAACGCTCATATGAAAAAAGGCTGATAAAATGAAAATCACGAGAGGTAAAATAAGAATGGCTCTATTTTTACAGAAGCTTGAAATTAGGAAACTCGTATGAGGTTGGTTTCCATTTTTACACAAACTTGAAACGCAACAAACTATGCTTGAAAAAGGGCATGCCCCCGCCGTGGTGACTCAATTCTGAGTGTACATGCTCAAAGCTTCACCATATGAAAGGCAAGATGTGGAGTGAAGGTTCAAATTACGAGATCAAGAGAAAGACTTGACTAGGATTTTACGAGATCGTATCAAAGACTCGAATTGAACAAGAATGCCCCATTATTTTAACGAGGTTGAAACATTAAAAGAACTATCCTCGTGAGCCAATTGATTTCTTTAACGAGTCGACATAGAAGAAAACTATCCTCATGACATCTTGTTTCATGTTTTAGGAGCTCGACACAAGACAAGGAACTATGCTCCAACCATCTTGCTCTATTTTTTTAAGGAGATTGACACAAGAAACCAAAACTATGCTCCGACTAGCTTGCTTCTATTTTTAAGGAGTTTGACACAAGAAAAAAAACTACGCTTCGACGACCTTGTCATGTCCAATAGAAATCATGGCTTTCCAAGTGGTTCTCATTCGATGGAAGGAAAACATCTTGGAAGTCGGGACCCAATGCCTCAGCAATACCCATGCACAATGGCACTATGACCGAATACGAGCATGGGACAGCAGTCACATAATTGACATGTGCGGAAGATACAACCGTGGATAAAGATTTGGAAGAGATGATGGCAAGCCACTGGCATTATCAAAGAAAAAAAAAGAGTGAAAGTCGATCAATGGTCACGATTCGAACTTTGTGTGGAAAAAAAGATCATACGAAAGAGGGAGGAGACAGTGCATCCATGGCATAAGCATAGTCATGCCCCAAGAGTAAATTAAAATCCAAGGGTCCAGACACCATCACGTCTATATAGACAGCTTTTCCCTCCAAAAGTGATTGGCAACTTTGGAAGGATCCCCACCCGTTAACCGGTTCCTCCGTTAAATGCCAAATGCATTCTATGTAACAAGCACAAGTAGTGGAGACGCAAAATCTTTCCAAGTAGTGGAAGAAAAAATACTATCAGTATTAAGCCTTCATCTATACTAGTGCCGGGTACCACCACGTTCAATGCCCTCGTACCGTGATCTCAAAAGGCACATAAGAAGCTGAAGGCGATATCTCCGCAAATCGACTCCAATCAAGAGAAGCGATCAAACTACTTGGAGGGGGTGCCATAGGAAGGGAATGGTCGCCCCTTGTGTTACTAGGAGCAAGAGGAGAATCCTTAGATACCTCCATCATGGGAGCTAGAGGAGGAGCTTCTGAACTACTGTGATGGGGAGAATACTATTTCTCCAAGTTCGAGGGAATTCAAAGAAAAGGAATAATGTGAGGGGGACAGATCCAATTTCAATGGAAAAGACCCGATGAACCATGGGTGATCGTATCGACCGATTTCCATGACCAATGCTTGGCTGGGAAATGGATTCGTGAACTTAAATTTTCGAAGGAGCAAAGATCGACCAAGGATGGACTCTTGACTGAACGTGTATCAACTAGCTGTGAGGACTCCTTAAGAAAGCTTCTTGTAGCCAACTAGAAGGCAAGGTGTAGAAATAGTAGGTTTTTTTTCATCCATGTACTTGTTAAAGGTGAATGGGATGATTCCCTTCACACAACTTACAGGATTAGTAATCTTACTCCGTTTCTTATGAGTCTTATCATTACTAGTTGAATATGTGTCACCAACGTGAATTCTAGAAGCCTAAGGCAATGGTGGGCTTGTTCGTTAGACCATGCTTCAAGGACCTTTGGGAATGCCAGTGTGAAGTCTCGAAGAAAGTGGTCACCTTTACACAACATGAAAGAGAATTTGACTCTACGAAACAGAGGAGGTTTCTCGACAATAGCTTTCTGTATCGTAGCAATAGTTGTCACTTTTCTGACTCCCAGCTTATTTTCCTTCTTCTTTGACTTCTTCTTCCTCTTCTTAGCGACCCGGTTACCGGGACTTTAGATTTCCGCTAGGCGAAGAGGAAGAACGAGGTGAAGAAATAGGAAAATAGGGTGAGGGGTCAACATTAGAATCAACATGATGTTGTTCAAAGCGATGGAGATGGTTGAAGAGAGAGGTCGTAGCACTCTCGGATCATCGTAGGCCGAAAAACCTTAACAAATAACCTGTGCAAGGGGACAATGTTGCCATATATAAGGAGCACCAACATTCCTGTATAAGAAAAGGACCTCGTGATTCCTCAAGGGGATTCCTTGGTTGGTAAACTCCGGTAATGTTGCCATTGGAAACAACCGTAAAACAAAATGCTAAGGAAGATAACTTTAACTAGAATATTTCGTGCGTTTAATATTTTAAGGCACCGAAACAAGACTCTAGCGTTTCATATATTTTAGGAAGTTTCCAGAAATGTGAAAATGTGACTCTATCACTTTCGTACGGAATGAGCGTGAAAGTAAATCGCCGATGATCTTTCCAATTTTAGAGAGTCACAAAAAGACCAAAATGACTATTCGTGCAATTCAAGCAAGAGGGTGTACCAAGTTTTCGTGAATCGCCATATACACCTTGGTGATCAAATGAAAGAGAAATGACCAAGGAGACTCGACGTACATGCAGTAGTCTTCCTAAATGCTATGTTCAAGTGGTATCATGGTTGCTGGTGGTGGTAGACTTGGCTTCCATGGATGCTGATTTGAACCTAATGGGGTCTCCCTTATATACTCGATGGTATAGGGAGCACAAGTCCATACTACGCTCGTCTAAAGCGTAAGGCGAACGATAGCTACTAGGTTTTTTGGGGACGTTGAACATGCCTCTAGACTAGATCACTAAAATATTTGTGTTAGGTTTCAATGCTTCCTAGGTTGATTGAATAAATTTTTTGGAAGTTGATCTTGAATTATGTCTCGGGGCTTAAGGCCCTATCGAATGTCATCCGACAATCTCCTATATGCGCCTATATGGAGAAAGAAAAGTTTCCACTCCGATGAATGTTATCTATTTAAGGGAAGATTCTCAAACAATGATGCAACAAATAGCAAACAAAACATTTTCCTAACTAGATGACTTCACTATCCAAAAGTAATCTAAAACATTCAACGATGCAAATTATGCAATGTAATTTCTTGAAAACTATGCAATTGTAATCTATGCACAATTTCCTTTTTTATTTTGAAAGAATCAAAATACACTCATTGCATTTTTCGATGAAATGAGAATCTACTTAATGCATGATTTTAATGACAAAAATGCACTCATTTGATTTAGTATTTCAATCATTAAACAATGTAATCTTAAGTCTAAATGATCCATCTCAAAAGACTTTCTATGCAATGTGATCTAATGCATTTTAACGAAAATAAACCCTTTGAGATGAAAATTAAATGAACACAAATTCCTTAATGGAAGGATGAATACAAAAGGGATGCAAAACAACACTAAGAATGCAACCATTGTTTAAAACACTTTGTAACGAAATTCATCAAAAGGATAAAAGACACATGAGGTCAAGCACAAAAAGGACTTCCAAAGTGAGCTCAAAACAAGGCATTCATTCCCTTTTACATCAAGCAACTATAGAAAGAAGAATTTTCAATTGAACAATAAGCAATGTAATCTATGTCACAAGTAAAAGGTAAAGGGGAGAAAAATGTAAATCATGCAGACCAAACTAAGCACCAACTATGAATTGGTGTGGGTTGCTAACTAAAAACTGTCAACGTTGCGACTATCGAAAAAAGCACCAATGGCCGAAAAAGCAAAAAAAAATAATTTCTCCCAAACAATTCGTACTCACCACTTCAAGCAAAAAAATCTAAAAAGATCAATTGATGAAAAACATAGAACAAATACAGAAATAGTCGTTTGACTAAACTCTTCGAATGACGAAGACCTCAAAGAGTGACAAACTCAAAGGAAACCTCAAAGGCGGGGCCTCCCAATTTGTTGTCGCAGTAAATCCCCTCTCGCGGATAGAGTGATCCCTCTAGCCCTAGGGTGGGTCTAGCAACTACTTGAACATACTAACATCTACCTTCCTAGATTGTAAATGAAATTTTGAGTAAGGAAGATTACATACCTTGTCCCGATGTTATGTTGTCATCTTCCGTCCAAGCTTCTTGATGCGTCATTTTCCGAAGCTCTGATACACGTTGTCGCCAACGTTCGATTACTTGTATAGACAAAATAATACACCATGAAAAGTGTAAAATCACAACAACATGTATCATAATCTATCTAACTCATTTTATGAATGCTAGAAATCTCATTATATATGTGTGTAAACAAAGTGGAAGATAAACATTAGATGCATTTTATTATGATAAAGACAAGGGGAGTTTACAACCAAGCCTCGATGTTGAGGCTCTCCTTGGGCAGCTTCCGTATCCAAGCACATTTGCAACACCCTCACACATGAAGTTCCAAGATCTCATCATGTTCCCTTAAATACGACAAAACAACTTACCTTTCTACTATTCTAATAATTGCTTCTCCTTTACATCATCACTAACCAACTAAGGTTGTAGAATTGGGCTGATTTTTCCTTATATAAAAATGGAGGAGGATGTTATGGGCCCTCAAATGATGGGAAAAGAGCTTATCCTTTGGAGTAGTTCCTATTCCCTAGAACAAGAAGCCAAAAGGGGAACTCCTCAATTATATCCTCAAAACAAACTTTCAACAGCCGCCTCACGAAGCTTTCTAGTCATGGAAGCTTGCTTATTTAAAAAACTTTCCAAAATAGACCGGGGCACAAGCGTACATTAAGACAGAAAAGCCGATCAATGTAGGTATCAAAGGAAAATATCAACTACTCCAAGACGGTCGACACCGAGAGAAAAGCGTTGACCTTGAAAATATATTTACAAGGAACTTGCAATGATTAAAAGGAGATGATTTGGTACAAAATGTGGTTCGTGGGTAAGGTATTCCATGAAGCTGGAAAGTACACAAGAGCCACTGTGATGGTCCTCCAAGATCCTGGGAATGGGAGCACAGACGTTAAAAATATGTGTAACACAGACCAGAACTCATATAGCTATCAAATGTGGATACTTTAAAGGCATCATTACTCTCATCTCTCTAGGTATACCCTCGTGTGGACAAAGTGTATTTGCAGCTATTATGGTGCTATTAATTCTCTTGATGGATACCAGACATTATGTGCCAACGTTTTATTCTCGCCAACAAATAAGTGTTAGATTTCTCCACACCATGAAGGATGCTGGCTTCGATAATAGGGCTTTGGATTCTTGCTGTCTCCCACTATCACCCTTTCTCTCATAAATTTAGGTGATGCATGATCATCCGTGAAATTATTTATGGTATTGCTGTATGACATTTTTGGAGTTCATCAAATGACATATTGGTACACTTTCATCACCGCATCACCATCAAGGGGAACTATCTCCTCTTCTCGCCTTCGGTTGGCTCTGCTGCCAGAGGTGGTGGAGTTTGAACAATTGCATGTGGTGAAATGAGCATCGTGGCCACGTATCTATCTTATGGCTCCATCTCCAACTCCATATCCACAACTTCAATCAACCTCATCCGTTGAGCAAGCTCTGATCTGCATCTGCCACTCCCTCCGTTATCGCTTATCTTGTACCTTCTCTTCAACCCGAGGGTGTCATTTCTTTCGCTATGGAACCTTTCCTTACTTCTTTCTTCCTACTTAATTTCCTCTCTTGTTATTCTCCTTAGCTCCCATTCTTCACTTAGCTCTTGTTCGCATTTATTCGCTATCATCTTTGCTTTCTCCAAGCTTTCGTTCTCTCTCTTCCTTCGCTCTCGCTCTCTCTCCGTAGCCTTCCGCCTCCTCTTTCCTTCTATCACCAAAGTTTCTTGTTCAATAATAGATTCCTCTGTATGTTCCATTTTTGCTCCTCCTATGATTTTTGGCAACTTTCTCGGCCTCTGTCCATACTAGGTTGTTGTCTTTTTTGTTTCTTCTAGACCTACGACTATCTATAGTAGCCCCCTATGAATTCCAAGCTATCATGATCGCCTTGAAGGGTCTAGAGGAGTTTTTAATAATTCTTCCATGGTTCCTCCTCTAGCTATCAAATGCCCCATTAACCCCAATTTCATAGCATATTCTCGTACGTTGTCCTTGAAAATTCCCCTTGGATCATATGGTTTGAAGTATTTTGTACCAAACTCAAACTTCACTATGATTTCACTTCAAGATTTACAAATTTGAGATTATGAATCTCGTGTGATAATCCAATCTCGAAAAAAGGAAGTGTAGGCCATTGAACTTTATTCTTCCCGTGTAGTGTTAAAAGATGGTAATATACCTCTTGCATGAAAAGTTTGCTCGTGAATATCTTAGCAAATATTTTGGTGGCTTATACTGCTATAAAATACCTCGATCAATGTGCCATCCGGCAGTGAACTAATCATAACACATATCGCCCTCCATTGCACCTAGTGACATGCAAGGTGGATCCTCCTCAAATATAATGCTATATAGAGGGATGATGAAGTGATAAGTTAGTTGTTTCGTAACTCTTTTTGGCTTCAATCCTAAATCAAATTACAATATATATTCACGCCAATTTCTCTGAGTCCACATAGTTAATGCTAAATTGATTATCCGTACAGATCACATCCAAGATAGTATGTGTAATATTCCAAAATTCTCACATGCTTACTGGAATATTAGGAGTATTAATAAATTTAATTAATTAATTAATTAAAAGGGTGGGAGGGAGCCACAAACCCCAAAGATGAATAAAATCCACTTTGGATGTGTGTATGTGGATATTCTAGATCTAGATCTAAATCATGGAGTAGTGAGAAGCTCATTAATGATAAAGGAGGATGTCATGTCTCATTTATGAGATATATCATCGAGGATGAAATAGTAAATAAGATCATGGATCCTAAATGTAAATAATGAGGATATTTGAAGAGGTCAACTGAGATCATAGTGCATCCAAAAGTAAGAGATCATAAAGAACTTATGATAATAGTGATAGTTGATAATTAATGCACATGATGATGGAGAGGGTGATCACCACATGTAGACATGATGGAGGACATGGAGAAAATTAAATGCAAAGAATCATGGAGACTTATTTCCACACAGGTCACTCCAGCAGGAGTGGGCCTAGTTATGGAAGGCTCACACATTTCATATAATGGAGGTAAAGGCACAATAGAAGGCATGACTTGTATTATTCATCTATTTGATATGCTTAGATCCGGATTTGTCTTAGGACATTTCGGCATGCTTGAGTTTTTTAGCTAAGTCTTCAATGTTAGTTTCTAACACAGGGTGTTTCCCGAGTGAAAATCCCACCCTTACCCATGGGGGACTCTGTGTGCCTAGTCTCAAGTTTACTGAGCCCGCATTCTCAATGCAGCCCAGGCGATTCAGAGGTTGTTTCTAGAATTTCATCTAGAAACCAAAGTGATGGATCCATCCTCACTCTTGTTCTTCACATTCGGCATTCTAGGAGCATCGATCTATATCTAACATTCATGCCATTGCATTTTTCCTCTCCATGCGTGCTAATTCCCCGAAGGATCGCGTAGGCCCCAGTAGATATATTATAGCGTTGGAGCACTTTAATGCTAGAAATGCTAATGAGAGATAATCTTCCAAGAATTTGGGGATCCATTTTTTCCATCATTCCGAGGCCGTATTGACATATAGCAATGTGTTACCGAGCCTCTCCCCTACAAGCAACGCAGCTTTCCGAAGTCGTTGTTCATGCAACAAATGACAATGGAGGATATAGATCTTGAAACTAAAAGGAAAAGACCCCATGGATGTTTTTGAGGAACTCTTATAAAAATACCCTAGACATCCATTGCAGAACAGGTCTTAAAGAGGTTGAAGGAGATTTCTAGGATGGTATTTCATCCGGGTGCCTTATCACTGAAACGCATCAAAGGTACCAACAGAAAGACCGGGGGCAGCTAAAAAATTGGCACACCGTACATCGTGTGCTCCATACACAATCGCCCATATGTTGTATTTTTATAAAGGCACCGCATTTACATAACTTCGCACTAGGGCCTCACAAAGAATAAAAACCAAACCGACGGCCAGTCTTTTAAACTAATGCCAGTCGCCCAAAATCCTGCACACACTGAAATGTGGTTAAATAAATAAAAAATATGTCAAAAACCACACAAAACATAGCCACCTGACATCATGTGCTCCTAACCCGTCGCAGTGCGTCAATATCAGAGAGCACCTAAGAGCCTTACAACTTTCCCACACCAAAGGTTTCCCAAAATGTGCCAAAAATAGAAACTTCCCAACAGGGAATAAAGAAAACGAACTAAGTATACCCATAAACCCCATGCACATAAGAGTAAGCAATAAAAAACACGCTAAAAAACCACACAAAAATCGCACCTGAAACCGTGTGCTCGTACATGCCCGCTCGATGCCTGATATTAAGGAACCACACCGGGTGTGTGACACCCTTTCGCACTGCGTTCATAAAAGTGCACTAAAATAGATACCGCCCAAGTGGGGAATGACGAACACACCGGATACTGGCTGACCCCAGAGACAACGGAACAGTGTTTTTAAATAAAAAAAAAATTATGCTCAAAAAATGGCACTGAACATTTTCTCAAATGTAGATACCGTGTTTCAAAGGCCATATTACTATACATTGATGCGTTACAACTATTCCACACCTGTACATCATAAAAGTGCATGAAAACAAAACGTCTCCTGTGGCAAGATAGTTCAACGCACCAAGACGCCAATAAAAACACCACGCACTGAACAAAGTTAAATAAAAAAAATATTAAAACAAAAAACTAAATTTTTTATGTTTTTTAAAGCACAGAGTTCTCACACCATTGGCAAAGTTATCCTTCTTATTTCGCCTTGGCATTGGTGCTCCATCGCACCTATCACGTAATCGCTGTTGCATTGCCCGTCAATCTCTATTTAATTTTGTAAACAAGGACAATTTTGCAAATTGCATACCAATATAAGCCCTCGATGGGTAAATGTATAGGTATTTTTCCATAATTAAGCGTTTAGCGATTAGAATTTCAAAAAACCTTAAAATTAACCATTAAAAAAAAAAAAAATTTCATGATGGTGCGCTTGAGTCGCTCGCCTTCGCATCGTCATGCAGGTTTCAATACAGAATACTATAATCTGTGCTAATGGTATCCACACACCCACTTAGAGTAAGGAAGATTTATAGGTGCACCGTGTTATTTTAAAAATTTAAAAAGTGCGACAAAGATTTTTACTAGCCGCACAATTGGAGAATGTGATTGCGTAACTCGATGTATCGACGGAATTATCTCACTTGGGTGCACATGTTGCTGTAAGACACCACATACCGTACCCACATTTTCAATGTTCATTTTGGTGTTGTACACAAGTGGCACCCGCACCTGTTCGAGGCTATGATTTCAAAGGCGTACCATGTTATTTTAATTTTTTCTAAATAGAAGATGTTGGCTTTTCTGCTGCATTCTGCCGCACTGTTTAATTTATTTGAATAGTGGTGATGTGGTGTTGCTATTTAAATAACTCTCATGCTTATTATTGTCGTTATACCCGCTTACCTTATTTGCTGAGGTTAATGAAAGTGCCTTTTTAAAATACCGCATCGACGACTATGTATCAGAAAGCACGAGGGCAAGCAAGGGCCGACTTAGCGATATGCCTCGGTCATATAGTGTAGTTAGTGCACTCGCTCTCCTAACACCGCACATCGTCAACGTGCGCTAAAAAAAAATTCTCTTCGAGCACCGTCCCTAAGATAAATATTTCTATTAGTGCACTATTTCTAAGGCTTGTTGAAAGATGCATTCAGACCTATGCATGACCTGTTTTTTTTGCATACATCAACTATTGTTTTATTTTCTTTTCAAAAATTATTTATATACATATATTTCTAAATATATGTCTCATTTAATAAAAAATTGTGTTTAACATTTCAATCATTCGAGACGGAAAGCATGCAGAGTGGGGAAGAATAACAACAAGAAGCACAGTAATAATATAACATGGTTCACCTATGGGAGGCACGAGAGAGGAGAGAGACGTGTACCCTCACCCTATTACAAGAAAGGGGACGCAGTGGGCCTTGAGCAGCAGGCCTCCTCAGTTCCCATGAGGAGGCTACATCCTGAAAGTCCCATAGTTTGTTTTTTGGGAATATCTTATCCGGGAAGGTGAATGGCCCAACAATAGGCTTTCCTGCAGTGTTAGCCTCCTTGCTTTGCAAGCGTTGTGTAAGCAATGGTTTTCGAGCCTTCAAGGAATGCATTCCCCGAAGACACATCATCCACAGTGAAATCTCTTTCATACCTCTCCCCTTGGTTATTCCCTCTCTCGTTTGTATCCATCCAAAGGGTCTCAAATCGGGATTGCAAAAAATTGTGCTCCAAAAGGCCTTCATTTTCCCTTGTATCCCAATAGAATGCCCCATTTTAGCCTTATTTTCCCTTCCGTCATGTCTCTCCTTATCCTCTAAATTCCCACAAAATCCCCTTTACAATCCCACACACGCCCCTTGTTTGGCCTATTTTCCACTTTTCCCTTTATCGTTACCTTTTCCTACCCGCAAAATCGCACTAAAATGAGCCTGGGCCATACCTTTTACGTCTATGGGTTTAACACCTTTCGCCCTAGCCCTTAACCGTTTCCACGTGACCCGGCGCCGAACTGTGCGCTGTAGCCCGAAAAGTGCTTAGCACCTTTTTCATCGGGAGTGTTTCTCACCATTGATTCCCCGATGACTCAACGGTTCGAAATCCACCGCCTCTAAGTGGTCCCCACGCCGCCGCACTCCGTTCAAAAACCACAGATCTGGCTGCACCACATATCTGGAGATTGCGCTGCTTTTCTCTCTTTTCACAAGAATCCCACTCATCACATGCCGCGTGTCCTAAGCACCGTTCATAAAACACCCCTCCATCACGCGTTATCATTCGGCGTTTTCCCCGACGCGATTTTGCCGTGCGCCGTCCGATCTGAGGCAGGCCATCCAATGGTGATCGCTCCACGAAGTCGCACGAGAATTAATCAGAGGCAATTGTACCTCTGGCCCACTGTCCATCGCCCTCCGATGTGTTTTTCACCGTCGATCTCTGCCAGAGATCGGACGGCCTAGATTAAATGCATGCTCGCCAAATTAACCCCATATTTCCATGTCACCCTTTCCACGTAGTTTGGTCATATTTCGCCCCCTTCTCTTTATATATTCAAAGGGTCAAAATTCAAAGGTTTTGCATGAAAAATTTGTTGTGCTCCGCCCACATCCTCCAGACCATGTTCCACTATTAAGCTGCATTTTCCACCATGATCCTACACCTTTTCACCATCTCACCAATCTGCATGGCCATTCTCGTCGTCCTCGTTGCATCCACCACCCCCATGCATGGTTTTCTTAACAGGTTTTCGTGTTTTGTAGGGTTATCAGATGGTGAAAGCCGCCTTGATTTCACAATCTTTATTACAACGGAAAAAAACGCAGAAAGGACCATTTTTTCAGAGGTCGAAATCATGAAGAAAGCTTGGGAAGGAACCATGACAGGACTTGCATTAAAAGAACAGGGTTTGAACTCTGTAAAACCTCCCCAGAGCCATTAAAATCACAGAGTTCACCAATATAGATAGAAATGGAGCAGCAGAGAGTTTAAGGCATGAAAATGAAGATCTTTGAGCCTTAACTCAGTGGTTTAGAGGCAAAGTACCAGATTGAAGACATCATGGATCACACAGAGGGTATAGAGTGCATAAATGGATGTATATCAGATTTTCTACATCAGCAGAATGTTTTTCTCCATGAAAGGACATGGTACACATTATTGTTTCAGTCTACATTGTGTCCAAGTAAAGATTTCCACCCTGACGGAGCAGTCCTATGCTACCAGAGCATTTGTTATGCAACATGACAAACCTCAAAGTCATTTATCTGCCTTTTTGTTTATTCACCAGAGTACTACAGAGTACTGCAGCCAAAGTACACCAGAGGCATACCTGGAGTAGGTGGAAGCCTAACGAAGACCACCATTTCATCCAAGGAGTACCAGGGATAAATTCACATGATTTAAACAGAATAAGCTTCGGCCCTCTTTATTTTTGAAGTTTTAATGCTTCATTTGGTTCTTCACCTACCTCCTCTACTCTCTTCAGCTATAAATTCATGAAGAAACTCATTGTAATGGTTGTTGATCAATTATCAGAGAACTGCAAGCTATTTCTTTTGAGACAACATCTTTGTGTAAAGTTGTAAGATAGGCTGAGGAAGATGTTTTCAGACTAAGTATCTAGCTATTGGCAATGTTGTACTTGACTGGTGTTGCTTTTTAATATGACAAGCACATTTATTTGGATCCTGATCTAAAGCAATGGTGATGTTTTTATATCTCTCTATTTGCATTTAATTTACATTCCATTTCATTTCATTTCTACTGGCTTGCATCATAAATCTGGCATAGGATTTACCCTTGTTAGGTACCCTATGTTTCTGCTCTCCTTGTCTTTGATGTTTTCTACTAAATGTGTTGTCTAAGAGTTGAATTCAGTTAATTTAACCAGTGTAGTGGATGTTATTGCCTGCTAGCTGATGTATGAATTAAATGACTCTGTTCTTAGATGTTATTGTTAGGATTTAATTGAAATAATTGGGAACACTGGGAGGTCTAGAACCCCGTTTCTATCTCACTAGGATCCTTTTCAATTGATTGAACCTTTCTAAGATCCCTCAAGCTGGAGGTCGAAGCATTGAGAGTTCAAAGTCTCTCTCTGATCTCAGGTCTTTAACTTTGTGTTCTAAATCTTTATTTTTTCCTCCTCCCTTACCATTCCATACCACACTATCATCTTTAAGATCCAAAGTTTTAGATGACTAGCCCAACTGAAAGCCTACACATTGAATAGCAAGTAAACCCTTTCCTGACTCCATTTCCCAATGGTCTTGAATGTTCCCTGGAGTATCTCTCCATTGCCTAAATTCCTCTTTGCTCATCCTTGTCTTATATTGAACCCTTCTTTCCTGATTCCCAACAACCAAACAAACAATCAAAACAACAAACTTCGAGCCTTATAACTAGCCTAACATCTTAATTTTGAGCTTTAAAGATATAAAACCTTGCTTATAGAGAGAGATCCCTCTCTGGACCCAAGAGGGATAGATCCTAAGGTCTGAAAGTGGTTTTGATGTTGTCTCATCTTTTAGTCTTGCCAATCTGGCCAAAACATGGCAACCCCAACATAATGGTGACTCCACTGGGGAAAATATGAGTACTTCCCATCTTACTACATCACAAGAGCCTTTGAACACCTAGAAATTCTGGTTAGGTTGGCAGTGAAACACTTCCATTTGCAATTCACTTTCTACACCATTTGTTGTGTTTCTCCCACACTCTTAGACAGAGTCTAGAAAGGGCCAGGTAGCCTCCAGATCTCACACTCTTTCAGAGGTGACATATCTGGTAAAATCCCTCCCAGTCAATCTCTTGTTAGAGTTTGTTGTGTTTGGAAGATGTCCTTGAAAAGGGACATCTCATAAGCACTGTGGTGGATAGTGTACCCTCCAGAAGCATCCTAAACCTTCCACCTGGCGACTCCATAATTCCTAAACAATTTAAAGACCTATCAGACTCAGAGTCGCCGATTATCTCGGTTCACATAAGACTCCACTGGGAGACCAGCCTCTAAAACAACATCAACCACAATAGAAGTAACAAGTAGGGTTAAGCCGCTTTGTTGGAAAATAACATTCTGGCTTCAAGAACCATTCACACAAGAGCTTATCCCAACCCAAACCCACCTGAAATAGTTGAAAACCCTGAGAGCATCCTCAAGGGATCTCCTACACCCAAAATGTCAACTATTTCCTGCCAAATATATAGAGCTAACTCTACACCGGAAGACTTCATAGCTCTGTTAGCCCCTCTTTTTGACCTAGTCCTACCAAACAGATTACCAAGAACTAGGTCATTCAACGCTCTAGACCAGCCAGACTTTGAGTTCCCTGGTTCATCAACTCAAGGTGGTAAACACCATAGGGACAGAGAAACCCCTACATCTACACCTCCTGATATTCACTTCATTCAAAACTTGGGGCTCTGCCACCCTAAATATGCTCATCAGTATTCTACTGGTCATAATATCCCTGTCATCCATATACCAGCTGCTCAAGCCAACCCTTGACCTCATTAGAACATCATCATGGCAGCCTGGTATGCACCCCTGGTATTACCTCAGCCTCTGGTTCCCTTACCCAATGATTATCAATCAAAGATCCCACACTTCACTGCAAAAGAGTCTACCACAACTCAACACCATGTAGATAGGATGGAAGATTCTTTTGACTACATGGAGATAGAAGATGATACAGTCAAAATGAGAATCTTTGCCCAGAGCTTAGGAGGTGATGTGAAGAAATGGTTCAAAAGCCTACCTCCTAACAGTATCTAAGACCTTCCTGCTTTATATTAGACCTTCGTAAACAAGTGGGAATTTAAGGCCAACCCTCTCCAAATCCTAGCAGAATACAAGAACCTGAAAAGAAACGTAGCAGAGAGTGTCCAAGACTACTCTACAAGGTTTAACATCGTTTATAATGCTCTTCCACCACACATGAAACCTCCCCAAGGTATGGTTCTAGTGAAATACCCTGAAGGCCTGGATGCTGACATGGCCTACTAGCTTAGGGAGAGGGATTACAACACATTGGAAGACATGAAAAAAGGAGCAGTGAGTGTAGAGGCAAATCTGATTGAGAAAAAAACAAGATTGAGAGCTGAGAAAAGGGTAACATATAGAGATGACAATGTAGCTTCCACATCTGACCCCAATTACGACCGCATATCCAAAAACATGGAAAAGCTACAACAAATGATGGAAAAAATGGTTGTCACAGTTAGTAACCAAAACAGAAATCAAAACCATAACTAGAACCAAAACTTTAGAAGAAACAACACCACTCCCAACAGACAAAGAGAATCAGATCAACAAGTTATCCCCCCATTCCAAGAGAACTTTCTAGATGAATATGAGGGAATCGTAGAAGAGTCTGAGGGAGACACAATAAACATGTTTGAAGTAGAAAACTCAATCCACAACTATTCCACAGAAAAAGATCAGCCCTCACCCTCATATTGGGATGAGGAATGGTTAGAATCTGAGGATTACAGGTTAGGATTTGAAGATGCCATCATGCAGGTCAGACAACAATATGAACTTAGAAGAAAAAAGAGCCAAGACACTGCCAGGCCGAAAGCTTCTGAGGTTACCATCAATAAAATTCCTGGGAAAACTTCTAAATTAACTGCTGAAAGTAACAAATCAGCAGCTGAGAGTTCTGGAAAGAACAAAGAAAAAGACAGCCAAAACACTGATAAACAGGCTAAACCAACTAGCAACACTAGCACTACAGTTAGTGCACCTGATAAAACTGTCAAAAACATTGTACATAGTGAGAATCAGCCCATTGATTCAGCCACCAAGGCAGTGGCTAACAAAACAGAGTCGAGCATTCCAAAGAGTCAGTCCACTTTCAATCTGGAAAGTGAGATTACAAAAATTAAAATCTCTGTACCACTCTCTGAGCTGGCCACTCAGGATGTATATAAAGGCCAAATTTTGAAGGCATTAAATTTAGGTGAGAACAGTGACACTGTAAATATGAGTGATGATCAACCTGCCCTTCTGTTTGGTCCAAAGATAGAAGGAAAGTTTCAAGAAGGGGTAGTGCCCCCTTTTTACATCAGTCTTAATATCCATGATAAGATCCTCCACAATGCAATGCACGACTCTGGTGCCTCACACAACTTGATGCCTAAAGTAGTTATGGAAAGATTAGGCCTAGAGATAACCCATCCCTATAAAGACCTATACTCTTTTGACTCTAGCAGGGTAAAATGTCTTGGCCTGATCAAAGATTTATGTGTTAGCCTTACCCAGATTCTAGCCAAGTGTATGGTCATGGATGTTGTAGTGGCAAACGTGCCACCCAAGTATGGCATGTTATTATCAAGATCATGGGGATCCAAGCTGCAAGGTACAATGCAGATGGATGGGGCTTATGCCACAATCCCAGTCTTTATCCAACTTAGAATATTGTATAGAGAGGCACAAATGAAATTCTTGGTCAGTAGCCCCGAAAAGCCTGAGAACTCACCTTTATACTCTGTACATACAGACCTTGACTCCTTCATCCTTTGTAATGATGAATCCTTGGAGGGGTCAGAATCCAAAAACAAAGATACAAACAAGGAAACCGAGCCCATGGACTTTAACATAATGGCTACTCTAGACTCGGAGGAGAAAGACGTAGAAAAATTTGAACAATGCACTGAAACAAAAACTCAGAGTAAACCAAAAATAGATTGCATTCAACTGATTAGTCACTCTCCACAGGCTCATACACCACACCAAGAACGAAACGATGATAAACCCGAGAATGAAACCTTATGGGAAATGAATTTCGATGGGTCATGCATCAAGAGAACTGCTGTAGCGGGAGTGTGGATACATAACACAGAGAGTGACTACGCAGAGATCCATGTCTGCAACCTGCACTTCAAATGTAAAAACAACATTGTAGAGTACAAGGCTCTTATCCTAGGCCTAAACCTGTTGAGAAAATTAGGAGCCCATAGGATAACCATGCATGGAGAATCTAAGCTGATCATTAAACATGTGAATGGTGAATACACAGAAAAACACCCCAGGCTGAGAGCATACAGGAATGACACTCTGGATTTATTGAAAACCTTTGTAGAATACGAGCTGGTGTTCGTCCCTAGGAGCCAGAACGCAATTGCAAATGGATTAGCCTGCGTGGCTAGTTCATATCGTAAGCCTTCCAGTGACCAACAGATCATCATTCAGACCAAATTCAGACCTGTAGTGCCGGAAAATGAAAAATATTGGCAGGTCTTTGAGGGTGATAAAAAGATTGAAGATTTCCTGGTAGGCAGAGATGAGTTTGAATTTTCTGATTCAGACTCTAAATATGACAATTGCTGCCTAAGAAAAGAGTCCTCAGATGAGGAAGAAACACCCTGTAATATAGAAATAAACACTTTAAACTAACAGATTGGAAATCCAAACGAAGAATGTGAAAACACAGATAGTGGAGAAGTAGAGGTGTTGCAGACCAAGGATAAGAGCATACCTCGAGGTCTGGCACCTTTACAAGACCTTTTTTACTTCAATGATGTAGCAAAAAATCCCACTATAGAACATGCAGACTCTGATGTCGAGGAATGCAACATAGGCACCGAAGATAAACCCAAGATGATCAAATTGGCTAAGTCCCTGCCTGCAAACATGAAAAATAAATACATTGACTTATTCAAGGAATTCATTGATGTGTTTGCTTGGAGTTATGAGGACTTAAGGGCCTATGACACAAACATCATACAGCATAAAATACCCTTGAAAGAAAATCAGAAGCCCTTCAGACAAAAACTTCACAGAATAAACCCAAAACAGTTACCTACAGTGGAAAAAGAGATTAAGAAGATGTATGAGGCAGGCATAATTGTGCCAGTGAGGTTCTCTGATTGGGTATCAAACCTAGTGGCTGTGAGAAAGAAAACAGGGGAGATCAGGCTGTGTATTGATTTCAGGAATCTTAATAGAGCCTCACTCAAAGACAATTACCCTTTGCCAAAGATGGAACACATTCTTCAAAGGGTAGTAGGCTAAAAAAGGATCTCCCTGCTAGATGGTTTTTTAGGATACAACCAAGTTTTAGTACTCCCAGAAGACCAACTCAAGACCGCTTTTACCACTCCATGGGGCACTTTTATGTATGTAAATATGCCCTTTGGACTGATTAACGTTGGTGCAACCTTCCAAAGAGCAATGGACATAGCTTTTTCAGATGAAATAGGACACTTCATTGTCATCTACCTAGATGACATAACAGTCTATTCCAAGACTGAAGAAGAACACCTAAAACATCTGAGAAAGGTCTTTGAAAAATGTAGAAGGTTCGGTCTGTCATTGAATCCTAAAAATATTGTATTTGGGCTGCAAGAAGGTAAGCTTCTTGGCCACATCATATCTGAGAAAGGGATTAGGATAGATCCACAAAGAGTTGAGGGAATACTACAAATCACACACCCAAGAAACATCAAAGAATTGCAGTCCTTCATTGGGAAGATCAACTTCCTCAAGAGGTTTATCCCCAACCTAGTTGAACACCTCAGGAATATGACAAACATGTTGAAGAAAGGTGCGAGAGTTAAATGGACCGTAGAAGCCAAAATATCTTTCGAATCAGTAAAACTTGCACTCACTCGGGCTCCTGTCCTAATCAGCCCAAATTTCTCAAAGGATTTCCTGATATTTTCATTTTCCTCTGAGCATACAATGGCTGCAGTCCTACTACAGAAAAACCCAAAGGGAATGGAACAGCCCATTTCTTTCTTCAGCAAAGCACTCAGAGATGCACCTTTGAAATACAACATAATGGAAAAACAGGCCTATGCCTTGGTTAAGGCCTTGAAATACTTTAGGGTGTACATACTGCATTCCCGCACCATAGCCTATGTGCCTAGCATAGTGGTCAAAGATATCTTGTCCCAAGACCTAGATGGGAAGAGGGGCAAATGGATTGCTGTGATCTTAGAATACGACCTTGAGATAAAACCCACCAAACTGATCAAAGGTTAGGGCTTAGCCCGACTAATGGCTGAATCAAATATTCAAGCCCTTGACATTAACATGGTAGATGCCTTGGATGAGAAACAGGGATTGCCTGATCCCACTGTTGAGGAGAAGTTTCAGAGCTCTCCTTGGTATTCTGACATTCTGTATGTGCTTACACACCTCAATACCCCTCATGAACTATCAAATACCAAGGCCAGATTCTTAAAGCTAAAGGCCAGAATCTATTGCATCATGAATGAATACCTATATTGGAAAAATGCAAATGGCCTATTGCTTAAATGTTTGCCTGAGTCTGAAGCAGAAAGGATTAAACAAGAACTCCATGCAAGAGAGTGTGGAGGCCACCTAAAATGGAAAGCCACTGCAAACAAAATACTCAGAGCTGGTTACTATTGGCCCACACTCTTCAATGATATCCATAAAATGGTAATTTCCTGCCACCAATGCCATATTTTTGAAGGCAAAAGAAAACTCCTCCCCTTACCTCTACAACCCATCACTGTTGAGGGTCCCTTTATGCAATGGGGCTTAGATTTCATAGGAGAAATTCATCCTTCTTCTTCTGCATAACACAAATGGATCCTAACAGCCACAAAATACTTCACTAAGTGGATAGAGGCCATACCTACTAGGAATGCCACAGACTTTGTCATCATTAGGTTCTTAGAAGATCATATCCTCTCTCGGTTTGGCTGTCCAAGGAAAATAATCACTGATAATGCTGCTGCTTTTGGATCCAAGAAAATGGTTGATTTTTATCACAGGTATCAAATAGCACTTGGTCATTCAACTTCCTATTACCCACAAGGTAATGGCTTAGTTGAATCATCAAACAAGAGCCTGGTGACCATCATCAAAAAGCTGCTAGAAGAGAACAAAAAGTCATGGCATAACAAGTTAGTGCATGCCCTATGGGCCAACAGGCTTACAACAAAGAAATCCATTGGCACGTCACCATACCAGCTTGTCTATGGAACAGAAGTAGTGTTTCCTACCAACCTTGGGGTACCAGTGATCAAGTTGGTCCAAGAGATTCAGACAGAAGAAGACAGTATGGTGAGAAGGATAAACCAAACAATTCATCTCCAACAAACAAGGGAAGAGGTCTATAACAGAGCTATCAGAGTTCAGGAAAATATAAAGAAGTTATTTGGCAAAAGAACTAAGGCCTCTGATTTCAAAATTGGAGATAAAGTTCTGAAGTGGGAATCAAGGAGAGAGGACAAAGGAAAGCACGGCAAGTTTGACAGTTTGTGGCAAGGTCCATACATCATCCAGGCCACTGTGGGTTCAAATGCCTTTTTTCTACAAGAGTTAGACGGTACTGAGTTTTTTTGGGGTCCTATCAATGGCAAGACGCTCAAACACTACTTCTGTTGATTTCCAATTCCCAGTTTACGTTTCCATTGTACATACCACTGCATTGTTCTGTTTTCAAGAAAAAGAGAAAATGTTCCAAAAAACAGAGAAAAAGGAGAGGTTCAGACATGCTCAAAACATGAACCTCTAAAGTGCAAATATTGGCTCTAACATGATCAAAACCTAAGCCAAAGGAAGTAAAGATAGTTGGTTCAAACATGCCCAAAACCTGGACCAGCAAAGAAGAAAGAAGAATCAGCTCTAACAAGTCCAAATCAGAGCTAAAATGAAGAAGAGAAAGTGACTCTAATAAGCTCAAAACTTGAGTCACCAAGAAAGAAGGACGCTTCAAATTTAGATTTCAAGCCTTCAAGATTTTGTTTTCAGTTTTCTGCAAATTACATCCATGTGCAACTGTCTTTATGCCTTGGATCAACAGCAAACTAGACTGTCTAATCCTAGTTTGACTGTTTTTAAATTTCTATTGTAGAATGTAGAGAAGAAATCTACTAGACAATTTAATCCCAGCAGATGTTAGATTAGGTAGAGAAACGTGTGAGGCCAACAGTTTAATCTGGTCTCATGAAGCAATAAGGGTAGAAATAGAATAGGTTTTTTTTCTTGTTTGTAAAAATGATGTAAAGGGTCTGCTAGCTAAAATTCACCCTGGAAGAGAAAATGCTAGGATTTTAGGGTGGGTAGGTAGATTGTTGGGGTAATGTTTCTGCTAAATTGATGTCTTCATAATTGTGGCAGCTAAAAATCAAAGAAGAAAGGTGGCTCAAGCAGCAGGCATCTGGCCTACACCAGAGATAATTTTTTGAATTCTTGACTCCTTCAAGAAGAATCCATCCCCATGTGGAGCCACTGTTAGCCCCCTATAAATTCTTGACAAGCAAGCAGGGGGCTAAATTGTTTTTGAGCCTTCAAGGAATGCATCTCCCCTAAATACACATCATCCTTGAAAGCCTCTTCATGCCCTCTGCCTTGTGATTTACTTCTACTATTATATCCACCCAAAAAGCCTCTCTGATTTTGAAAAATTTTGTTCCTAAAGGCCTACATTCACCCCTTTTATCCCTGCAGAATGCCCCATTTTAGCCTCCTTTTCCCTCTTTCAAGGTTCCCCTTTTATCCCCTAAATTCCCCCAAAACTCTCTTTACATCCTACCCACACCCTTGATTTGGCATAATTTCCCTTTCTTTCCCCTATCGTTACCCTGCATAAGCCTTAAAATGCTCTAAAAATGGGCCAACTAACCATATTTTCATGCCTATTGGGTCTTAGCCCCCTTAACCTTTCTCTCCATAGACCCAGTGACAAGACCAAGCGCCAAGGCGGAAGGCGCTTATCTCAATTGGTTATCGGGTGATTTTTCCGCCGTCGATTTGTTCAAATCTGACGGTTGTCACAAAATCTCATTGCACCCATATTTTCCCATCTGCCGCCCAATCATATATCAACCGTCCATTTTCCCGCAAATCGACGGTCCGTATTCCCTCCACCTGGTGGTCCCTGCAATGCGCACTATTCATAAACCACTGGTTTCCATGGCACCGTGTTTGGAGGTTGGGCGGTAATTTTTGTTTCGGAACGATTCCACTCATCGCATGACACGTGGCTCCGCACACTATTCACAAACCGCCCTCCATCACGCGTTATCGTTCGGCATTTGCCCCGGCGCGATATCGTCGTGCGCCGTCTGATCTGAGGCAGGCCATCCAATGGCGATCGCTTTGCGAAGTCGCACGAGGATTAATCAGAGGCAATCGTACCCCTGGCCCACTGTCCATCACCCTCAAACATGTTTTCCACCGTCGATCTCCGTCGAAAATCAGACGGCTCAAAGTAAATGCATGCCCACCAATTAACCCATATCACCACGTCACCCTTCCACGTAGTTTTGTCGTTTTTCACCCGTCTCTCTTTATATATTCAAAACATCAAAATTCAAAGGTTTTGCATTAAAAATTTGCTACACTCCGCCCACGTCCTCCAGACCATGTTCCACTATTAAGTTGCATTTTTCACCATGATCCTACACTTTTCCGCCATCTCACCAGTCTGCATGGCCATTCTCGTCATCCCCGTTGCATCCACCACCTCCATGCGTGTTTTTCCTAACAAGTTTTCGTGTTTTGCAAGGTTATCAGATGGTGAAAGCCGCCATGATTACACAATCTTTATTACAGTGGAAAAAAACGTAGAAAGGACCATTTTTTAGAGGCTGAAATCACGAAGAAAGCCTGATAAGAAGCCATGTCAGGACTTGCATTAAAAGAACAAGGTTTGAACTCTGTAAAACCTCCCCAGAGCCATTAAAAGCGCAGATTTCACTGACAAAGACAGAAATGGAGCAGCAAGGAGTTTAAGGTGCAAAAATGAAGATCTTTGAGCCTTAACTTAGTGGTTTAGAGGTAAAGTACCAGATTGAAGACATCGTGGATCACACAGAGGGTACAGAGCACATAAATTAATGTATATCAGGCTTTCTACATCAGCGGAATGTTTTTCTCCATGAAAGGACATGGTACACATTATTGTTTCAGTCTACATTGTGTCCAAGTAAAGTTTTCCCCCCTGACAACAGTCCCGATGCTATCAGAGCATTTGATTCACAGTATGGCAGACCCTAGCATCATTTATTTACATTTTTATTTATTCACCAGAAGTACTACAGAATGTTGCAGTAGAGTACATCAGAGACATACCCGAAGTAAATTGCTGCCTGACGAAGATCACTCTTTCATCCAAAGAGTACCAGACATAAACACACAGAATTTAAACAGAATGGGCTTCGACCCTCTTCCTCTTCTGAGTTTTAATGCTGCATCTAGTTTTCCACCTACTTTCTCTGCTCCACTTGAGCTATAAATTTCATGAAGAAACTCATTGTAGGTTGTTGATCGGTTATCAGAGAATTACAAGTTGTTTCTTTTAAGACATAGTCTCTTTGTAAAGTTGTAAGATAGGCTGAGGAAGATGTTTTCAGACTGAATATCCAGCTATTGGTAATGTTGTACTTGACTAGTGTTTCTCTTTAATATGACAAGCACATTTCTTTGGATCCTGATCTAAAGCAGCGGTGACGTTTTCCTATCTCTGTATTTGTTTTATTTAGCAGTTCACCTCATTTCATTTATACTGGCTCGCATCAGAAATCTAGCATAGGATTTACCCTTGTTTGGTACCCTATGTTTCTGCTCTCCTTGCCTTCAATGTTTTCTACTATATGTGTTATCTAAGGTGTGATTTCAATTAATTTAACCAGTGTAGTGGATGTTATTGCCTGCTAGCTGATGTATGAATTAAATGAATCTGTTCTTAGATGTTCTAGTTAGGATTTAATTGAATGAATTGGGAACACTGGGAGGTCTAGAATTCTGCCTCTATCTCACTAGGATCCTTTTCAATTAATTGAACCTTTCTAAGATCCCTCAGGCTGGAAAGTCGAACCATTGAGAGTTCAAAGTCTCTCTCTGATCTCAGGTCTTCAGCTTTGTGTTCTAAAATCTTTATTGTTTCCCCCCTCTCTTACCATTTCATGCCACACTATCATCTTAAGATCCAATGCTTTAGATGACTAGCCCAACTGAAAGCCTGCACATTGAGTAGCAAGTAAACCCTTTCCTGACTCCATTGCCCAATGGTCTTGAATGTTCCCTGGAATATCTCTCCTCTGCCTAAAATCCTCTTTTCTCATCCTTGTATTATATTGAACCCTTATTTCCTGATTCCCAACAACCAAACAAACAAACCCCGAGCCTATAACTAGCCTAATATCTTAACCGTTGAACTTCTAAGACATATACCTTTGACAATCATAGAGAGATCCCTCTCTGGACCCAGGAGGACTAGATCTTGAGGTCTGAAAGTGGTTCTGATGTTGTCTCATCTTTTGGTCTTGCCAATCTGGCCAAAACATGGGAACCCCAACATCCCCAACGCTTGAGTAGTTCTGGGTGCTTCTGTATAAAATTCTCATCCTCCCATGTAGAATCTTCAGTGGGTAAGTTCTTCCACTTGATGAGATACTCTGAAATTGATCGATTCTGTCATCAAAACTTCTCTCGCTGTGATGTTGATCTGCCTGTTGTTTCATTCGATTTTGTGCCAAATTTAGGTTGTCCTTTAAGAGTTGGAGAAATTCTTGTTGATACTCGATGTGATCTTCCACTGCTTGAACCTTGGAATTTTCTCTTAAAGATGATGTGATGGATGGTGGATTATATCCATAAAGTGCCATAAATGGGGTCATTTTTGCTGCAGTATGGAAGGAAGTGTTATACCACCATTCAGCTAGAGGTAACCACTTGACCCATTGTGTTTTTTTATCAGATACAAAACAACGAAGATATCCTTCCAAACATTTATTTAATATCTCAGTTTGACCATCGAAATGAGGATGATAAGATGAGCTATGAGCTAATTGAGTACCCAAACAAGAAAATAACTCCATCCAAAAATTTCCAGTAAAAATGGGATCTTTGTCGCTCACAATAACCCTTGGTTTTCCATGTAGCTTTTTAATTGTGTCCATAAATGTAGTAGCAACTGTACTTGCTTTAAATGGATGAGAAAATGCACAAAAGTGTGCATACTTGGTAAGTCTATCAACTACCACCATGATGACACTCTTTTCTTCGGACTTAGGTAAACCAGTGATAAAATCCATTGAAATATCCTCCCAACGTTGACTTAGAATGGATAAAGGTTGTAGAAGACCCGAGGTCTTAATTGTCTCAACTTTATTCTGCTGGAAAACCAAACATTCCGCCACAAACTTTTGAATATCGGATTTAAGGCCATCCCAAAAAAAATATTTCTTCACCCTGTGGTAAGTTTTTAAAAATCCTCAGTGTCCTCCTAAAGGAGAAGTGTGCAATTCCAAAAGAATCTTTTGTTTTAGTTGGGAATTCTTACAAAGATATAAGCGATCTTTGTACCATAAGGAATAATTTTTCCAAATAAATGTATCCGATGTACTAGAATCTTGCTGCAACTTTTGAATGAGTGTCCACACTTCTTCGTCCTTCTTTCATTCATCTCTTGCTTCGGTTATCCAATCTGGTTGGATAATAGAAATGGCACAAATAAATTCTTCCACCTCTTCATTATTTCTTGAGAGTGCATCTGCAACAACATTTAGCTTCTCTTTTTTGTATATTATTTCAAATTCATAACCCAACATCTTTGTGACCCATTTTTGTTGCTCTTCTGAAGATAGTCTTTGTTCCAAAAAGTGTTTAAGACTATCATGATCAGTTTATACCTTGAAGTGTCTTCCCATTAGGTAAGTTCTCCATTTCTTTAGTGCATGCAGTATTGCTAACATTTCCTTCTCATAAATAGGTTTTTGTAAATACTTTCCTTTGATTGGACAGCTTTCAAAAGCTGTGGTATTCCTTCTTGCATTAAAACAACACCAATTCCATTTCCTGAGGCATCACATTCCACAATAAAGGTTTTTGTGAAGTCTGGCGTAGCTAAGACTAGTACTAGGCACATTGCATGTTTAAGATGTTCCAAGGCCTTAGTTGCTCCAGGAGTCCATGAAAATGCATCTTTCTTCAATAATGTTGTTAGAGGTGCTACTATTCTCCCATAATTCTTAACAAACTTTCGATAAAGAAATCCTCGCAACTGCTTTATGGTTGTGGGGACTTTCCATTCCTTAATGGCTTTAATTTTGTTAGGGTCTACCTTAACACCCTCGTGAGATACAATATGACCCAGATATTCCACCTCTTGTACTCCAAAGAAACATTTGGATGTTTTTGCATATAATTGTTTCTCCCGCAATAGTTTGAGCACCCTGTCAACATGTTCAACATGATCCTTCCAAGACCTGCTGTAGATTAGTATATCATCAAAAAATACTAGCACAAATTTTCTAAGGAAGGGTTTGAAAATGGAATTCATCAACCCTTGAAATGTAGAAGGTGCATTGGTAAGGCCAAAAGGCATGACCAAAAAAATTCTAGAAAATATAAAGATCATGATCTTAGAGAAGAAATTTTTAGAATGAACCAAGAAGAGGGTGAGAGCCTTGAGGATATAATAGAGAGGTTCATGTATAATGTTAAGAGGGAAAAAATGCAACATCTATGATTTGACACACTAAAAACCCTCTTACTTAGAACAATTAGGGATGAGTGGATTGATATCCTTAATCTCATAAGTAGAGATATATACCAATTGTCATTTAAAGAAATTTATGAAACATGCAAGCGCATATCAAGAGGAAGGGAAAGAGTAAGTAAATCAACATCAACATTGGTAAGGAAAGATGAACTTGGAAATTTGCTTGATAACTTTAAAACATAAATTCATGACCTCGTTTTATTTCATGTGATTATTACTGAAAGAATTCTGCTAAAACATAAATTCTTAGCAATCTAAGTGAACAAGTAGAAATGTTAAGAATGAAAAATAGGCAAAAAGAAGATGCTGATATTTTTGTTATCCATGCATAATCATATGCTACTAATTGTTGTCCATCATTCCACAGGTTTAAAGAATTTTACCAGGAAGTCAATGGAGCAAGGCAATCACCAAAGAAGTTATGTTATGTAGCTCCAAGTATACCCTGGCAGCCTAGTCAAATTGATATGATGCAAGGACCCACTTCACAATTTCAAGCTTATTCACATCCATCTCAAACTAATTGGGACACACTCCCTCCTTGGCAATGTTGGCCATCTCAACCCCAAAACCAATCTTGGCAACATGGTTGGCAATGTCCTTATTGGGAAAATCCTTAATATCCTCAATATTTCCCTCAATATCCTCCATACCCAACTCCATGCTATCCCTACCATCCACCTCCACCACAACCACAGCCTCAACCACATCTATCTCATATATCCACCCCCACTCAACTACCATTTCCAAACCCAAAACATGAAGTATCTCAGCCCACTTACAATATTGAGGTGCAATACTACCAAACATATCCTCTTGATCTATATGGTATTTATCTTAGTTCAAGAAAGATATTGCAAATAAGAGATTTTCTTAATGTCATTGAAGGACAACATCAAAAAGAAGAAGATACAAATGAGGAGATCAAAAGATCAAGGGCTACACTTCATGAAGAGCCGACATCAGAATCAGATGTTGAGAAAGTTCCCTCATGTTTACCAGCATTTCCTCCACGTGTTCAAGAGAACAATCAGCAAACAGAGGAAGGTTTGAATGTCATAATAGAAGAGGACATCCAAGGTGATCCAACTCGGAAAGTGGACTAGGGGCATCACAACTATATTGACATATGGTTCCAAACAGTCATTAATTTGCAGCAACACACTCTTCTCCAATAGTACTTGATATAATCCCAGTAAAAGCAATTCATCTCTTATATTTAGGTAAATATTAGAGCATGTATTCCAAGTGTGCACCTAATTTTATCTATCATCTTGATGTGTACATGGCTCCATTGGAAGTATTCCTATACTTGAAAAAGGTTTTGTTTTTTAAAGTAGAGTAGGAAAGTGAAAAAAAGAAGAAGGAAAGAATAAAATCTACGATGAAAACCTCTTTGAGGCATCCGAGATTGGCTCATTGATTGAAAACCTCCATGAGGCGGTCATTGGGTTGAAAAAAAAAAGAGAAAAATAAAAGATCCTAGGTGAAAACCTCCTTTGAGGTGCCTAAGCAGACCTACTAGTGGAAAACCTCATTGAGGCAGCTATTAGGCCTTAAAAAAAAAAATGGCATTTTTCCATGTATCTCTCTTTAATGAATGCAGGTGTTTTCCAACCTTTGCAAACAGAAAAAAATCAAGTTGGCACAAAAAGAAAATTCGGTCAACACCCTCGTCAAAGGTAGTCAAACTTGGACTTCCTCCTCCCGTGATCGGAAGCTCCAAAAGGATCTCAAGCATATCGCCACATGCAGCTTCAGTAGCATCTACAGCAGTAGCTTCAATATCACCTGCAAAAGCAAATCAATCGTAAGGTTCAGGTATGCAATCATCTAACCCTTTCTTCGAATCTATTTTATCTTAAGAAAACATTAAAAATTGTGAGGAGGAAAGTTTTTATATAGCCAAAAGTAGTAGCAGAACAACCTCAACCTTATGTAGTGACTAGCCTCACTTTTTACACCAAGTAAATGAATAAGAAAAAAGTAAAAAGGACTTGAGAAAGTGGTTATTAAGCAGTTCATTGTAATGAAAGACAAGGAATGCCAAGGGGTAACCAAGGGTGAACTCAGTTCACAAAAAAAAAGAACTGTGAGTTTATTCTGCATGCAAAAAATTAAATTAAATTAAAGGCTGATCCACCACTTCTTGGCATGCAAAACGTATTTTCTTAAGGCATCTGAGGACCTCCATGAAGCACCTACAAGAATAAATGCAAGAATAATAGCAATAATATTAGCATGAGGAGCAGCGCATAGGCCAATAAACAGAAAATTAAATAAGCCATCATGCAGGAAAAACCATAAGGCAGGGAGGATGAATAGGTTGCTCAGAGGATGAGCAACAATTTTAGTAGGGGGTTGATGATGGGCCTCTAAATTAGACATAAAATAAGGCCCATCTAACCTTTCTTAAGCCCATCTACCTTCCTTATGCACATGAATATATATATTAAATCTCTCCTTCTGCACTTAATAATGTTTTCTTATGCTTCAATATTTTCTTAGGAAGTTTTAAAGTTAATTGCATATTTGTGCCTAATATTGGTTATTTTTGTAGAATATTGTGAGAATATCTAGCAGATTATGCAGATTTGGAGAAGGAGATGATTTAGGGGCTTTCTCCCTGCCACTGGAATATCAATATTGGAGAATAAATGAGCACAATATCAGGAAATTAGGGAGAAATCTTGAAGAGATTCAAGGGGGTTGTCCACCCTCCTTAACTCTCAAAGGCAGCCAAAGGATCCTCATGAGATCCCCTCTAGAAATTTGAATTCCAGAGTGATCAGGAGATCAAGTCTCTTGTAGAAAAATGCTCAAAAATGAAGTTGCTCAGAATTGGTTCGAAACATATCGACTGGAAAGAGCTCGGAAAGACGATCCTGTAGACATGAACGGCACTGAAAACCGACGACGTATGCAGAAGATATTCAGCCTTGAAGTTCACCAATTTCAATTAAAAAAGGCCCAAAGTTGACTTTATGAAAAATATTTTTATTAAAAAAAGAATATTCTGCGAAATATTCCGGGCGCAGCCAATTACAGGGTGCCACGTGGCCAGCCCGGAAGCCGCCACGTGGCCCCAAGGTGGAATGAAATGGCATTCAAAAATTTGTTTGGTCTCGGCAGGATTCGATCCCGGGTCGGCGGGATGATAGTGGAGTGGCCCAACCGTATGGGCTACGAGCAAGTCTTGATATACGTGGTAGAGAATTTGTATTTAAGGTTTACGGTTGGTTTGGGCGGGGCCTGAAAGGGGGCCAGCCCCCTCTACATGTAACCAAACCGCAGAGAACCGTGAGCTATTCACAACGGCGCGCAACGAATTTGGGTCATGGTCGCATACTTTCTGGCGCGGGTTTTGATATATTGTTTATATATGGTTTGAAAATTATTATATGCCGTATATAACTCTATGTTTCCAACCATATGGCCGACGGGTGCGGTCCTATGGACTCCCGTGGTCCCTATTTCTCTAGCACCACGAACTGGCGGGGATGTTGGCGGACTCCGCCTATTTTGGTGGCCGCCCTAATTTGTCGAGCTATCTGGCAGTTAGCCAGATTTAACTGGAGTTATTCTAGGCCAAACTGGCAGTTGGAGTAAAAGAGCCATAACTTTGGCTAGGAAAGTCCTTTTTGGACGAAATGTTTTTTGATTTTGGGGTATTGGATCATTTTGGAGCTGTTGGGAGTGTTTGAAGAGCCATCAGGGCGCTCTATCAGAGAATTTACCAGCGTTTTTGGTCGTGGAGCTACCAGGGCCTAAGGGAAGAAGAGTTGTTTTGGACTATCTTCATCCAATGGAGGTGTTTGTTTAGTCATTTTATACTAATTTGAGCCTTCTAAATCTTAGTTTGCAGTGTATTTTTCCATTTGAGGCTTCTATACAGTTGTATTCACATTTTGAGCATTTAATCAAAGAGGAAAAAGGCTAATTAGAGGCTTTTGGACCCAGGGGAGGTAGCCCAAGAGAGGGGTGAACCGCTTAAACAATTATTTGCTGTCATACTGTATAATTTTGATGCATATTTTCATATTCTGCTCCTTTAAACAGTAAATTTTTATAAGCAAAATTTTCCCAAGCAGGTTTAAACAGTGAACAAAACTTATTAGTTCATCTTCAAACCACTACACTTCATTTGCAGAATATGTATACTTGCCTATTAACACATTAAAGCTGGATCAATGAATACTTTGCACTTAAAACAAATAATTTCATTGATCAGATCTCAGTGATTACATTTTATTTCTTTAGGCAGAGTCTGTAGAAGGGCCAGGTAGCCTCCGGATTCATCCTTTCTAGTAAAGGTGAAATATTCGGTGAATGCCCCTACAGTCAATCTCTATATGAGAAATACTTTGTTCTCACAATTTCAGATCAGGTTGGTATCAGAGGTCAAGGTTTTGCTTAAGATTTTGTGAAATTTGTGCAAGTAAATTGTATTATTTTGCAAAATTTGATGCTTACTAGGCTGAAATTGCAAAGAGGGGAAGGTCAATTAGTTAGAGAAAAAGTTAATCCTCAACCAAGGAGGGCTAGAGTGCCATTACATCCACCTTCCATTTCATCCTCAGTAGCCTTTGAATCAGCCAAAAACATGTCTTCCAGAGAAGGAGAAGTACATGAGGAAATGGATCCCAAGGAAGAAGAAAGAGTCTTTAGAAAAGCTTTCTTGGACTTGACTGAGATGGTTAGGATCCTATATAAGGAGAGAAATGATAGGATTGCTGGAGAAGGGTCTAGAAACCAAAGAGAAGAAGAAGATTCTTCAGGAGGAAAGAAAGACAAAGATGAGTCTAAGAAAGGGAATGGAGGAAATGGTGATCCACCATCTCCATCATCATCCTCATCCTCCACATTATCCTCTTCAACCTCTGAAAATCAATCACACAAAACAAAAACATCTCTTAAAAATCCTTTGTTAAAGCTTGATGTGAAGTTTGAGTTGCCGATGTTTAATGGTGATGTGAATGCAGAAAAATTGGATAACTGGATTAGACAGCTGGAAGTCTATCTAAGAATTCATAATTTGCATGATGATGACACAAAAATCCAATTAGCCTCATTGAGAATGGATGGAGCAGCTTTGGTTTGGTGGGAAGCCAAGACCAGGGAGGAAATTAAAAAGCATGGTAAGATAACTCTAACTTGGAATGAGTTTATTACAACTATTAAGAAACAGTTTTATCCTCTTGCTCATATTCAGAAAGCAATCATGAATTGGCAAAATTTTAGGCAACTTAAGGGTCAAAATGTGCAAGATTATACCCAAGAGTTTAGAAGGAGAACACTTCTACTTGGAGTATACCTACAAAGTCAAGACACCTTTTTGAAATACATAGGAGGTTTGCACAATTACCTACAACATACTATTCTAATGTTTAATCCTACCAGCTTAGATGAAGTCTGTGTGCAAGCTACACATTTAGAAGCTAGAGGAAAGAATACTTTTGATGAGGATAGTAATTTTAAAAACAAAGGAAAGAAGAGAATTGCAAATTCAAGAAAGGAAAAAGGAAAGTTCTTGTGCAAGAACTGTTCGAAGACAAATCATGATGAAGATCATTGTTGGAAGCTTCATCCTGAACTGAAACCAGAAAAATTCAAGAACAAAAACAAGACCAAAGAAAAGGAGAAAACTGTAGCAACAGTTGAGCAAGACTTAGGGTCAGACTCAGGAGATGAGACAAAAAGCATAGGCATGGTTTTAAAGAACATTAAGGGGAAAGAAGTGGTGCAAGACACAATTCCTAGTTCTAGCTCTTTGAATTGTCACAAAGATACTCATGACGAAAAGAGGAAGATAGAGATTTTCCATGTGAGGGTAATTTCAAAACATACCAAAATTGACACACTATTTGACAGTGGGTCACAAGCGAATCTTATATCTGAAGATTTTGTCAAGCAGCTTAAACTTGAGACCATTCCACATCCGAAGCCTTATCCACTTGGATGGATATGTAAGGATGCCAACTTGCAAGTTTCAAGGAAGTGCATATTGCGCTTTGCAATAACTGCACACTTTATTGACACAGTGGAACTTGACGTGGTGCCGCTTGATATCTCAGGTATTGTTTTGGGAAGTCCTTATTTATTTCACAAGAAGGCCATCTTTCATCGCCATGAAAACAAGTATCACTTGTTCAAATATGGTAAAGAGTACATTGTGAGAGCTCACAATAAGAAGCTGGAATATTCTTTACTCCATGCAGGTCAATTGAAAAGACTGGTTAATGCAAGTCAAAGTCTAACTTTGTTATTGATGAAACGACCAGATTTTGAGCATTCACCATTTTATGATGTTGCTAATGATTTGTCTCAGTTTGATAACAGTTTGTCTTTGAAAGAAGATGATGTTATGTTGCACCAATTACCTTTTGGGTCAGCTAATGTAGTGAATGAAGTGTCAAAGCAAAGCAGTGCAAGCAAGAAGGACACACAATTCAGCATGGGAAAAAGTTGGTTTCAAAATGGTAGAATTCGCCATGGTAACAGTTTGCAAGGTGACAGTTATTTTAAGTCTTCTGGAAAGTTTGATCAGTGTAGAAAAATTTTGTTTTCTGCATATTACAATTGCTGTTCTGCAAATTTTAATCATTTTCATCATGACTCTGTCAATCTTAGCAATGGTAGATCAGTTGATTCCAGAGACAGATTATCATTTTCTCAAAAGCTTCAGTTGATGAAATCGGGTAGATTTCAGTTATTCAAGGGTGGAAGAGTGGAGAATCAGTTTCCACATTATCAGTTTCACTAATCAGTAAGCTTTTGAGGGTCCAAAAGCTTCCCATTTGGGAGGTGTGATCAGGAGATCAAGTCTCTTGTAGAAAAATGCTCAAAAATGAAGTTGCTCAGAATTGGTTCGAAACATATCTACTGGAAAGAGCTCGGAAAGACAATCCTGTAGACGTGAACGGCACTGAAAACCGACGCCGTATGTAGAAGATATTCAGCCTTGAAGTTCGCCAATTTCAATTAAAAAAGGCCCAAAGTTGACTTTATGAAAAATATTTTTATTAAAAAAAGAATATTCCACAGAATATTCTGGGAATATTCCTTGGAATATACCATAGAATATTCTACGGAATATTCTGGGTGCAGCCAATTATAGGGCGCCACGTGGCCAGCCCGGAGGCCGCCACGTGGCCCCAAGGTGGAATGAAATGGCGTTCAAAAATTTGTTTGGTCTCAGCAGGGTTCGATCTCGGGTCGGCGGGATGATAGTGGAGCAGCCCAACCGTATGGTCTACGAGCAAGTCTTGATATACGTGGTAGAGAATTTGTATTTAAGGTTTACGGTTGGTTTGGGCGGGGCCCGAAAGGGGGCCAGCCCCCTCTACATGTAACCAAACCGCGGAGAACCGTGAGCTATTCACAACGGCGCGCAACGAATTTGGGTCATGCTCGCATACTTTCCGGAGCGGGTTTTGATATATTGTTTATATATGGTTTGAACATTATTATATGCCGTATATAACTCTATGTTTCCAACCATATGGCCGACGGGTGCGGTCCTATGGACCCCCGTGGCCCCTATTTCTCTAGCACCACGAACTGGCGAGGATGTTGGCGGACTCCGCCTATTTTGGTGGCTGCCCTAATTTGTCGAGCTATCTGGCAGTTAGCTAGATTTAACTGAAGTTATTCTAGGCCAAACTGGTAGTTGGAGTAAAAGAGCCATAACTTTGGATAGGAAAGTCCTTTTTGGACGAATATTTTTTTTTATTTTGGGGTATTGGATCATTTTGGAGCTGTTGGGAGTGTTTGTAGAGCCATCAGGGTGCTCTATCAGAGAATTTACCAGCGTTTTTGGTCGTGGAGCCACCAGGGCCTAAGGGAAGAAGAGTTGTTTTGGACTATCTTCATCCAATGGAGGTGTTTGTTTAGTAATTTTATACTGATTTGAGCCTTCTGAATCTTAATTTGTAGTGTATTTTTCCATTTGAGGCTTCTATACAATTGTATTCACATTTTGAGCATTTAATCAAAGAGGAAAAAGGCTAATTAGAGGCTTTTGGACCCAGGGGAGGTAGCCCAAGAGAGGGGTGAACCGCTTAAACAATTATTTGCTATCATACTGTATAATTTTGCCGCATATTTTCAGATTCTGCTCCTTTAAACAGTAATTTTTTATAAGCAAACTTTTCCCAAGCAGGTTTAAACAGTGAACAAAACTTATTAGTTCATCTTCAAACCACTACACTTCATTTGCAGAATATGTATACTTGCCTATTCACACATTAAAGCTGGATCAATGAATACTTTTCACTTAAAACAAATACTTTCATTGATCGGATCTCAGTGATTACATTTTATTTTTTTAGGCAGAGTCTGTAGAAGGGCTAGGTAGCCTTCGGATTCATCCTTTCTAGTAAAGGTGAAATATCCAGTGAATGCCCCTACAGTCAATCTCTGTATGAGAAATACTTTGTTCTCACAATTTCAGATCACAGAGGCATCCAAGCGACTCAAAGAGGAGTTCACTCAATCTCTGTTTACTTGAATTCAAGTGGACTCAATCACCCAAAGGTTCTCTCCAGCAATTCAAGTTCCAGAGGTAGCCAAGCATCTCAAAGAGGAGAGCACTAAATATTTGTTTACTGGGAGTCAAGTGGACTCAATCACTATTTTCTAGGGAGCTGTTGGAAGCTACCCTGTAGAATAAATAGAGCAGATCTAGAGCTAGGAAGAGTTAGTCAGTTCTTCGATTCCATTTTGGGAATTTTGCTGCAAGCTATTAAGCTTGTTATTGTACTTAGTGATTAGACTTTCAGAAATGTAACAAGGCTATTTTCTTCCTGAAATGAGTAGACAAAATCCTTGTTATTGATTTAGTTCCAGAGAATTGGGCTCATGGGTTAGGGCCCAACCCATGTGCCTCAACTTCTCTGTCATTGTCATCATTTCCTTTTCGTTATTTAGCTAGTTTTATTTCTGGTATTTTCATTACTATTATAGTTGTTGTTGTAGATTTAATCTGCTTATCTGTGCTATAGAATAGTTTATAAACTCTATAAAACTGTGAGGCAGTCTTCCCCTCTCATATCTGTCAATAGAATTCGAGCAAGGTTTACCTTCCCATAGGCAAAAAAATGCTTTCTTCTCACTGTTTTTATCATGCCTTTTATCTATTTTTCTGTGCATAAATTTGCAGCTTTGTTTGCAGGAATAAGCATCAATATCCCCAGGAAGATCATCAAGCCATCCCGCTTCATTTCCCGACTCTATTTTCATGCTTGAGAATTTTTTTTTGCCTCCATTTCCATGCTTTTTCTCTTATTTTCATCCATCATCCCTTTTCATTCCCAAAACCCTTGAAAAGCATTAGAATTAGACCTTCGCCCTTTCTCCTCGAAACTCTTGCTCGTCGTACCTCTCTCCATCTCAAATCACAAATCGCTTGTGATATTTTTTAACGCTCTCTCATTCCAAGCCTGAATGTGATATCCCTTTCTACTTCCATTTGCTGCTCTTTTATTAAAAACAGTCAAAAACCTTAGAAACCACATTTTTTTTCCTTTGGACTTACCGTCGCTCCTTTTCGCAATCGCATTTCCCATTTGGTCCTTGTTAACAGCTTCTGCTTCCAAACCCTGATTGTGATATTCCTTTTTCCCTCCCTTCTCCTTCGCTCCTCATTTATATGTCAAAAACCTTTGAAAGAACCTTACTCCATCTTTTTCTAAAAAGCCCTTCACTTTATCGCACTTCGCAATTCCTGTTGGCCTTCGTTAACACTTACCGCTCCTTTCTGCCGATTGCGATATTATTAACGCGCTCTGCCACCTGTCCTACTGCCACATCATCTGACTAATCGCGTTTTCGCATTTCCCATTCATCACAATTCGCATTTCGCAATTCTAGCCTTATCACAATTCTCGCATTTCGGCCCCGCACCTCACTTACTACCTTTCGCCCCTAAACCCCGATTGTGAAATACCATAATCACACAGCAACATCGCAATCGAATTTTGAATTGCATTCATTATTGCATTTTTCATTTCGCATTTCCTCCCGATTGCACTCCCACTTCTCCTCTAGCCTTGCAACATTGCGATATTGCGATATCGCATATTGCACTGCCGACCCTCCATCGCAATTCTGCCATGGTGCTTTCCAAATCCTCCCAATCCAAAGAATTTTTGCAATATTATGCACTTTAAGAAAGTACAAACACCTTTTTCACTCCTCTAAGCCTTGTTTCATGCGTTTAAGCCTTCCATGAGCACCTTTAGCCCTTTTTCCTCCAAACTGCAATCAACACTTTTTCAGTTAGAATTAGATCATGAATAACTGAATGGTTAGAAGCATGGTAGATATATCATAGGATAAGTAGAGTGTTTTTGGCCATTTAGAAAGCTCAATGCAATTTAGTTTAGTTTCTTTTCTGTCATTTCCTTTCTGAAATTTAGTTTAGTTTCCTTCCTGACATATCTTTTTAGGAATTTAATTTAGTTTCCTTCTTGTCATTTCCTTTCTACAAATTAGTTTAGTTTCGTTGAAGTGTGATAGAATTCACTGAGAACCCTTATAAATAGCACCCTTTTGTAAAGCAGAAGAGGATGACATGAACATAATTCATATGTTGTATATATAGCACTATCACCTCCAGGTTTGTACGAACCCCGAGTTGATAAAGTAAAGTAGGGCAGCCCCTGGGAGTTGCAGAACTCTTGGTGCAATACCAGGGCTCACCAGACTATGTGGTGGATTGGGTGTTCTGTGATGTGAGTGATGAAGTGGAGTGGATTGGGTTGGAAATAGACTCAAGGGTTTCTGGTGTGATGAACATTCTCCTTCAGAGTCACTAGAGCTACTAGTTTATAGTTCACATTCACTATGAGATCTAGGCTTCAGAGGGCTATAAATATTTTTTTTCTGAATCTTTGCGGTAAAATTTTCCACTACGCGTAGTCGGCCCTCTTCGAGGAATTCAAGAAATATGTTCGCACATAAATCCCTATTCACATAATATCATTTTCAACAACAAATTCGGAGAGCACAAGAACTTACCTCGAGGGACTTTGAAAAACCTTCTTTCTGCTTCAGAATAGGATACCAATGGATCGATGACAAATTTTGTCACAAATCTTCCCAAGAGGCGACCGATCCAGTGATCTACCGTGTGGGTGATCTTATTATCTAACTTCTCTACTTGTTGAATCAATCCATAAGTCCACTCAGTGACTTCGTCGTCCTTCATGCAAGTATTGAATTCAGCCAAGCACAAAAACCACTCCTGCAACTCAGTTGCAAAGGAGAAAAATAATATCTCGTGAACTTCTGTATAGATGTATTTCTATACCCACTTTTCGTTAGATAGCTTAGTACTTAGATTCTCTTGGAGTGTGAATTCAAGGATATTTCTATCCAGCCAATATTTCAATTCATTTCACGAAGGGTGCCACAACATCAAATCTCCCCAAAAATGATCCTGGTACTGGCAACGGAACGATTTTTTGGCTTGAGAGGTCTTGACCCAGGTTCAGATTTTATCGCACAACCAACAAACCCTCCAACTACTGGCCCTTTCGGCAGTGAACTGCTTGTGCAGACCAAAGTCTCACCCAAAGAAGTATGGGGGGGTGTTGGAACCAGGTTTCCGCACCCTGAGGAATAAAATAATGAAGTGGCCCTAAGAAGATTGATTGCACACTTTTGGAAATCATACACAGATGCGCACAATACTTAACAGATTACAGACAAAGTTGCAGATCACTTTAGTGCAGATATAATGTAACAAAACCATATCCAGATCTAGATGTGTGTAATTAATTAAGTAGATTCATTCATCATCAATATGCATAAATAACCATAACAGATATCTTCGCACAAATATAAATAAGCAACACAGAGCAGTGTGATCCAGAGACATAACAGTAGATAAATAACTCAGATCAATAACATAACAAGTTCGCCAAAATTTGTCCTTTATATTAGCTCAGGTCAATTCAATACATCATACTTTCCCCTTACACATAACCCTTCCATGCACATAACCAATGGAGTCCGCACATAGCCAGGACTAGGTCTCCACGCACACAACCAGCAGGAGCCTTTCTACCCAACCCAGACAAACCCTTACAAAGTATTACAGACGCATAAAAAATCAGATCATAATCAAGTTCTACTTCTACTAAGTTACTTCCTTATACTCGATCTATCTATTTATATTCTTCTAGCACGCAGATACTATGGCCTCAAACCATGGTTCAAGGCCCAAATTTTATCCTTAAACCCATTTACATAAAAAATAGGGATTTTAACCTGCCTGTTAGTATAAATCCTTTGTCGAAGTGTATGAAAAAAGACCACTTTAGCTACGCATAACTAATAGCCCTAACATCAAATATGGCTGCCAATATCTTCAGATCTGTAGTTAGTTGATCAAGACAAGAGCTGCAAAAACCAGATCTATGCATAGAAAGACATTGCTGGGGCAGAAAGAGAATATTGTCTACATATCCAATAGACAAGACAGAAAATAATTTTCTTTATGCTGAATTGTATTGGTACACCAGTGAAAAACAAGAAGATGTTTCCAATTCTCCTCAATGGGATGGTTCTTGGAAGTCCTCAGCACTTCAGATCTAGCATTTCTCTCTCCTGTTGGTGTAGAAAACCCAGACAAAGATAGAACTCAAAGGGAGCTCACACATCAAATAATGGAAAATATGACAATGATAATGGCTCAAAGTCAGAGCAAGAGTTTAGATCCAGAGTGATCTAATAGGCAACAAAAGGTGAAGAATGGTAGGAAAAACCCTCCTATTTATAACAAAATATTGGGTCATTCTAGATCTTGGTGCATGTTTAAAATAACATTAACCAAATCTAGATCCACCTTTTATGGAATATTTTATTATATTTGTTGGAGGGAAAAAGTATTTGACTTGGGTCAAATCCCTTTATTTGTGAATAATAAATAAATAAATGATTTATTTATCATTTTAAGGAGGTGGTTAAAAGATAATCAAATAAATAATGATTTATTTAATTATTTATGGGTGATTTAGTCATATTTAACAAGGAATATTATTTAAATAAGATTTAAATAATTATTCCTAGAAAATAATAAGATAAATAAAGATTTATCTAATTAATTTCTTTGTTTTAGGTTAAACATGACCAGGAAAATCAAACAAATATAGGTTTGTTTAATATTTCCTTTTGGGGTTTCCTGTTTAGACCATAAACAACCTAATAAATGTGTTTTATTAAGTTATTTTACATAGTGAAGGCAATTTTACTTAGGGTAAAATTGGTCTTACATGGTGTACTTGGGTTCATCTAATGATAGTAGGTTAGATGACCAAAAAATGGTGTAACAGATTGCCCCCCAGCGTGCGAGTGTTAGGAGAAAATCGTATGACCGAAGTACATTGTAAGAACTCAATCACTAGACATCAAAAGGGAAGTCAGAGAGAGAAATGTAAGGTAGACTAATGTGCTAAAGAACTAGACCCTGAGGAGACGAGACTTACAGGTGCAACAAGTCTTTTTTTATGAGAGGGTACCTATGCTAAAGGCGGCGGGGGAGGCATACCTATGCCCACCGAGACAAAGTAAAAAAGAATAGTGTGTCCAGTAAACAAGGGACCGAACCATAAAGTACAACCAGCATAAACATGAGCCAGATAGAAATACAATGAGGGATCCCACATACATGTTGTGTCTGGGATAACAGCCAGGCCTTATACAATAATATCTGAGTACATGAGATACAAATACAACCCCAATGCCCCTTGGAAATGGGGAAGGGCTCACAAAATCTGATTGATACATGTAAATAAAAGAGGCGTTGCAAGCGGCTAAGGCCGACATCATCAAATATATGGAGCTGCATCAAAGGCTGTAATGAAGAGGTCATCCGGGCATGTGGGGGGCTACCTGCAGGGCCACCCCCTCATGAGGGTTGAGACATCTCACACAAACCCGGGAATCACAAAGAGCTGTTGCTGCATCACTGAACCATCAAGTATACGGATCTCGATCATGTTGAAAGGAGCTGGAGAAACAAGCAAGTCAAAGGGGAAGGAGAGATCCATTTGCTTGATCCGAGGCACTGAACAAGAGTGGAAGCTGGAACCAAGGTACACCGCCCTCTAGACCTGTCTTCTGGAATGAAGGAGCTGATGTCGACAGAAGGAGGTCTGCCATAGGTGAGGCAATGAGAGATCCTCAACTAAGGCACGAGAGAAAATAGTAGAGCGACTGACAGACTAATACCAATGATGATGATGAAATGGAGGGGACTGAGTAGCGAATGGATGACTTCCCTTGTTAGAGCATAAAGGGCAGGAATGACGTGGCAGCGACTGACACAATATCATGAGGGATAGGGGACAGTGGGACTGAAGGCCATAATGTGCGACACAAGAGAGGGACCAAGCAATGAATGATGGAGGACTATAGCGGGGTACAAAGGGACTTGGGATAGACTCCATGAATGCGATGATGACTCAACTTGGATGCTCTAAGCAAGGGCGACTTGATGGTGCTGCCACACAGTAAAGGTCCAATGGGGGACCATGAAAACATGAGTACAAGATGGTAACTCATGACGAACATCAACACGAGCATAGATAAGTATGGAGGCCAAATGGTGCCCTTAGTATGAGTGTTGCAAGTGAAGAAATTCGATTTTGAGGAGGTTTATGGTTGAGGGGCATAGGTTCCCCCAAGCATGGTGTGTTCATGCCAAAATGTAGTTAGAAAAGGGGGAATCTAAACAAATTTTAATGATGTGGTGCGCCATTTTTTTTCGTTATGGTTATGCAGTTTGAGAAATGGAATGGAGGATTACCAATCTCTTTTGGTACTGCATATAGGAAGCAAATGGACTTTAAGTTTCCGGGGTGGCATACCTGGTGTCACTATCCCAAAGAGAGGAGTTGGAGATAATGAACTGATGCTCTTGTAGAAAAGCTATAGGTTGGTCAACAACAATGTATAAGAGACGGAGTTGCTAATGTAAGATGAAGGAATGATAAGGGGTATCATCCTTAGAGCGATCTAAAGTGATATGGGACTCTAGAGGTTCTTCTAAATGTGGAAGAATAATGGTCCTAAAGTCGGCACGACCAGATACACTAGGAGAGTTGTGTATAATTGTTTCTCTTGGTCTCTCAAATGTGGGTGCCCCCTTACCCAAACATTGGGTTTTAATGTAATGGCCACAAGGTGTATGTGGTGTGAACGCATGGGTTCGATGTAAGGGGGAATAGAGAAAGTCAGGGGTGGGGATTTTTTCCATAATGTCGTCATCGTGATAGAAGATGGGGTGACTAGTGGAAGAAAGACCACCTGACGTGGCGAAGCTACCAGAATCATCATCGTGAGAAGAGAGGTTCACATGCACGTCGTCACAAGGGGTGACAGAAGAGTAAGAAGATAAAGGATCTACTGATGTTGAGCCCAAGGTGATCGCTGAAGGAAGGTCAAGCGAAACAACAGGGGAAGATTCAGATGGAATGTTCCCCGAGGGTCTCATGGATGATGATAGGTAGAAAATGTTGGACGAAGGCTCCGTCATCTCGACATCAGGAGGGGGAATGTCAATGGGAGCAATCATGTCTGGTAGTTTTGCCAAAGAAAAATGCGCAAATAGGGGAGAGGTGGACTCATTGCGCTTGGCCTCGAATTGGCGGACCGTGGCTAGAGAGGGGCGGAAGTCCGCGAGGCGGGGACAAAGGTGGGTGTAATGGCCATGGAGATCACACAAAGCACAGGGGTGGTTAGTGTGAATAGTCGTGGGGTTCTTGGCCGTGGTCGCGAAAGGACGGGACCGTGGTCTCAGGGAATGCGAAATTAACCATGGGTTGAATGCGGAGCAATTCAGGACAAGTATGGGTGGCGTGACCGACGACATCACACAAGGCGCAAGGCTTTGCAGGCGGAGGAGGAGCCGGGTCAGTCGGGGTGACCTTGTCTTTGGATGCCCCCTTGCAAGCTTTGCCTTTCTTTCCTGGAGCTGTCACCACAGGGGTAGGGTCCTGGGGAGGCGCAGGGGGCATGGTGGCAACGGAGGAAGCGAGGGTGTCAAAGCAAGATAGGGTTTGGGGTGACCAGGAGGGGTAGCGGCTGGAGGGTCAAGGTACCAGACGAGTATGCCCAGGGTCAGGTTAGGGAGAGAGAGGGTGGCCATGACGGGGACCGAATAGACTCTGGGAGGGGGAGCCAGGAAAGGTATCTGACCAGCGGGATAATGACCAGGAGGGACAGCTCCGAGATGGTTAAGGCCTGGGGGAACCGATCCAGGGGGATAAAGGGGTTCAGGGATACCAGATGTATGAGAAGGGCTAGAAGGAGGAGGTCCGGCTGGCAGAGATGAAGGGCTAGGAGCGGGTTACGGTGGGTGAGGTTGAGTCTGAGGTTGCTAACTAGCCGAAGCGGGTCGCTTAAGGGCAGCCCGAGACGATTGCATCATGCAAACATTCGATAAGCTGGGATCAGAGATATGAGGAGGAGGAAGACCGGAAGGTTCCAAGAAAGAAAGTCTTTGTAAGCTTGGAGAAGACACTGGTCAAGGAATCGACGGTTGCTTGTTGGCTACAGAAGAGATGGTCGTCTCAGGTGAGGTCTGAGATTTTGGCTCATGATATGTCAACTGGTCAATGGTGACTATCTTTCCATTATGGGGGAAAGACATCTTGCGAAAAACCGCGGATGGGACAGCAGACATAGCATAGGTGTAGCTTCACCCCAATAGAATGTTGTAATCTAGCGGGGCGTCGATGACTTCAACGTCAACGCAAACAGTCTTACCGGCGAGGGTGATAGGACAATTACGAAACAGGCCAATGGGCTGGGAGGCATGACCGTCCCACGCTCGAAGGGTGATCGTGGAAGGGGCCAGTTCAGGGGATCCGAGTTGCTTCCAAACCGAAGCGGACATCACGCAGGTGGATGCCCCCTCATCGATGATACACCGGGACACGTTGGCGTTCCGGATTTTGACTGGGATTTGGAAGGCGACGGAAGGAGGAAGAGGAGGATGGTCCGATTGAGTGGCGTCGAAAACAATCATTTGGTCATCAGCAGGATCTACAGCGCCCACGGCAGATAGTAGAGCCTTCTTTTGGGAAGGGCACGATTGGAGGAGTTCCAATGTGGAAATGGCAGCAGGAGATTGCGCCAAATCATCTACTATGCTATACGAATGAGCAGCTCGACTAGAAGCAGCATTTCGATGTAATGGTCCCTTAGGAATCTTGGTATGAACCTCAACTTTGGGTTGAGGGATATGTAAGGGACCATTGGATGTCGAAAGAGGCTCTATAGAACCTGAGGAAGGGGACTCGGGGGCAGACTGAGCGGAAGGCTTGGGGTACTGGCGAGACCGAGTTTGAAGGTTAAGGTCGACGGTTAGAGGTGGATCAGAGTTCATCATGAGGATCTGGTAATTGGAGGAACCAGAAGGGGAAGGTTGAGTGGCGACCTGGCCATCAGGTGGTTGGGTAGCCACGAATCCTTGCTGTGGGAAAGGATCAGTAAACACAGCTGGTTGAGTAGTGGCCACATTAGGGGGAGCATGAGGGGAGGCATGTTGTCCTCACAATGTGGCTTGAGACTCCCACATCTGCCGCATCTGTGGTAAGAGGGGACAATCGTGGGTGTAATGACCGTAAACACCGCAACATGAACAAGGCTTATTGGTGCGGAGAGGCCTGTCCGGCTTGGGCTGAGTGCCCTGTTGCTGGTTAGCAGTGTTAGGGTCAGTACCTTGAGGATTGGGTCCACGCATACCAGGGGCGGATTGATTTGGATTGCCTCTCCGCCTTCTTTGAGAAGGGGGATTAGTCGCGCCCTGCTGTGCAAATACTTGCCCTGGAGGGGGCTGTAGGTGTTGTTGCGGGGTTGGAGGAGGCAAGGGAGGTGGAAGCGCATATGCTGGAGGAGCTGGCGCACCAGGCTGTGGATAAGGGTAATGGTTAGGTTGGGTGACATTGAGGTAAGCAGGAGGTTGGACAAAAGGATGAGGCATGCCGTATCCTAGATACATGCTACTTGGAGGGGGAAAGTTCTAGAGGTGCTGGCCCCTCCCTGAGGGAGACCATAGCCCATAGGAGGTTGAGCATACAAATGAGAAAGGGCTCCAACGATACCGTCGGCGGAATGAGATGCCCCTGGGGCGTTAGCACCTCCGGGCCTGGGGAGGTCAGGAAGGACGGTATAAACATAACCAGACTGAGCGTAGATCAGGTCATATTTCAAGGCTATTTGGAGGGCGGCTTCTTTGGTTTGAGGGAAATGGGAGGCGACATCTTTGCCAATGGGAGCTAAGAGAGTGTGAAGGAACCAGTCCATATAAACCCGATCTTCGAAGGGGGGAGCTCGACATAAGCTTCATCTTCTTTTCCATTCTTGGACATGGGTAGAAAGGCGGGTCGAAGAGGTTTGCTTGAAGAAAGTCAAGAGCTCTGTACCAGTATCGTATCGGAGAGGGAGCTAGAAATAAGATAAAAAGGCTTGGGCAATGGTCGCAAAGGTGGTATGGGAAGAGGTGGCTTGGTCAACATACCATTTAGAAGCTTCGCCGGTAAGCGTGCGTTGGAACAACCGAAGATGGATGGAATCATCGGTAATGGAATTGGAGGAACACCACATGTGGAAAGATCGGACATGGTTGGTTGGATCTTCTCCGGCAAGGCCTTCGAACTTAGGGATGTCGGAGGGGAGCTTGGTTGGCATAGCAGGCCAACCAACATCGTGGCGGATAGGGTCATTGATCAACTGATTGAAATCGGGGAGGCTGAGGCCTGCGATGTACGGCAGCAAGGGTGCGGCCGAGGTAGTTCCTGTGGCGGTTCCGCTAGTAGTAGTTCCGGCATTAGGGCCAGGATTACCGCTAGCGTTAGGCCCTGGACCAGACATAGTGAAGGTGACAGGGGGAGAACCAGAAGTAAAAGGAGAACCCAATGAATCAGAAGAGGAGTCGGAATGCGGACTCGGAGGAGGACTGGCTCGACGACGGCGGGACGGAGCAGGTCGACCGATCGGAAACTGAGGGTGAAGGCCAAGAAGTCTCCGGGAGGCGCGCCTTGGGGGCGCAATGGTGACAACACAAACACGGCACGAGGGGAAGAAGAACGACCGACAAAGGCAGGGAGGTGCAGAATCAAGTGATTACAATGTCGAAACAAGGGAAAAAAGGTGCAGTGTCAATTGATTTTAAAGTCTTTGCCTGGCGGTGTAAACTAGGCTCTTCTTCGCTTAGGGTGAGTGTGTGGCGTGCGTTAATTTTAATTTTTAAACCCTTTTCATTTTGAGAGCGAGAGAAAAAGTGTGCTGCGTAACTGAAAATAATGCTGCAAAAACAGTATATAATGTTGAAATAACATAAAATTAATAGCTACTAGTGCATCGATTCAACCCAAAAAGGCGGGTCTCTCAAAACTAATCTAAAAAGAGGGAAAAAATCTAGTCAAAACACACTAAAAAGAGGCCAATAGATCTAGGGTCGAAAGGGACAGGGATCTAAAGGAGAAAGCTACTGAAAAGAGGTGCAGATCACAGCCAAGAGGCAGAGGCAAGGTGGCTGGAAAAAAAAGGAGGAAATCAGCAAAAAGCAGAAAGGACAGGGAGGAGGTCCTAAAGGGAGGTCCAAACAAAACTACAAGAGGTGGTTTGAAAGGAAGAAGAGCTGATTTAAAGGGATATGAGAATGAGGTATCAGATCTGAAAAAGGGGGGCTGAAACTCTGAAAAATCAGACACCTGAAACAGCTAAAACTCTTCCACCAAAAATGGAGGGTATTAAAGCCCTAGGGGGCTAGGTTCCCACTTAGATGAGAAAAACAGATCAGAAACAGGTCCAAATAGGCGGAGACAAAGGCTGGAAAACCCTGACAGAAGCTTCAACAAAACCCAGAAAAATTGCATAAAAAGAGCAGAAAAATTGGCAGGTCGCAGGTTCTGACCTGTTTTCTGTGTAGGTCGCAGATACTGGGCTGAAAAGTGCGACACAGAGTCCGAGGTCGCGATTTTGAGGGTGAAAAGTGCGATCCAACTCAGTTGTCTGGCCGAGTTGCGGAAAAATTGTCGTCTCGATTCTTGGTGATATCATCACTACGCAATAAAGACAGAAACAACGGTGTAATTTTATTTTAGGGTTTTATAGGTGAAAAAAAAAACATGAAAATAGGAAAAAAAAAAGATGAAAAGAAACCCTAGGGTCTGAAGTAGCTGGATATGCAGGAATATGAAAAACGACAGCGGTCGTAATTTAAAACCCGTGTGGAGTCGCCATTTGTTAGTATGAATTCTTCGTCGAAGTGTACGAAAAAGAACCACTTTAACTACGCATAACTAATAGCCCTAACAACAATAATGGCTGCAAAACATCTTCAGATCTACAATTAGTAGTTAAAATGCTGCGACAAACAGATCTATACATAGAAAGACATTAAGCAGTAAAAAGAAGGTTTTGCTCCATATATCCAATAGACAAGACAAGAACAATTTTGGAAAGAATTTTTTGTATTAAGGGCACTTGGGAGGAAAACAAGAAGATGTTTCCAATTCTCCTCAATGGGATGGGTTCTTGGAAGTCCTCAGCACTTCAGATCTAGCATTTCTCTCTCCTGTTGGTGTAGAAAACCCAGACAAAGATAGAACTCAAAGGGAGCTCACATAGCAAATAATGGAAAATATGACAATGATAATGGCTCAAAGTCGGACCAAGAGTTTAGATCCAGAGTGATCTAATATGCAACAAAAGGTAAAGAATGGTAGGGAAAACCCTCCTATTTATAACAAATTATTGGGTCATTCTATATCTTGGTGCATGATTAAAATAACGTTAACCAAATCTAGATCCACCTTTTATGGAATATTTTATTATATTTGTTGGAGGGAAAAGGTATTTGACTTGGGTCAAATCCCTTTATTTGTAAATAATAAATAAATAAATGATTTATTTATCATTTTAAGGAGGTGGTTAAAAGATAATCAAATAAATAATGATTTATTTAATTATTTATGGGTGATTTAGTCATATTTAACAAGGAATATTATTCAAATAAGGTTTAAATAATTATTCCTAGAAAATAATAAGATAAATAAAGATTTATCTAATTAATTTATTTGTTTTGGGTTAAACGTGACCAGGAAAATCAAACAAATATGGGTTTTTTTAATATTTCCTTTTGTGGTTTTCTGTTTAGACCATAAACAACCTAATAAATGTGTTTTATTAAGTTATTTTACATAGTGAAGGCAATTTTACTTAGGGTAAAATTGGTCTTACATGGTGTACTTGGGTCCATCTAATGATAGTAGGTTAGATGACCAAAAAATGGTGTAACACTGCCCCTTGCCTCATTCGCGCAAGGCGCATATACAAAACTTGTGCAAAAATATATCAAAAAGTGTAGTGAAGGGGACCCCGCTCCAATAGGGATAATCCCCATGGATGAGATCAAGGCTCTAAAATGACAGAGCTTGACCTTATCATCTTTGTTTAACAACCAACTCACTACCCTTGAGCTTCTAAAGGTCGAAGCTTCTCCTCCATTTGAGGAAGCATTGCCAGAAAAGGGATCAACACGGTTTTCCAAGAAATTAGGGCACTGACAGCGTCAGGCCAGAACTGTGAAAAAGATATTAGCATGGTCATGGCACCAGGAAGAGCGCTGACCCAGGAAACTAGGAATTTGACCAAGTTTCTTCAGTGAACTTTCAAGGAAGTCTTCTTTGGATCCTCAAGGGCATATGTTAACATATTTCTTTATGGTAGAAACATTGCACAGGATCTGTCACGGGGAATTTTAGGATGAGGGATTGGAAAATCAGCATGGTGACAAATTATGTGTAACACATGAAAAACAAGCATTCTCAAGGTTGGGTCAACACTTTCCATTATGTATTGCATTGAGCTATCTTGCTATACTCCTCTTGAATGAAATTTTGAGATTTTGGGTCCCTCCCATTTAGTTTACTACTTTCACTAATTTTATTGTCTTTACTACTAACCTTACTTCCTTCACTTATTAAGAGTGTATGCAACAATCTATAAAACGATATTACCTCTTGAATTGGAGACGCATGTTGGGTCATGGTTTCGACACAAGGTATGGCCTAAGAAGGGTCACTAGGCTACATTGGATCTTCCTATCCTAGGTCGAGATGACAATTTTTCTCATGATTCCTTCTCCTATCATTACTTAGGTTGTTACCTCCTTTGCATGATACTCCATTGTGCAGGTGGTCTGCACTAATTTCTCCTTCTTATTGTTTGTTAAGCTCCCAATGCTCCCAGACTTTGCTAAAGTGTTTCCTTATTTGCATGAAAATGAATCTCCTTTCTATTTTCATGTCAGTCATAAGTTCCAACGTAGATCTATTATGTATCCCACTACTACGTTGAAATCTCATTCCACTGCACAACACCCCACTAACCTCCACCACTGCACTTCCTTCCTGCACTGATGTGCAAACTCTTACTATTCTCAAATTCTTTGTTATTTTATCCCTACGATTCCTCGACATCCTCATCGCATCTAGTCTTTGCTTTTTCTTTACTGCATCCCATGTTGCTTTTTCTCTCATTTCATCCTTTAGTCAACCCCTATTCTCCCCATCATGCACACGGAAATTTAACTGCTCATGTTTTCAGATTCCAATGAAATAACCTCTTTGTTCATAACAAATTTTTTATCCATGTAGGAAACTATCTCAGATATCATCCTTATGGTCCCTTAATAAACTCCCTTTCAACTACATTGTATGACTGAGTGCCCTCCACAACAAATTCAACAATATAACCTTCCAACACACTATTCACCCAAAAATAAATTGGGCAAGAAACCTTGTTACTTATATATTTCACCCTTTGGATAAATCATAGAGTCCAAATACGTGGTACAATAGGATTCCAAGTCCCATGCTCTTCTATCAACCTTTGTAACCATTCGACCAAAAAGATCAAAAACTCAATGAATAATATTTCATGAAGATACGTAAAAATGTACCTTTGTATCCATTTTTAAAGGTTGATATGTTGATTTATAGTCTGATCTACATCAAACTCATGACATTTTTTATCCACCCACTTTTGTATATCCTCCTTAGTAGGTCTCCAAATCGCCTTCAACCATATATCCCAATCCCACAAATGAAACCATTTTTTGGCATTCAGGGGGGTTACGTGGGGTTCAAGAAAATTTTCCAACAAAAACCCTTTAGACACTGGCCCTTTTGGAAACTCCTGCAAGTAGGTGAGGTCTCACCCAAGGAATCTAGGGGAAACTATAGGAACATGAACAATTTTGCAGTGATGGAGGAGCTAAAAGAGACCTTAAGCTAGTGTTACCCATATTAAACATATTATTACTTATTATTATTAAGAAAAATAAATTAAGTATACCCCAATTTTGCACAGTAATCCCATAATACATACATTTTAAAGTAATAATATCATGAAAATTAGACAATCCATTACATATTGCACAAATAAATTTAATAAGACAAAACCCAATCTTTTATTATCACTAAGGATATTCCATCACAATAATATCCATCTAAGCTCACCAGCCTAGCAAATCATCCAAATTTATAGTGAAAAACTATATGTTTAGGTATTTCTATGTGTTTGTACGTGTATCCATGTGTGTCTCTTACACTTTGGCCTTGCTCTATTTATAGGTATAAATTTGAACCCAAGCTGACAAAATACTCCTTAGTAATAAATTATTACTACGGGATAGTGAATATTACTATGGGATAGTACAAACAAAATTAACCCAATGACTTTCCTTATTCGTCACACTTATGCACAGCTCCTTCCTTTGAAACTTCTACACACTAACCTTCAACTAGTTTTCCTAGCATGCTATCCTTCCTGTGTGATACTCTTCTATGCAAATCCTAAAATTGGTTACCCAAAAAAAATGCTCCAATAGATATATGACCCTTCTTTATGAGGAGTTTATTTTCCTTTAAACAGGACTAGACTGAATTGCAATCCTTTTGAGTGATTTCCTTTGGCTACTATTAAATATATATCTAGAGTTGTTAACATGTTAAGCCCCTATATTAATAGTGTAGTCCCTTATTATGTTAGTATAAACCCCCTTTTTGTTATTTTTGTACCCCTGTAACCCCCATATTGTTATTATTGTGCCCTTACATTATTATTGTTAGGTCGGCTAGGATTACATTGTGGCCCCATGGACTCCTATATATAGAAAGGAGGTTTTGTCATTTGTATCATCCAATAATTGTTCATTAATGTAATGTATTGAAGGTTGCCCCCTCGAATTTTCTTATTTCTCGGGCGTTGATATCTCTTTTCTTCTATTTTTGGAGTTGGTTTCACAACATTTGGTATTAGAGCTTTGGATTCTAGGGTTTCGCTGCTCCAAACCAGTCATCGTGGCATTTTCGCTATAAATTTTTTTCTACGAAGGTTCAGAAGCTAAAATTTTTAGGGTGTGAAGCCAAAATCTTGAGGAACATCGTCACAAAGTTGCAGAGCTTCGTTCTTAATATTTTCGGATATATGATCTGTGGAAGGTAGGGCTTTTTGCAGGCTCCTGAATTTCACTTAAAAAGGTCATCGCGGAATTTTCGCTATAAATTTTTTTTCTAAGAAGGTTCAGAAGCTGAAATTCTTATAGTGCGAAGTTGAAAGCCTAAGGAACATCTTCGCCAAATTTCAGAGCTAGGTTTGCAATATTTTCGGAGATAGGATCTGTGGAAGTTAGGGTTTTTTGCAGGCTCCTGAATTTAACCTAAACAGGTCATCGCGGAATTTGCGCTATAAATTTTGTTATACCAAGTTTCAGAAGCAAAAAATTTTAGAGAGCAGAGCCGAAATCCTGAGGAACTTCATCACAAAATTTCAGAGCTTGGTTCGCAATATTTTCAGAGATATTATTTTTGGAAGTTAGGTATTTTTTAGGCTCCCGAATTTCATCTCAAAGAGGTTATCGTGGGAAAATCTTCATAACTCTCTATGTGAGCATCGAATTGGAATGCTATAAAATTTAGCCACAATCAAATGGACTGTAGTTTCTTTTCTATCAATTTTAGAGGCAAAGGAGGAAACAGTGACATGTGGCAAGTTGTACAAGTTCACTATACTGAACCAGTCCATAACTGGGTCATTGTGGGAGATTGGACATAACTTTGCCTTGAAGAATCCAAATCAGGTCAGACATGTGGCATTAGAAATAAGATTTAGAGGGTTAATTCAGGGCCAAATTTCAGATATTAAGGATCTACAAGTATAGATATAAGTCAATTTCAATATTGAGCTCCTCAAAAGCAAGAAAAAGGTTTGTATTTGGTTTTTAAAATTGCATAACGTTTGTTTGAAAAAGCAGTTTGAAGTGATTCCAAGGGCATATTTTAGAATTTTTATCAGTATTGGGTTCTATAATGCCTCCAAAAAATAATTCCATACCCATTAAGCCCTCAAAAAGCTATACTATGACGCATGAAGAGGAATAATTTTAGTATGAGATATCAAAATTACAGTACCCAATGCAACAAATTTCAATCTTACGAAGAGCAACCGAAGATGACATAGATGGTTTAAAAGCATAAATGGAGGATAAGTTGGATGGTTTGAAGGATAAAATAATAGCTAATATGGATGATAAATTAGTGGAAGATCACATCGAGCATCAACAACAAGTTCTCCAACTCTCAAAGGATAACCTAAATTTGGTGCAGAATCTAATGAAACAATAGGAAGATCAACATCGCATCGAAACAAGTTCTGAAGCAGTCACAGAAACAAGAAATCGACAAGTACGATCAATTTCAAAGTATCTCACCAAGTGGAAGAACTTTCCTATAGAATATTCCACATGGGAGGATGAGAATTTTATACAGAAGCATCAAGAAATAATCAAGCGTTGAGAACAACACTTGTTTGAAGGAGAGGGGCATGTTAAGCCCCTATATTAATAGTGTAGTCCCTTATTATGTTAGTCTAAACCCCCTTATTGTTATTGTTGTACCCCTATAACCCCCATATTGTTATTATTGTGTCCTTACATTATTATTGTTAGGTCGTCTAGGATTACATTGTGGCCCCATGGACTCCTATATATAGAAAGGAGGTTTTGTCATTTGTATCATCCAAGAATTGTTCATTCATGTAATGTATTGGAGGTTGCCCCCTCGAAGTAGCTTATTTCTCAAGCATTGGTATCTCTTTTCTTCTATTTTTGGAGCTGGTTTCACAACATAACAAGTGACATGATCATCCCTTATTTTATTTTTCAGTTGAAAAAATCCAATATTCATTGATTTTTTTTTATCCCTTTACAATAAATATGTCTCTAGTTATTGTGAATATTACAAGTTACTCCATTTAGTATTTTCTACCATGAGTCTTTCCAAAAGAGATTTGAGGCAACATACCCTTTTCCATACACTAAGTTGGATTAATTTTGTTTTCTTCCCATGCACTATTCCAAACTAAGTATCATTTTGTGGGTCCTCTCAATATGTTTAGAGAATTTTCTTATCTTTCCATACTTTTCCCCATAAATCCTCCATTCCTCTTAGAAACCTCCACCATAATTCCACCCATATCTCATGACATGAATAAGTTTGATCTAGAAACCTTCATTTAATTTAGGTGGGATGATTTTGTATAAGGTCACTAAAGCTAATACATTTTAGTTCAATACCTACCTCTTCCGGCCATTTATTGACCTTATTTGGAAAACTATATCAAAAAGGAAAAACCTTTAAAATGTGAATGGAATGGATTTGGGTGTGCCCTACATTTCCCATATATATGAGAGTAGAAAATAATGTGATCCTACTCCCTAAAATACCATGCCTTTCGTTTTCCTTTCTATTTTCATAAAGGATTAATAGACTAAGAATTGTTGATATGTATTATAGTTCATCATTGACCCCTTCTTTTCTTGGTATAGGCACAATAGTCATTTTTAGTTGTAAAATCCATCAACCTTAGTTCTCTTATGATACTTTTGAATCTATATTCATCCTCAACCATCCTCCTAATGCCAAATTTCTTCTCTTTAAGAGAGGTGAAGAGATTTAAATCTCTAGAAACAAGTCATTGGTCCCGTTGAAAGACTCTATCTATGGCCTTGACGAAGTCAAGAAAGGATTTGTTTTGGATTGGGTTTGTAGGACCATAAAAATAAGGTATGATTCATTTTTTCTTCATATCTATTTCTTTAAAGTGACATAGCATAAATTTGCATTCCATTGTTAGATCCTAAAGGCACATTCCAAATGGATTCCTTATAATTTCCATGCCTCTATGATAGTCCTTTGGAATCAATGGATTTTTTTTTACATTGACTTGTTTTATTCTTCACCTTTAATTTATTGCATAAGCATAATGTTTAAGGTTTTACGTTACAAAGTGCACATATTTGTAATTTCAATCTTTCAGGGAAAGTTTCCTTCAATAATGTATATTAGGCATCCTATATCTTCCCTCTATTAGATCAGTGACTCGTTCACAATCTCTCTCTCCTCTTCCACTTTCCATGCCATTAGGATTAATACAATTTATTATCCCCATAAACACATCCACCTATTGGGGAATATATAATTAGTAATTTCCTCTCCATTTAGCTTTAGATATTCCTTTTTGACTTCAATTGTGTTGCTTTAGGTGTTTGCGGTAATCCCTAGTTTGCACTGAGTTATCCATCATCTCTTACTCAAGTGGATAACACAAATTTGTGGGTGAGGAGGTAAATTTATGAACCAAAGGCTCTTTAGCTCATATATCTATGCATTATTTTCTTACATAATGTTGTACGTATGTATATTTGTATTCTTATTTCAATTCAAGATATCATTTACTAGTTTTCATTTATAGGAAGAGAAGCAACTTCACATGTACGTAGAGTAGGTTGTAAACCTTTATTTATTACTTGTTATTATTTCTTTCCTCTAATAACAAGAAACTTTCTACAAAATCTAATAGATTAATGTACATTATATCAACACCTAGTCCAAGGATACCACCCACATAGGAGGAAAATAAACCTTAGGTTTGCTTCCTAGTTTTTTGATTACCAAATGAATAAGGTAACTAATGTAATGTGTATTGTGTGAACTCTTTCATTGAATTCAAGAGAGAGATAATAACGAACCATACTTTCAAATCCAACTCTTTAATTTCATGCAATAATTTAATTACGTTACCAAATAAAAATAGATAAATAAACTATGTTTTTTCTTCTTTTCTTTGTTAATCTCTAGTTGTTTTACTTATTCCGGCAATAAACATAATCCAAGGCACACATGGCACATAGTAAAATTTATATGTACATACAAAAATATTAATCTCTTTATAATTTGGTAGTTTATCTCTTTCAACCTTTTTACTCTTATTCTATTTTTCCTAACCTTTTCTCCAAACCTGAGTGATGATTCAATATCCTTTCCAAGTGCCTAATCTTGTGTCTTTCATGTTAGTGTGGTACTTCACAATAGCTACAATGCTACAAATTGAATTATATCCACCATTCATATAAATGTTATAAAGATAATAATTCAACCAGACTACATCACCATTAACTCAACTAGTGATTAATTTGTCTTAAATGTTGCCTTCACCATTAACTCAACTAGTGATTAATTTGTCTTAAATGTTGCCTTCCACATATCTTTTGCTTTAATATGAATATGGTGGTAAGTGGGCTTCAATCAATCTCATTAAAATATTCAGATCCCTAAAATTGGTCAATAAAATCACCAAAACATAATAATATGGATATTTATCCTTAACCGTGATTATACTTAACATTAATAATATAATAAAATGCCTAAATGGCATCTTTCTTTAGAATTAATACAAGTGATAAATCCACACGTCGATGAGTTAGGTCAAATGTGACCCTTATCTATAAACTCTTTAATTTTCCTCTTAATTTCTTTACTTCCCATCATAAAAGTCATGTGCAATGCCTCATTTATTAAAATAACTCCTTGTTACAAAGTCAAAGTAATGTTCAATGCAATTTATATGCATTACCTGCAATTTCTAAATTAGCTCATAATAACACTATAATATGTTATTCAACTATCCTTTCTCCTTTAACTTTAACTATTGCATTAAATTTATTTGTAATAAAGTTTTCATGTCTCTACATTATTTATTGGAAAGCATCACTCTTTCCTTCGTTCATAACAAAATTTTAAAAGAAAAAATCTTAAAACTTTGAACAAACTTTATACAAGTTCAAATTCTATACGTAGACATCATTATGATTCACAATCATAGATTTTGAAAAAATCAACTCACACACATTCATTTGAATAACATCAAATGCTAATTTATGGAGATTAACAACTTTATCTTACAATTACATTGATCCTTATTCCTATTCAACCAAACGAGGAAATGGAGTTTATGATGCACAATTCTAGATAATCCATGTTTCTTCATTGTTTCGTTTGATATAAAACATCGTTTACTATCAATATGAAATATTGTGCCACAAACTAGCAATGGTTTATTGTACTTTGGTATTGATATATTTTGTACATAGTTATTGATATATATTCTTCAATTGAAAAAGTTAATGAAACTCGATAACACTTTCGACTGAAAGTTCTTTGTTGGTGTAGAAGAATGTTAAATGAAACATATTTATAAAGATAAATAAACGATAATTTTTTTGGGTTAAATTTTATATTTATTAAAAATAAAATAAAATAAAATTTTAAATCAATTTTTAATAATTAATTAAAAAATATTAAAAAAAAATATGGAATAAATAATAAATAATAAATCATTTTTAATAATTAGATCATTTGGAGAATAGTGGGAGTTATAGGAAACTTCCTAAAAATCCCTTAAAAAAGATCTCCAAAGTTGTCAATGATGCTATTAAGTCCAGTAGCTCCATGGGCTCTTTGAGTAAGAGGTTGATTGAGAGCAATCCTCTTACTCCAAGAATCTATGGTCTTCCTAAAATCCATAAGGATGGTGCCCCCATCCGTCCCATTGTTAATGCCATTGGTGGTCTGACTTACCTTCTAGCCAAGTATTTAGCTCATAAACTGAAGCCTCTTGTAGGTCGTACAGAGTCATTTGTTAAAGATTCTGCTTCTTTCATTAATGAGCTGAAGGGCATTAGATTGGATCCTGAGGACAGGTTTGTCAGTTTTGATTGCGTTTCTCTTTACACCAATATCCCCATAAAAGAGGCTATTGATGTCATTAATCGCATTACTGATCCTGATACAACCCATTTAGTTGGGATCTGCTTAACCTCCGCTTTCTTCAGTTTTGAAGGCGAATTCTATGAGCAAACTTGTGGTGTTGCTATGGGTTCCCCCCTTTCCCCGATTGTTGCTAATTTGTTTATGGAAGACTTTGAATCCAAAGCTCTTTCCTCGGCTCTTTTCCAACCAAAGCTTTGGAAGAGGTTTGTAGATGATACTTGTGTCGTGTGGCCGCATGGCGAAGATAAGTTAGATATTTTCTTTCGTCACCTTAATGATCAATCGCGCTCCATAAAATTCACCATGGAGCATGAAATAGATGGAAGCATTCCCTTCCTTGACGTTCTTATTTCTAAAAAAGATGATGGCTCTTTCTCCCATCAAGTTTTTCGAAAGAAAACTCATACTGAACAGTACCTTCATGCTAGTTCACACCATTTCCCTGCTCAAAAATTGGGTGTCCTAAACACCTTGGCCACAAGGGCGTTAGGATCTCTGATGAGTCTCACCTTGAAGGGAAAAAGTCTCATATGTTAAGTGTCTTTTGTAAAAATGGTTATAGTAGATCGCAAGGCCTTAAAGCTTTTCTTAAAGCAGCAAAAGGTCCTCTATCTAAAAAGAATAAAGACCCTAGTCAATGGTCCCGCAGTGTACGTCTTCCGGTCATTCAAGGAACCACTGATAAAATTGCGAGGGTCCTTAGGAAGCATAGGGTGTCTTCGTTTTTCAAGCCCCTGAACACGATTCGCAGCTCTCTTAGATCGGTTAAAGACCCGATTGACCCTAGGGATGGGAAAGGTGTCTACATCATTCCTTGTTCCTGTGGGATTCCTTACATTGGTGAAACTAGTCGATTGATAAATCAAAGAATTTCTGAACATGCTGCTGACATTAAGCATGGAAGATCCCGCTCGTCTGCCCTAGTTGAACATGCAGAAAAGACTAACCATCATATTTGCATTGAAGAGGCAAAGGTCATTGCTAGGATTGACCATTTCCATCATCGTAAGTTAAGAGAGGCCTTAGAAATCGAAAAAAGACCCCTTAGTCTCAACAGAGATGATGGTTGGAACATCAGCAGGTGTTGGATACCTTCCTTATGTCCCTGACTTTCTTTGATTTTGTCTCTTTCTTCTTCTTCTTCTTCTTTTTTTTCCTCAAATAATTAATTAATTAATTAATTTATATTTATATTTATTTATTTATTTTATCTTTTTTATTTTTATTTTTATTTATTCATTTTTATTTATTATATATTTTATATTATATATTTTTTATATTTTATATTTTTATTTATTTTATTTTATTTTATTTTATTTTTATTTTTATTTTATTTTTTTATATTTTTTATATTTTTATTTATTTATTTATTTATTTATTATTTTTTAATTTATTTTTATTTTTATTTTTTAATTAATTAATTAATTAATTTATATTTATTTTTTGAAAGTTTGATATTTTTTATTTTTATTTTTTTTTCTCTTTTTATTTTTATTTTTTACTTCATTTTATTCTATTTTTATTTTTATTATTTTTATTTTTATTTTGCTATATTTATATTTTATTTTATTTTTATTTATTTTTATTTTTATTTATTATTATTATTATTATTAACCTCTCACTATAATTAATTAATAAAATTGATATATAAAAAATAAATAAATAATTATAACTAATAAGTTTATTAATTTATTAACTAAGCGAATAAATTTATTAATTGGTTTAAAGTAGGAGGGAACTAGCCGTTACTAATTAAAAACATTTTAAATTATTAAAAAGTCAAACTAGTCGTTTAGAAAACGGCTAGTTTAAACATCTCTACATCTATTTAAGCTTATTGATTTGATCTGATCTCTCACCTAGTCCTGATGATGAACCACACTGGTTGGTTCGAAACACGTCGACAACGTTCCATTATATGTGATTATTACCGAAAGAGATTTTACAATTTTATATGGATCACAGAAGCATAGATTCTAAAAATAAATCTTGTATCGAATCTTATATTTATAAAAAAAAAAAAAATCAAATTTTAATAATTAATAAGAAAAATATTAATAATGATGATGATTAAATTTCATTAAGATCATTATGGTTTATTGGACTTTAAGAAAGTAAGAGATTGATTGAGACTCTTCAATATTTTATTACTATAATAAAAAAGACAAGAAAGAAGTGTTCTTAGGCCACTATAGTTCTGTTGACTTAACAAGTCAAGAATGTTGGTAGTGTGGAAAATGTTTTGGAAATGAGAATGGATGTGAGTAAGAGCCAAACAATCCAAGAGAACGTGTTTTTCATCTTCAACCCTCTTAGTATCGTAAAGGTGGCAAATTCTTTCATCCCAAGGTGTTTTGGCAATAGACCGACACCTAGTTTCACTTTGGAGCTCATGAGAACTAGTTCATTTTCTTCTTAGTGCTAGTCAAGACAGAAAGATAATTTTGATTAGCAAGAGTGGGGTTGATCTGACCTCTTTATAATACCTTAGATTCCTTTTCCCCTCTAGCTCCTTATCATCCCACAACTTATCCTTAAATTCTAAAGTAATAATATCTTTAATATTATCCTTATTCTCCAATATGATCTCCTCCTTTATCCCCCAATGGTCAAGCCAAGATTGGGGGTCCTTGTGTCATCCTCGCTTGAGCCAGAGGTGAGGGTTTTGGCTAGAGTTAGAAGGAATTTTGGGGAACCTCGTGGCTTGCATGTTGTAAAACTTCTTCTTATACATCAGCTACCTAAACATAGCCATGATTTCAATGGATAAAGACTAGCTTCAATCAAGAGGATAAGATAGGGAGTAGTTACTTTAATCTTGAGGTTGTAAGCTATAAATTGCTTCTGGATCAACTCAATCTTCTTGCACGATTATCTATATATATTGCAACCCCAAACCTCACAACCATATAAAATAACAAGGGTGACAAGAGTCTCAAAGAGGAACTTTTTTTACAACAAACCCAAAAATAATTCAACTTACAGCTTTTTTCAAGCTCATAATAAGTTTTCCAACCTCCAATAATCATTTTCTCAATGCTATAATTCCAATTGAGCTGATGATGAATGTCAATACGTAAATATTTGTATGAAAAAACCTTATCCAAGTGATTGTTATCATAGATGAAATTATTATGGTTGTTGTTTTTGGATTTAATTATCGTGACTTTAGTCTTGTCGATGATACCTATATTAACGCAGTAACCATGAAGAATTTTAAGTTGCTTGTCGAGATGAAGAAAAAATTTCCTATTTTCTTAGAAATGATAAAAAAATATTACTTAAAATTTTAGATTCACCTATATTTTATTATGTTCAACTAGTTATACATTTGTCTAAATTTAACCTTTAAGTGTTTATTCTTATAATGTTCTATACGCATATAAGAATTGTAAAAAGTATCCTCCACTCTTTTCAGTGAACCTTATCTTTCTTTTTGTCATTTTAGTGTTTGTTTTTAAGTGCACAAACACATGGAATGGCTTCCTTTGTGGATTATCCCTTAATTTTTTCTAATAAAGATTAAACAATCATATATAAGATTTATTTTAAACTTAAATTTATTATATAGAAATTAAGTCTTTTAAGTTCCAATTATTTTTTTAATTATACGAAAAGTTTTTTCTCAAAAAAATATACTCTCTCTTAGCACTTATAAGTTTAGGATAACTTAGATTTAGACTATTTTATTAAATTATAGATGGTTATAATATTTTTTAATATTTAATATTTAACACTTAATATTACTTATTTTTATTTTTATTTTAAGTGTGTTAGTAAGAACATGAACATTAACCACCAATTATCAATAACACAAAAATTTAAGTACTCTAAACAATTGATTTTATTTCAATGGTAAGCTGTTAAGTTAGAATTATTTAAAAAATTTACAATTTAAAAAAATTTTAAAGCATAAATTTATTTCTATATTAAAAAAAATACATTCATTATTTTAAATGATAAAACGTTGAAGAAAAATCATATCGCTGCATTTCAATAAAAACCAAATTTTCTATTTAAACTTTTCTATACGAGTAATCTCACCCTAACTTATAAAACATATAAATATGCTTTTCTATACGCGCGATTGGATAATTTTTGCATCCAATATCATGTGCCCAACTTTCCCTCTATCATTATATATTTGGCATAGAAATAAAACATGGCGATTGTGATGTATGAACACACAATTGGAATAAAATTCGATTATGATGATTATATTTATGAGTGATAGAATAAAATTGGATGATGACAATTTATGAATGATAGAATAAAATTTGATGATGACAATTTATGAATGATAGAATAAAATTTGATGATGACAATTATTTATCACTCTCGCATATTCACATCCACCCTTTAAGAAACATAACAAACTTTCCTCTTTAGTCATGTACATAAATTGTTTTTATAAATGTAATAGAATTGGGAATGGATTTATAAATTGAATATGATTTGTTTTAAATGAAAATGGTTTTATAAAATTAAATTTAAAAATATTTGTTATAAATATTTATATTATAATAATAAAATGTAAAGGTTACTTTTTGTTATTAATATTAATATTTTATATATGGTAATTGTGGTTGGTTATTTATATGAATATGTGAGTTTTCAAATTATTTTTTTAAGTGAAGTGTGTGGAAGTTTTTGTAATAGTGTAAAAATTAAAAATTAGTAATATGGTTTTTATAATTATTTTATGCCCAAACGAATCAAGAAAATTAAGTGGGATTGAAAATTAGGAATTTGGTTTTCAAATTTTGATGTAGTTTATTTTAAGAATTTTTAGTTTTATGGTTATTATATCTATTAAAGTTTATATTAGTTTATTGAATTTTTAGAAAAGATAAAAAATTATTTTATTTTAAAATTTTATTTTATGTTCAACCCTAATGGGGTGAGGATCGAGGCATAGAGTGGTGTGAGGATCGAGGCATAGAGTGGTGTGGGGAGTGTTGGGACTTGCTCTTTTGGACCCATGCATACAAGAGAATGTGAATTTTTAACTTTTGTATAACCATGCAAAGGTTTATCTATAGGAGGAGGAGACAAAGAAAAGACCGCCTTTGGTGCATTTTGCTAAGGAAAAATTGGTTGTTTCTAGCTATGAGTTTTGGCTCTTTTGGTGGACAGTTTTTTACATTATAGGAGGGGATTGCTTCAGCTCTCGGTGGAGACAACTCTGTTAAGCTCCTAGGAGAGCATTGCAGATAGATAGAAAGGTTGAAACAAATGAGGTTATAAGACAAATCAAAGAAAGTTATGGTGTTGGAACCTTGTGACTTAGGGAGATTGTAAGCAACAATGAGACTCTTCAAGTTCTCACTTGTTGTTGGTGGTCCAACCTTATTGTTCTTGGTTCACAGAAGGATAAGGAGCGCACCCGCTCTCTTCACAAAGTGGTCACTCCTACATGGGTAATTGTGAAGATTCTTTGGGACGGTCACTCTCTTACTAGTTTTATCTTTGTTTGGGATTATTTGCATTTAAAATATACTATTGGCTCTAAGTTTTAGTCTTGGACTCCTCCTTCTGAGTAGTATTTTCTTTGTTTACACTATGGGACTGGGGTTAACAATTTCCCTCTCCCATTGGCGACGACTCTAAACATCGATTCAAGGCTCGGAATTTTTTCTTGGGGTCGTTGTTTGTTAAGTTTAATTGGTGAAATTTTGGGGTTTATACACCCAGGGACGAAGAACTACCTTGGCAAGTATAGCCAGGCCTTGTAAGTTTCAGTTGTGTTGATTTGGCTACATGTGGCTTTTCATTCCCAAGAATAGGGCTACGCTCCTTTAGGGCTAATTGCTTTTCGTATCCTCTTTGCTTGAGTCCATGACCAGTATTTGTATGCATTCTTCTTTCATTGGTCAACATTGTGCAGTTACTTGGTAAAGACCATCTTGGCATAGTGTAGCGCCAATGCATGCAAAATAGATGTGGGGGGTGGTCGAGAGCCATAGGGCCGCAACCAGGTCCAAGAGGCCACTGAATCCTTTCACTTTGTCATCCCCCCAGAAACCTGGAATGAAAATCGACATATGGAAGCTTTAATAGATGGAGAAATGCAAGCCTTCTCAAATTAAAATCTCCTGGAGGATATTTTTCAGTGATTTCCTAACCCTATTCATACTAGGGGAAGGAAAATTTAATACTTTCTTTCCTTAACCTTCTATTGGAAAACAAAAAATTTGTTGGGAAGAGTTCTCAGTGAGAAGTAGGCTAAGAATTATAATGAGTTCGCAAGCCTTGTGGATGTAAAGCAGGTTCAAAGAAATCAACAAGTTTGTATTGAGAGAATGGATGCATGTTTAGCTCATATCGAGAGTCATATTCCATGTTTCACGACTTCGTCAGCTCCCCTGGGATCTAGTGCTCAACATCCTGCTCTAGGTACTTCTTATGATTCATAGATTGTCTTATGGGCGTTGGTATTTATGATTTTAGGGTCCACTGTGTTGTAGCCACTTTAGTTATGTTTCTGTGGTTAACATTTTTGAGATTCTGGACTAATCACTCTAGAGACAGGTGGTCAACAACACCTAGTTTCCCACAAGGAAGGTTGATACTACCTGTCAAACTGGTTTAGTGGTACGGAAAAATTATGTAGTTTATGATATGTCAATGTGAGGTAATACAAAACAACTTACAAAAGAAATATTTTATATTCAAGAAGATTTTAAAAAATTATTCCTAAGTCACCATAGTGTTGATATGGGAAAAATTGGGAAGGTTGGTATTGTAACAAATATTTTGAAATTGAGATATAATGTGGGTGTACTCACAACATTTTAAAAGAGAATACTTTTTATCATGAGATGACAAATTCTTTCAATCAACTATGTTTTAAGAATTGTCCAACACATTGTTTCACTAGGGAGCTCACAAGAGTTCGTTCTTATTTTAGTGATGTTTATTTTATGCTTTAATCTAGTTAAAAGTAAGACTAGGGTTGATCACTTCCTTATAGTATCATAACTTTCTCATATCCTCTAATTCGTTATTGCATCACCATTTATTCTTAAATTTAGATGAATAATATTTTTTAATGATATCATTATTTTGCAAATAGCCTCTTCTTGGATACTTCAATCATTTAGCTAAGTCTTGGTATTTTTATGCAAACCTTGCTTGAGCTATAAGTGGTTTTTACTAGAGTTTCAAGCAACCTTAGGAATCCTCTTATATCCCATGTTTTTTATCTTATTCTTGCACATTAAGTGCCTAGTCATGGCCATACTCTCAATAGGGAAATGACTTGGTTTTCTGTGGGAAGATAGGATCAAGTACATTGCCTTTAATTTTAATATTATAAGTTATAAAATACTTTTGAATTTACTCTATCTCCATAATTCTTTAGATATGTTTTAACTCCAATATTCACATCCATATAGGATTAAAAAAAGTGACAAAAGTCTCTAAGAGAAGTTTATTCTTAACCCAAAGCTAAAGGTTCATTGGTTTGCAACTATTTTCAAATCCATAATAAGCATTGCACCTTCCATTTATCCTTTTCTCAATGTTATAGTTCTAGTTAAGTCTATGATGAAGGTAGATTTCAAGATATTTTAATAAATTCACTTCCTACAAGTTGGTATAGTCATACTTGAAATTAGCGTTTAATGAACTTTTTGGATTTGATTTCAGTAACTTTGTTTTTTAAATGTTAACAATCATACTCATACTAGAGCAAAAATCCTTAAAAACAATTAGTTGTTATCAAGATCATAAGGACTCCTCTCTAGAATAACAATATTGTCATTATAAATAAGAATGACGAGACTGTTCTATCTAGAGACCTATTGACACATATTGATTCTTCCAAGCAACCCTTTAAATTGTTAATATACATGCCCAAAAGGGTAGGGGATAAGGGACGACTTTACTTAACTCCTATATTACCACTAATTTCTTCCAACCAACCCTCAATGTTCCTAAATTTTGCCATAATGTTCTCATATAGCTCTATCATAATAGCTCTCAACTCGAAAAGAACTTTCAATTTTGTTAATTCATTTTAAAGGTTTGCTCTGGGAACTATATAAAATGTCCTTTTAAAGTCAATGAGTCTGTTAGTAATCTGTAATTTTAGCATACTGGTGAGACTAAAACTGCAAAAACAACATTGTTTCAACCAACTTTGGGATCCTAGGATCTAGCCTTCCTGAATCCGGAGATGGATCTCTCCAATAAGTGCAAAGATGGATTTGTCTTTGAAGTTTGGGGTAATGATATTAGGCTAGTTATGAAGGCCAAGGGTTTTGTTTGTTTTTGGATGGTTGAGCATGAATACTGATTTGAGGGGAAAGTTCTAAGTGCAAAGAGTTTCAAAGGTGAGAAGTTGCAAGTGGATAGAACAGCTAGGTTAAAAGATAGATATAACGCTGGTTTTTAGTCCATTGGGCTATGGAGTCATAACAGGGATTTAATTGAACAACAACATCAAGAGTGATCCAAGGGGCAAGTCATCTATGTTACAAGATCATTGAGATTAAAATGATGAAATGGAAACAATAAAGTGTTGGAGGGGTGGAAACTGATAATAATTTCACAAGGGATTTATAGTCAGTCCAAACAAGAAAAAGCCTCTTAAGTAACTGTTTAAAACCAACCAAGTGCAGGGCCAACCATTGACTTCTTGGGAAAGTTTGTATTAAAGCAGCTTAATTGAAAAACAATCCAGTAATCCACATAATTACTTTCAGAAAGTATGAAAACACATAAGAGAAAACAAAGTGCAACTTAAGATCAGATAAAGTACTTTTAAACCTAGTCTGCTTTCAGCCAACACTAAGGGAAACTTTCAGAATCTGCCTTTGGAGAATAGAAGCTAGAAACAGGGCAAACCATCACTTTCTAGTCTAACTTTAATAAGCAAATAAGGAAAATAACTTTCAAGAACAATGTTTAAAGCAAACAGTAGGATGAGGTAACTCCAACATTCCTAACTGCTTAAACTGTATTGAATCATTCTTAAATAAACAAATAAGAGGAAAACATTAAGATAAAGATTTTCAGTTAGAGAAGGGAACTGATAAACAGTAAATCCTAACTCTGTAAATGTTGTTCTTTATCAGAGAATAGTGAACAATATGGCATACATAGAAGGAAAAAAAAATAACAAAGAAAGGGGCACTTCACCAGTAATATAGACCAAGATCCCAAGAAACAGCTTGTTATTGATGTCAAACCAGTTACAGTCTTCAAGTCCAGTGTTTCAGTTCAGCAATCATCTTCACTATTCAGCCTAACTTATCTATTACAAACAGAGCTTCAAGGGCCAGTGAATAATATTTACAATTAGAAGTTTCAAGCTCAATTACATAACAATGCTCGGCAACACAGTCAACCAACAGTTGCTCATCTTCTACGGAAGTATTTATAGAAGAACAAGGAGGTGAGAACTAACAAAAGATCTCAAAGATCATTAATACAGATTAAATTACTTCCCGGCCTTTTGAGGGGCTCGATGGAGAAGTGTACAGGTGGACCACTGTATTAATGTTTTACAATTATGAATTTAAACTCGGTGGGAGCCTTATTTGACTTTGAGGCTCTGCGTGCTGTGTGGAATAACTATGCAGATATTTTATTCATTAAGTTCTTTGCAGAAGAACTCTCTGGTTGTTCTTGAGACAAATATCTGATTTAAAACAATAACTTCGACCTCTTTTTGAAAGGTTTGAGGCAACAGGTGGCTTTATGGTAGCTGAGGAATCAATTTGCCTCAAATGCAGCGGTGGAGGTCTTTTCTGCCTGATAGATCTTCTTGATTTCTTATTAATTCTGTTTTAATTTGGGGGATTAGGCTTTTGATATTCAATCTTAGCCATAATCCCCAAATTTGTCTTCAATCTTCATTCTCCCGCGCTCTGTTCTTCAAAGCTTATACTCTTTAAAATCGCGTCAAAACGCAGTGTCTTGTCAATGTATAGAGCCATGCTGGGCCTTTAAAGGTATCAATGCTCATAGAGCATTGAAAAACGATGAATAGAGCCTGGCGAACAGTCCTTTTTAGTAGCTCAAAGGTGCAGGAAATGTCTTTCCCGGCCTTCGGCTTTCCTTCATTATTTCAATGGAACACCTGCAAAACACAAAGACAAATTAAGAAATCCTACATTTTGGGTTAAACTACTTCAGATGGCGGGAGCGGAGCGTAGCCGTTGGATCTGGACACGTGGACGGTCCAGATCTAATCGAGATTTTGAAATCGGCGGGAGGAGAAAAGGGGTGCGATGAAAATCTCCGATGCGATTGCGCGATCAGGAGGGTGGAAGCGATTAGGCGATGGCCGTTGGATCCGAGGATTAGATCAACGGTGGGGAGCGAATCGGAGGAGCAGCGATCGGGGGCAAAAGCAAATGCACACGATTGAAATAAGCGATGCGACGTAGCGCAGACCGTCGATCTAAGGAGTAGATCAACGGCGGGGAGCGAATCGGAGGAACAAGCCGATCGGAGGGGGCCAACAAAGCATGCGATGTAACTTTGCGATGCGATTGAGTGCTGGCCACTTGATCATTTTAAGATCAACAACGTGGATTAGTTTTGAAACAATCAGTGGAAAACCCTTATATAATATATAAAACCCAAAGTTTTAACAAATAACAAAGGTTTTAGCGAATCGGGGCGGAGATATTTATAAAGAGGATAGGCACCCGACTGCGGGGCCTGTAGTTATATGGAACGTGACGGGCTCGGGGCTTAAGTAAAACAAAGGCCAATCGCAATCGGGGTTGCGGGCCTTGTCTTTTTAATCTACCCATTCTGAAAACTTGCGATGCGATCCAACGCTTGGGACTTCGACACTCAGTCTTGGGCATAGGTCATATGAAACGGAGGCGGGGGGAAAGCTTTAACATATAAGACCCAATCGCATCGGAACTTTGATGCAGACCTTTCAATCTAACCATTGTGAAAACTCCGATTTCGATTGCGCGATCGGTCTTTCAATCAACCCATTGAAATATTTCAACACGTGACTTGGATTTTTTAGTTAAAACTTTGGAAAAGTGGGTTTCGAGATTTTACAAAGGAAAAATGGATCGGGCATGAAGTATTTACAAGGTTTAAGCGTCGGGCCAGGCCCACGTTTTAATATAAAAATGACAGTGCGATCGAGGATTTTTTCAATATAAAGGTTGATCGCATCGGAACTTTTTATTACAAGCTAATCACATCAGAACTTTGGATGATTGGCAAAAGACTTGCGCACTTTGGATTTGTGCGATGCGATAAGCGTCGGGAGGGCTTAGCACCTGGTTTTTGGGTAAGGGGCATGTGGGGGGAAGTGGTTAGGACTTAGCCCAAAGGGGCTTAGGTCCATAGTAATAAAAATTTGTTTTTTATGAAAATTTCATAGTTTTTCCATGGAAATGGGGGTTTCGAAATAGTTAAAAAGTGAGTTTTTAACTATGGAAAGGGGTTTTTCATGAAGGTAAGAAATGGAAAACATGAATAATAGAGGAAATTCATGGGAAAAAAGGAGAAAATGAAGGTCAATTTTGAAAGAAGGGAAAGGGAAAAAATGGTGATTTTGCAGCAGTTTCTTCTCATGATTTCAGCAGAATTTCTTAGTACGAAAATGGGAACAGCAAATGAAGAGTTGGGATAGAGGCATGAGGCCTAGAAAAGTCTTCAAGAGCCAACAATTTTTAGTGATAAAATTTGTTCCTTGGAGGCTCAAAAAGTCTTAGCCACCTTTTGGTATAAAAAATATTATAGGTGGCTAACAGAGTCAACAAGGATATTGGATTTATTATTGTGACACTTCTCTTAAATGATCCTAAGTGTAACAATGCGTTGAATGATAACTCCTAAGGTTGGCTTGATCTTTAACTCTATTTCCATGGCTTTCTTGCCATACACTAATCTCCTTTTCTAGAATATCCATATAGTTTAGCTAAAATGTGGTTAAAACATAGCTAATCATAATGGTCCCTATAATTAGAAGGATTGTTTGTATCCCACTTTTAAAGATAGGAATATTAAGGCTTTGAAGTCCAAGGTTTAAGGAAGTCGTGCATGACTACTAAATTAAATAGCTTAAGAATGTATGAGATGGATTTGCCCTGTCAAATTTTTAGAATTTCTACTTGGTATCCTTCGATCTCTTGACTTTTCCCTTTTGTAAGCCAATTAACCACAAACTACATGTCGTCTAAAGAAAAAAAAAAAATCTATAGAAAGGGTGAATGTTATTGATAACATTAAGGGATTCATAAAACTTTTTAAGTTAGGAATTTTAGTCTCTCAAAAGAAAAAATTGTTGTATTTATTTTTGTGAGTTAGAATTTACATCTAGAATCTCTAAAAATCTAACTTAGAAATGTGTAAAAGGTTTTCTTACTTCATATTGAATAAAAAAATTTATCTTAAAATGATGATAAAAATCTTCATTATCTTCCTTCATTTATAAAAAAAATTAATTTATTATTTAAATCTCTAGAAAAATCAACTTATTATTTTGTATTTTATAAATATTTTATATTTTAAACATTCGCTTATAAATAATTTATAAAGTTCATAAAATTTATCATTATCAGATCAATTTAATTTTTTATATATTAAAAATAGTATATGCATTAATCTTATGTTCTTTACATTGTCTCATAAACCTTTTATAAACTCACAAAGTTCCATTTACAAGGAAATGCCATAAATATCTATACCTATAAATATTTATATCTATTATTTATGATATATCATCAAATGTGTGTTCATTATTAATATCACATTTTATTAAGATATTTTTGTATTATATTAATTTAAATTTAATTTAATTTTAGAGTTATTATTTATTGAGAGGAATTAAATCTTTGGGAGTGTAAATATTTCTTCAATTTTTTCACACTAAAAAATATTTACACATTTCAAAATTTGATCTTATCAATTTATGATAAATTTCTAATTAAAACATATTTATACTAATTCTCTCAAACACATATGTAGCTATCTATTTATATGTTTCTATGCATGTCAGATGTCTATTCCATATGAAAAAAATGAAAGAATTACACATCTTCCTCTCAATTACAATAAGAAAAAGAACTACACCTCTCCCCCATATATATACACTATTAAAATGCTCTATATATAAAAATAATATAAAAATATTTTACTTATAACTCATATTAAATATTTTATTTTAAATAAATTAAATATTTTACTTATAATTAATATTGAAATATTTTATTTAAAATTTGTATAAATTTTTTAATTAATAGTATTCATTTAAAATACCATATGGCAATACAAAATGAATTACATATTATTAAACTATATAAAATAAAGCATAAAGTTTTTTTTTAATTATTTTAAATTATATTTATTTTAAAAATATATATTTTTTATATATTTTAATTTTTTGCTAGTATTTTTATATATTTTAATTAAAATTAAAATATTATAGTGAAATATTTGTTAATATTTCACTTTTCTAATTTTTTAGCTTATTAAATCAGCTTAACTATAGTCATTTTGGAGGCTGCTTTCTCTTCTTTAAGATTTTTCATTAATTATATTTATGAAAAAAGATTATAAAATTTGATTTAAAAGAATTTTGAACCTTGAATCATATTTGATAACAGAACAATGCCCATTGGCATTGGCATGCTCTTGTGAACTTCATTTTAATATATTTTAACTTAAAATAAATATTAAAATATTATCATTTGCATTGAAATATTTCTTTATTATATATATCAACTTTATATTAATATAAAAAAATTATTGGTCTTTAATTCTTAAAAAAATATTATATTTTAAATTTTATAACATTTTTTTCATAAATTTAAATATTAATATATTTTTATTTAAAAAAAATTATTATAAATTTTATTTATACAATAATATTAATAATAATAAAAATACCATTCTTGTGATCAACGAGCATTCTTCTCAACTTATTAATGTTATCTTCATTTTTTCAATAGAAAAAAAGTGAAGATCTTTCATAAAAATAGTTTACATAGTTTGATACATAGATCCTATCTGAATTCAGCAAGACCCTGATAGATACAGAACACGGATTAGCTTGACGAAACATAGGCCAAGATACAAAAATGAACAAATGGACCTCATCAGCTTCGAGGATCATCTACAATAAAACACCGCGGACAAAAAAACCAAAAACTCTAGTGGACGAGACTCTAGAAAATCCAAAACTCCGAAGGGAATACATCTATCGACTAACAAAGAGAAGAGCCCCGAATTAAAAGAAACACCTAAGACCGAAGGAACATCTACATGATCTAATCTAGAAGGAAATCAGAGGAGAATCATAATTCCGAACAGAGCTAGAGCTCGAAAGACCCCAATCCCTCGACAACTTCATTGACCAAGAATTCGAAATAATATCAAACCCGACAGGAGGGAGATGTCGCGCTTGGATAGGGCATCATCACAATAGTTTTGTTGCCAATACACATGCTGGAAGGAAATGTCATAGAAGGAGAACACCAAAACCCTGATATGTTGCATCCAATGAGATAAGGATGATACCTCTTGAAAGTTTATGCCCTGTACCCACCAAAACCTTGATATGTTGCATCCAATGAGATAAGGATGACACCTCTAGAGAGTTCATGCTTTGTACCCAATTGATGATCGATTTTGAGTAATCAACTATCAAAATATTCTCATTGGAGAACCAAGCAGCACACTAAAGAACCCAAATCACAACTATCTTAAACTTGCAATTAAAACCAAGACCTCGAAACAACTTATCTATACAACTTCTTATATATGTTTTTTATTATTTTCATTAATATTTATGATTAATTCTATTACAAAATAAAATTAATACACATTAATTTTTATATTAATTTTATCAATATTACCATTGAATTATATCATTAATAATTTATATAAACATTCACGAAATTGTGATCAACGTAAGCCTTCTTCTCAAATTATTAATGGTATCTATATCTTTATTGCAATATTAATTATGACAAAGACGTTTTATTATAAGGTTCTATTAGTGGACACTGTAGAGATTCGTCGTCTTCGACACAATCTCTGACACGTGTCCAACTAATACGATTTAAGTTTGAATTGGTATACTATTTAGTCATCTCCTTATTTCAATTGGATTTTGACAGGTGTTTTAGTTAGTTGGTTCTTTATGTCGCATTGATTGCTCTGAGCTTTCGACCTTGCTCTCAACTTACTATCATTATTTTGGTGGTTCTAATCCCAACCTCGTCTTGATCACAAACTTTCACTCCTCCCACCAGAAGCAACCGATACCTCTTCTTCCTGCCACTATTAACGTACAGTGGTGCGCCCAATTTTACTTCATGATATCTCAAATTTCCAAAATCATTGCGATCATCCGGATCCCGAGACTGGATTTTAAAGTACTGATCAACGTCATCCCATAGAATTTCTGGTGCGCTAAATTGGGAGAAGGAATGATTTACTAGGTATGACTCACTACTTGGATAACATTACTTAAGTCAGCTGCATTTGAGTAGGAATGGCCAGCTTTTTGTGCAGTTGTTCCAGGAGATATTGTTGTTAAAGAAGAATATTCGATCATGATCTCATTTGCATTATTAAGGATCTCGCCATCTTTCCCAATTTCCCATTTCATCGAGTCACTGATCCCATCAAGAGCTGGGATAATGTTGGTACATCCAACATAATTACTGCCAGAGACAGGTGTTTCATGAGATGGTAATGTAATCCACAGGTCTATGAATTGACGACATCTTGATGATTTTGCATTCTTATAAGTATGCCCTTACGGTTGCAGAGTGGGAAATGTAAAAGCCTGAGAGAAGCTCTCACTAGTCTAAGTGGAGGCATAATCAGTCCACACCTGAGAGAAAGAAATTAGTTGATTGTTGGTGGGGTCTATATCAATTGCAAACTCATTGTTTTGCTCTTGTGCTTGCTCATACTTTAAATCCAATCTGTTTTGAACGATGATCAATGCATTCAAGATGGTATCAAGGGACTGTAGGAACCCTTCAAGAATGACGTCTAATGGCTTTCCAGAGTGAAATCTCATATAACCATCATAGTCTTGTGCAGGGACTCTATTGGTATTGTATGTGGGATCGACTTGCGAGGGGGTATTAAATTTTGTGTTGTTGTTGTCATTGGCTTAGGTGGAGGAGCACAAAATCCCATTGAACTTATTATTGATATAAGAGTTCCAATAATTCTTGATTTCGTTGTCCGTGCGTCCAAGAAAATAAGAGGCAATTTGAGCCCACCTGTGCCATCAATAAAAAAGTACATTATAAACTTTCATGAACTACTTTGCATTGAAAAAAAAATGCAATCTTAATGTTTCAGGTTTATATTTTAAATTTTAAATTTTTTAATTTAAATAAATAAAAATTCTATTAATTTATTAGGTTGGTTCAAGAAGGCTCCGCTAGCCTTTCCCGTTCTCAGAGCTTCAACTTGAACTGATAGCCCTAAGCCCTTCAAGAGCAGCCATAGTACACTGGTGTAGTTGCCCAGCTTAGTGTGCAGCTTGGTGGGGGGCTTTTTGTTGAGATTGCAACAAGATGATGAGCTTAATGGAAAGAAGTCGCCTTCACCAAGTGGGCCCGCAGGCTATTTTTGGCGCACAGTGTATTTTTAGACTATGTCTATTTTTAGACATGTCGATCATATTCTATGAGTTGCAGGATGCTATTTGTGGATGGTTGGTAAAGTTGGAAAAATAGATGGACTTCTATTTTTAGACATATTGGGTGGAATCTATTTTTAGATTGCCAGTCTCAAAATAGATATGTCAAATATTATTAGCTCTTAATAATATTTGGACTATAAACATTATCTTATTCTCTTGTAGCACTTCAGTTAAGTGCACAGATGTGGCACAGGAGCTGACAGAAGGAATTACGCTATTCCTAAGGGTTAAATGGAGCTATTGCATGGAGACTTTAGTTAGAACTCGTGTGACAGAGTTTGGTGGAGTTAGAAGAAGTAGTTGGTGGAGTTGTGTTCAGTTTAACTCAGTTAGACACAGTTGAGCTAGTTGTATCTAGTCTAACTAATTGATACACTAGTGAGAGTGCTGTGAATTAATTATTAATTAATTCACTAATTATTAACTCATTAATCAACTGAAGAATACATCAGTTAACTACAGTGCATGGACAGTTTCAATGGAGACCAATGGAGAGGTAGGTGAAAGAGCAGTGTGACTATCAGTTGTGACTATATTGGTGCATGAGTTTGCACCACACATTGATGGAGATGCCAATGAGGATTGCGCAGCTGCAAGCTAGGTGATTCGAGTCATTTTCAAGCCCATATTCGCATAGGATGAGATAAAGAGAGGCAAAGAAGGTGCATGTAGATTGGAGCATGAGATTTGCTAGATCGGACCTGATTAGTGTGTAGCGATTGTATTGTATTGAGAGCTTGTGAGAAGCTTTGTATGATGATTGTTACATGATCTATATGACATATAATATATGAATATTTGGGGTTTTTCAGCTTTAAGCTTTCCCATAATTACTGTGTTCATATGTGTGAATTTTTATGGTTTTAATGTGTGCATGCAATTGATTTTATTTCCGCAATTAATGATCAATGGTAGAAGAGATTCTGTATTGTGCATGAAGTCAAATAGTGTGTGATCAGGAGAATCTTGGATGTATAACATATTAGTTATATAATTTCATGCTTGACCACACTGCCTAAAATTGAATATTTTGAAACAAAATCTTCTTTCTTCCAACCGTGAATTTCCTGCCACCACTCTAGAGCTTGTAAACCAGTAGGTTGCGCATCTACGTTGGCCTCCACGTATTTATGATTACCATCCCCGAGATTTTAAATATCACATGCCTAAAAGAGTTAACTCGGACTGAACCAACATTCTCATGAGTTTGGATTTTAATTAATGTAAATTGTCACAATCTTGCCTTTTACATCGTGACCCATCGATAGAAAGACAAATGGTTTTTTTCCATGACTACGCTTCCCTGCCCCATTTGTTTCTTGTCACAAAGTGCAGACCGCCAATTCCACATCGGTGGGCCTAACACCCTTTTCTCCCCTTTAAAATAATTTTAAAGTTATTGTACTAAATTACTATTACACCATCTGGTTGTGCGAATGATTGTATTTAAGTATTTTTCATCTTTTATGATTAAAGTCAAGACATTAAAACATTTAACATTATATTTTCATCAATATTAATGGAATGCATTGTTTTGCATTGCATTGTTATTGAAATTAATGTAACTTCATCATTTTACATTATAGTATTATTTAAAGTTATGTTCCAAATATTTTTTGTGGTGTGTCATTGTTAATACTAATACAATGATCAAACCATTTTACAACCAAATATTCTTAAACACTAATGTTATTGACATTAATATATTTAATAGTGAATTATTGTATGGTTTCAATATTAGGAATTTGGCTTCTATGATCCATAAATTGTGTATAAAGCAATTGTATGGTGTTTTTAAAATTAATGAGTTATATCTCTTTAACATTGTAAAAGCAAAGTAAAATAGAATCAATGCTTTAGAGTTGCAAAACACACTTAATAAATAATTAAATGACTTTAAACAACTATTTTATTAAAAATATAGCAACTACTTAATTTGATGCTCTTTTATATTGTTATGCTTCTAATAATAAACCTATCACATAGAATGAAAATGGAACATGCCTTTAAAATTGGATAGATATTTAGCAATTTTTCACAATTCTATTAAAGTTTTATGTTAATGTTTGTTATATTTTTTTTGAAAATCAAAGTTGGATTATTATATTTAGACCAACAAAGTTAACAATTTTATCAATCTCTATGCATTTTAATTTATTTTTTTAAATGCTTATATATATATATATATATATATATATATATATATATATATATTACAAACAATTTTATTTTTTTTATCATTTGAAACAACTTTGATTGTACTGATTATCAGGCTGTTCCACCTTTTTAAAATAGCCAAATAATAAGGCATAATGTACATGGTACATCTCTTGTGTGACATAAGGGATTTGAGCTAGCTCTTGAGTCATAGTGGTTATCTCAATAATTCCCAAGGGAGATATCTTTACTTGATAAATACCTCATAATTTCTGTGTTTAGAATTTATTTCATGCCATTTTAAAAAATGTCAAAAAAATTGTACTCCTTTGATATGTACCTTTTTCCAACAAGAATTGTCCTTTTGTGTTCCTTTGCACCTCTCGGTGAAAATGCTAGTATATATAATTGCCCTTTATTATTTTCATAGATATTTACGATCAATTATATAATATATATAGTTTTTTTTAATATTTATTATTAATATTGTTTTTTATTTAATAATATTATTATTATTTATATAACTAATATATGAAATTTAATGTGTTATTATATATATAATTTTATAAAACATTAGATTGTTTGACTTTTTTTTTTAAAGGTAAGGGCTCTATTTTAATAACAAAAATTTAAACTATGTACATGGGTAAGATAGTTTGCTTTGTTTTATTTTTAGATGTCTATATAAGTAAATATATGCTTAAAAAGACTAGTTAAAAGGCTAAATGAATTCTTAAAAGGTATTAGGAATCGCGTGTGGAAATATTAATGTGACTAACATACATATGAATATTGTTTGTAAGGTTAGTTTTTTGAAAATGAAAACCAGAAGTGTCTCAACATCAAAATTACCAAACTCACAAAAATTGATAAAAAAAGGAATTTTATAAAACACACATAAAAAACTAACTTTCTATCGCAAGAAGAACAAAGCTTGAAGGTGTATCTTTTGTAATGTCAATGGGGTGGTCTCTCGAATCAACAATCCCACCATGTTTCTTAGTTAGCTATTGCAAAGGGTATGTACCATTTTCTAGCCTGTCAAGGTGTTCACAGAGCTCCCAAAATTCTAACTCCAGACCCACAAATGCATGCGCTACCAACATCTTAGTATGTCAATTCACTTCTAAAGTCCTAAAGAATTTGGTGTTGTAAGTATGACTTAAACTCGTGTTTGGAATTAACTCTGTAATTTCAACCTCGAGAGATTCTTCAAGGGATGGAATCTTGCTCCAATTTGGTTTCTTCCTCCATTAATTTTAGTTTTTCATGAGCCATAGGAGAAACAACACAGTGGAAGGAGTGGGTAGATTCCATAACATCAACTTCAAACCTTGTGTGATGAATAAGAGGTTGACCCCAATGAGCTAGATGGGGAACCACAAGGGTAAGTAGAGACTAATAGCGAGAGACCAGAGAGTGGAACAGGCAAAGAATGTCATAATAAGAGAGGCGAAGTTGGGCGTAAGAACAAATAGGGAGGTAATGAGTAAATCCATTGCCACAACATTGAACCAAAAAAGTTAGACATCGTCCATGTCGTGTGTAGTAATGTTAACTACTCTCAACATTAATGCCAAAGATATGGGTTAGAAAATGGAGGGGTTTCATTGACATATTAGAGAATTCTTTCTATATATATATATAATCAGAAGAATCAGTAAACCTGTCGACTATCACCGAGGAGACCTTAGATCGATTTAGTGTGATTGCCAGTACACTCTTGACCCTTTGTATAAAAAAAATTAGGATTTATATGTAATTTAATATTTACACCCACCGACCAACACACATTTAAATATAAGGGTGTTCGTTTAATTTTCTAGTAAATTTGTTTCTTGTTATTAAAGTTTTTTTTTCTTTTAATTTGGATTTATTTAGAATGGTTAAAATCTTGGGTATAGGTTTGTCATATCCATAGTTTAAATTATGGTGAAAAGATACTCATCTTTATTTAAGGGTTAATAGTTTAGGTGGTTGACCAAGTGTGTTTAATTCTCATAAATAATATGTTAATATTTTTTTTTCTAAGTAAAACTATTTCTATTAAGCAGTCAAACCAGAGTTACAATTCTCATCCTCGAGCATGGAGGAATCCATGGTTGAGGGAATAAGCAAAGCACTATTGTCCAAAACTAGACTGTCCCGAGAGGGAAAACAAACCTGTAGAGTCCAACCATTACAGGTTGCCCATTTCGGGAAACCAGCCTTAACAACAATACAAAAATATATAAAAAGGACTAAGCATAGATAGCATAAAAACCAGTAAACGGCGAAATTCGAGGGGAAAATTATAAGGCAAGTCTTCATGTGAGTCATTGGGGGGAGGCAATTCTTCGACAATCCTGCAGATGTATCCATAGTCGAGAGCGCCCGAGCCTTGGTCCGCTTCTTTATGTGGCCTGAGCAGAGAAGAAGGACGTCCAAGGCGTTCCTTCGAAGTGTTCCGAGCTGCGCAAACCTGCATGAAGGCTGTGTTGACCTGAGCGGCCATCAAGGTGCTCTCTTTTTTCGTCGAGGGGGAGCCCAAATGGAGCAACCCTGGGAGCCTCGGCTCCGCCTTCGTCTCAAAATAATTGTCTTCTGAAGTGGAGCTTGAAGCAGGCTTCACAGGAAGTGCTTTCTGTTTGCAGGGGAGGGAGGCAGGCTCGGCAGCAATGGTGGATTTGCGAGCTCTCTTCTTGCAGCGGGAGGAGGAGGGTGGAGCATAGGAGCTAGGGGAGTGCTCGGGATAGGCTGAAGGGTCAGAGAACACCACGGGAGGCGAGGCTAGAGTGGGGAAGGAGGGCGCCACGTCCGCCATATCCCAATCTGCAGGAAGGTTCAAATCTGGATGGAGAGCCATCGAAAGAGGGGGCCGCAAAGGAAGGCCTCTTCCCCCCACCCTTCTGCTGCATTGTCGTTGGCGCAGCGACATCTTAGCGGCCTTAGGTAATGCACATTATTGATATGGAGATGAAACAGGAGACGGAGCCCAGAGGCTTCGAGCCAGAACTAGGGGATGCCAGAGCCACACAAGCGCAGGGAAGGCAAGCAGAGCACGCAGGGGAGCCAAGGGAGGAGCGGGAATGGAAAACATCATCGTGCAAGAGGGAGTAAAAACACAGGACGCGGAGTACGTTGAAATGGAGGTGGCGCATGGGGCTTTAAAGCCCAGCCCACATGAGGAGTTAAGGGGCTAGGTTTCCCCAGGCCGTGTCACATGGGCGTGTCGTGTGGTGAGCCACATGGTCTCCCCGTGTGCTCCATTGAAACTATATGGCACCTGCATCCGAGGGAAATAATATGTTAATATTAGTTTAAGTGTTTTGTTAGCTTTAATTTAGACTTTGTCTTGGCAAGTTATATATATGTGTGTGTGTGTGTGTGAATTTTTTTGTTTGCATTTATTTAGAATTGGAATTAATCTTGAAGGGTATAGTTTATCCATATCCATAGTTTATGTTATCACTCCGTAATTTGTAAGATTGGTAAGAACAAACGGCATAGGACAACATCAAACCACTTTGGAGTCCAAGACCTAGCCTTCCTAGACTCAGAGAGGGCTCTCTCTTCTTTTATGATTTAGCTTGATAATTATAAGTGCTGATATTAGGCTAGTTATAGAAATTATTAGGGTTGTTTGTTTTGATTGATTGTGTGCTTGGACAGATAGAGCTGTGAGACTTAATCCATTGGGCCATGGAGTCATAAAAGGCTAAATTGTGCATCAACTTTTCAAGGGCATTCATAGGGCAAGCTAACTATGTAGACTAGATCTTACTGGTAGTGTGAATATGAGATGGGAGAAAGTAGTGGGTTCAGAAATAGTTAAAGAGCAGTTAAGAATTCTTTAACTATACTTCAGAAGAAAATATTAAGATAACAAACACAGACAGAATTAAGGTGCTCTCAAAGCAAATCTTAATCTAAATTTTCTATTTTGAAATCAAATAAATTGATGCACAACATGAAAAGACAGAGGAAAAACATTAACATAGAGGAAAAACATCACCATTAACATAGCTCAAGAATCCTGTGAACGGTCTCTTATTATTGATGCCCAACTCAAACAGTTACAGTGCTCCAATAATTCTTACAATGCAAGTTTCAGCAGGGTCTAATTTTCCAACCCCTGATATTGCTAAGGCATGCAGTATTTATCTAAAGACTAATCTGGTTGCCCTACCTTACTCGATAACCTTTCATTGATTACAATTTAGCAAAAAACGAATAAGTGTGGCCATGCAAGGCCTGAACAGAAATCTCTAACAACAACACCGCCTGTAGAATTAATTTTGGGCATCTCTTCATAGATCCAAATGCTTCGATGGCTCTTCGTAAGATCAAAAAATAAGCTTGGAGGTGGTTTTGATGGTCACGAAGAGGTAACCAATGGTGGCGCTGACATCTGGCCCTGCTTTTCAGAAAACCGGCATCAGGTAAGTATATTTGGTGCATCGCTAGCCACTTTTCATTATTTGGGTGATTATGTCGATGAGTTTGTTGCCTTTTCCGTTTCTACTATTATAACATAACAATTTTGTAAAAACACCTTTGCCTGACTCGATCCTTACTACTCGTGCCTCTTTTTTGAATGAATCTTCAATCTTGGTAGCTTTGGCAGTTTTTTAAAACATTAAACCTTTGTTCTTTTAATGATTGGTAGAAATTTCCCTCTCTCGGGTAAATGGTGGAAAACCTTTTGAATGTGTGGCGGAGTCCTGTTGTCATGCTTAGCCCCTTTTTCTTCACAAAACAACATACAAACCGCATCCACCCGAACTTGAAAATCTTTAGGTCTTTGCTCTGAAATACATCGCATCCGTGCCAACATTGCACTTCTTATTTCACTGCTTTTCAACTTTTCTTTTACACTTATCTTTTGAAACTTGCGATGCGCGATATGCGATCAAACCCCACTGCATCGCACATCGCACTTCGGCGAATTTAACATTTACCTCTGCGGTTATCCTTTAAAACTTGTGATGTGCACTATGCGATCGAGTCCCACTTGGCATCGCACTTTGCGTTCTATATATTTTACGTTGTAATCTCCTTTTCCTCCTCCGATGTGATTTAACAGAGAAAAGGTTCTGCATACAGATTTGAAATCCTTTGGATTTTTCCTTTGAAACTACATCGCATCCGGGCCTCCTTATCGCACTTCGCAACCTTTAAATTTTAACAATAACTTATCCTATGCGATCTGTGATGTGCGATATGCGGGCCAGGTCCAAGTCATCGTGCAACGTCACCTTACCATGTCACTGCCACATCATTGCCACATCATCATAAACTAGCTGTGGTTTGTGGGGTCTGGGCCACGTCATCTGCCACATCAACTTTCCACATCATTGCCACGTCACTTCCACGTCATTGCCCGCACTTTGCATTTCGCATTTTTTGTGACTTATTGCATTGCAACTTAAACAGTTTAACTTTTGATTTCTTAACTTATAAATGAAAAACTCGCCGATATGTGATATGTGATTTAATCTTCGTCGTTGATCGATGCTCAGATACAACGGTCCTTACCGCTCCCTTGTTGTGGCTTGTCGACTTTGTTTCTTTGGTTTTGCTCGTTCGTTTGTTCGTAGAATACTTGACTCATTCACTACTTTTCCCACGTTCACGACTCTGCCCATCAAGTTCACGACTCTGCCTTTGTTGTTTTTCTGCCTTAACTGCTTCTCTGCTGCCTTTGTCTTCACTAATGGTCTAATGCTACTCCTTGCCTTTCTGCTGCTTCTCTGCCTCTCTTTTATGCTTTTCTTAATGCAGTATTTCCTTATATGCTCCTTTGCCTTAATGATAGTTCTGATGCTACTGCTTTGTGTTCCTTTGCCATCAATGACAATATTTCCAACACATGGTTGTGAGTGTCAATAAGATTCCAGATACTGAGGCAGTATACAACATAAGTATAAGGTCTAGGTGGTGGGGCACTAGTTGGTGAATGAAATGGAATGAGAGCAGAAATGAAGTTTGATCACCGTCACACCTTATCAGCAACATTTTCCCCTTCTACTGAACTAAAAGGCACATATATTCTTTTGAAGCTCTTGATAGTCAGGATTTCCCATTTTTCCTGAAAAATAAATGATAGCCATGGAATATTATTTTTAGTATGAAAGACCTGAGAAAATAATCAGTCACCTAGTGATACTGTGAAATACAGGAGTCTAACAGTGGCTCCAGCTGGGGATGGTAACTCCTTCAGGAGGTGTCAAGAACATCGTAGACTAGTAGCCTGATCCATTGGGTTGATCCCACAACCTGTATCTTGATCTGTCAGGCAACTTAGTGACTGGAAATTAGTTGATTGTTCCTCCTGAATTTGACTGATAAAAATATACCACATGCTTGGCCAACCAGCTTATTAGCATACTGAAATATGAATTGAAACTAAAATTGAACTTATCCACTACAATCCATCAAGCTGAACATAGTGCTGCACCTTGAAAACTTGAATGGTGAAACCAAAACTAAACTAAAACTAAAGTATGAAACATACTGATTTGAAAATGAAAAGTAATATAAAACTAAAATTTAAAAGATTCTCAGAGTACCAAACTTATTTGCACACCTACCTACCCTAATCTAACTTGGAGATGATATATATACTAAGTGAACTCCTTTCTCCAATGCAACCAATAAAGTAAATGACTACATGATTGATTCTTGTTCACTTTTTTGAGTAGGCTGAAAAAACAAAAGGGCCACTCCCATCTTACTTGCCTTTGAACATCAGTGCTCAAACTTTTCCTTAAACTCTGCAACAAACCATTCCTGGCATAACATACTCCTTCTTTAGATGATTCTAAGAAACCAACAAAAGGATCTTGGAACAATACCCAACCCTGAGGATTTAAATAACAAAATTCATATAGGGCTGCTCCTTGTTCCACTTTGTCATGCTCAGGATCCTTCTGAAAGAGAATATCTACACATTCTTCACAGTCATCTGACATGGCATCCTCATTATATACCAATATATTGTCCTTGAGAAAACCTGATATGTCTTGACTGAGTTGGCTGAATTATGTTTGAAGGCCATCATTTTGATGAATAGTAGCACTTTCTAACAATAGGCTTTCTTGAGAAGGTAGAACAACATTAGTATCAATATGTTCTTATGTTTCTTCATGAGGAAATGCTTCAGTACATAAATCAGCATTAGAACAAATAGAAATAATCTCTTCATTACATAAAAATTTAGAGGCTGACTGCATGCTTAGAATCTGATTGATTTCTTCTTCAGTTAAAGGCGGAGGGATTCTTTGTTTTCTTTGGATTGAACAACAATTTTTTTCTCTCTTGAGAAGACTGATCATGAGGCTTAATGTCTTCTTTAGCCTCACACAAAAGATTAGATGAATTATCATTTGTCCCCATAGAGAGATCTTGTGGATCTTCTTTCATTTCCTAATTGCTTTCATTTTCAACTAACTTCTCTTGGTTATCATGAAAGTTAACTTGAGAATGAAATTCATGAATTGCTTCTAAGAGATCCTTAGGATACCAATTTCCTAAATCTTCATCAATATTTACAAGGTAATGTATGAGATCCTCAGATTGATCACAACAATTTTCAGCCAATGATAAAGATGGAGAATATTCTTTATAATGCTCATAAAACACCTTGTGGAAATATTTTAAGGAAAACAAACTACCAGGGTTCAAACCTTCATACCATTCCCTTGCTTTCCCTTCTAATGTTACCATGAACATCTTCATGAGGCAATCCTCATGCCATTCGACTTTCAACCTCCAAGAGTGTATATGAAATTTAGTGAGATGTAACAAAACATCATCAACCTTCTCATCTTGAAAAATAGGAAGATTTATGTCCCAATTTACCTGAGGCATTTTGTGTGGGAATCCAGGAATGTGATCTCTGTTCATTGGAGCATACCTGCGTTGTATTATTGGATCCATCTTGTCAATCAGTCAGAGAGTGGGGTCACTGTATATTCACAACCAATCTGGATTCTTCTACCAATGAGGTCTTTAGGTCAACTGAAAACTATGGAGTCGCTAGGTGGATGATTTCAACTTTCTTGTGTCTGGCTGTTGTCCACCATCAAAAGCCAGATACCAATCTTGGAACATACTTGATTCATACAATATTTTGACTGGGGTTTCTGAGTTATGATGAAATATTAATTTTTTTCAATAACTCAGTCCCCAGTATGGTCGCCATTATGTTATCATTCTATAATTTGTAAGATTGGCAAGAAAAAACGACAGAGGACAACATCAAACCACTTTAGAGTCCTAGACCTAGCCTTCCTAGACTCAGAGAGGGCTCTCTCTGTTTTTATGATTTAGCTTGATAATTATAACTGCTGATATTAGGCTAGTTATAGAAATTATGAGGGTTGTTTGTTTTGATTGATTGTGTGGTCGGACAAATAGAGCTGTGAGACTTAATCCATAGGGCTATGGAGTCATAAGGCTGAATTGTGCATCAAATTTTCAAGGGCATTCATAGGGCAAGCTATTTATGCAGATTGGATCTTACTGGTAGTGTGAATATGAGATGGGAGAAAGTAGTGGGTTTAGAAATAGCTAAAGAGAAGTTAAGAATTATTTAACTATACTTCAAAAGAAAACATTAAGATAACAAACATAAACAGAATTAAGGTGCTCTCTCAACAAATATTAATCTAAATTTTCTGTTTTGAAATAAGATAAATTGATGCACAACATGAAAAGACAGAGGAAAAACATTAACACAAAGGAAAAACATCACCATTAACATAGCTCAAGAATCCTGTGAACGGTCTCTTATTATTGATGCCCAGCTCAAACAGCTACAATGTTGCAATACTTCTTACAATGCAAGTTTCAGCAGGGTCTAATTTTCCAACCCCTGATATTGCTAAGGCATGCAGTATTTATCTAAAGACTAAGTCGGTTGCCCTACCTTACTCAGAAACCTTTCATTGATTACAATTTAGCAGAAAATGGACAAGTGTGGCCATGCAAGGCCTGAACATAAATCTTTGACAACAACACCACTTGCATAATTAATTTTGGGCAGCTCTTCGTAGATCCAAACGCTTCAATGGCTCTTCGTAAGATCAAACAATAAGCTTGGAGGTGGTTGTGATGGTCACGAAGAGGTAACTAATGGTGGCTCTGACATCTGGCCCTGCTTTTCAGAAAACTGGTGTCGGGTAATTATATTTGGTGCATCGCTAGCCATTTTTAATTATTTGGGTGATTATGCCGATGAGTTTGTTGCCTTTTCTATTTCTGCTGTTATAACATAACAATTTTGTAAAAATGCGTTTTCCCGACTCGACCCTTACTACTTGTGCCCCTTTTTTGAATGAATCTTTAATCTTGGTAGCTTTGGCGGTTTTTTAAAACATAAACCCTTTGTTCTTTTAACGATTGGCATAACTTTCCTTCTCTTAGGTAAATGGTGGAAAACCCTTTGAATGTGTGGTCGAGTCCTGCTGTCTTGCTTAGCCCCTTTTTCTTCACAAAACAACGTACAAACCGCATCCACCTGGACTTGAAAATATTTAGGCCTTTTCTCTAAAATAAATCGCATTCGCGCCAACATCGCACTTCGCATTTCGCTGCTTTTCAAATTTTCTTTTACACTTATCTTTTGAAACTTGCAATGCGCGCTATGCGATTGGGCCCCACCGCATCGCACATCGCACTTCGGCGAATTTAACATTTACCTTCGTGGTTATCCTTTAAAACTTTTGATGTGCGCTATGCGATCAGGTCCAACTTGGCATCGCACATCGCACTTCGGCAGCTTTAACATTTACCTTTGCAACTTATCTTTTAAGATTTGCGATTTCCGATTGCGATCGGGTCCCCCCTGGCATTGCACATGGCACTTCACGTTCCATATATTTTACGTTGTAATCTCCTTTTCCTCCTCCGATGCGATTTAACACAGAAAAGGCTCTACATACGGATTTGAAATCCTTTGGAATTTTCCTTTGAAACTACATTGCATCCGAGCCTCTTTATCAAACTTCGCAACCTTTAACGTTTAACAATAACTTATCCTATGTGATCTACGATGTGCGGTATGCGGGCCAGGTCCACGTCATCTTGCCACATCACTACCACATCATTGCCACATCACTGCCACATCATCATAAACTAATTGCGGTATGTGGGGTCTGGGCCACGTCATCTGCCACGTCATCTTGCCATGTCACTTCCACGTCACTTTCCATGTCATCGCCCGCACTTCGCATTTCACATTTTTCGTGACTTATTGCATTGCAACTTAAACAATTTAACTTGCGATTTCTTAACTTATAAATGTAAAACTCGTTGATATGCGATATGTGATTTAATCTCTGTCGTTGATCGATGCTCAGATCCAACGGTCCTCGCTGCTCCCTTGTTGTGGTTTGCCGACTTTGTTTCTTTGGTTGTGCTCGTTCATTTGTTCGTAGAATACTTGGCTCATTCACTACTTTTCCCACGTTCACGACTTGCTCGACATTCACGACTTGACCCGCTTAGCGTTCATGACTCTGCCCAACACGTTCACGACTCTTCCTTTGATGCTTTTCTGCCTTAACTGCTTCTCTGCTGCCTTTGTCTTCGCTAATGGTCTAATGTTGCTCCTTGCCTTTCTGTTGCTTCTCTGCCTCTCTTTTATGCTTTTCTTACTTCATTATTGCCTGATCTGCTCCTTTGCCTTAATGATAGTTCTCGTGCTGCTGCTTTGTGTTCCTTTGCCATCAATGACAATATTTCCAACACATGGTTGTGAGTGTCAATAAGATTCCAGATACTGAGGCAGTATACAACATAAATAGCAGGTCTAGGTGGTGGGTCACTAGTTAGTGAATGAAATGGAATGGGAGCAGAAATGAAGTTTGATCACCATCACACCTTATCAGCAATATTTTCCCCTTCTATTGAACTGAAAGGCACATAGATTCTTTTGAAGCTCTTGACAGTGAGGATTTCCCATTTTTCCTGAAAATAACTGATAGCCATGGAATATTATTTCCAGTATAAAAGACTTGAGAAAATAACCAGTCACCTAGTGATACTGTGAAATACAAGAGTCTAACAGTTTGAATCATGCTAAAAATATGCTCATTTTTAGTTAAAGGCTAATTGTTGAGATAGTTGGCTTTGTGGGTTTAATTCCCATAAATGATATGTTAATAACAGTCTAAGGGTTTTGTGGGTTTTAATTTAGACTTGTCCAGAAAATCCTTGCAAGTTACCAAGATATATATAGCTAATCTAAGGGTTTTGTGGGCTTTAATTTAAACTTTGTGAAGAGAATCCTTGCAAGTTACCGAGATATATATAACTAATTTTGTACTTATCACATTTAAAGTCAAAAAAATTCTGTTATGACAAAATCAACTTAATTCGTCATTACACATTCATATTTTATTTTAAAAGTAAGTTTTTAACATTTTCACTTTTGTCTTGGTCTCTAAATTGAGAAATAGACATCTTTCTTTACTTACAAATGAACTCATTCTAAAAACATAAAGAATTCTAAATTTGTAAGATGGATCACAGAAGCCAAAATTATAAAAACATTTGCTATTATTATCAATCAAGTTGCTATTATTATCAAGCAAGTTATTTTTCTATTAAAATCCATCCCTCTTTTCGAAAATAAGTTTGGGATATTCCAACTTTTTGGGTCATTAGGGGTACCTTCCTCTATTTACTCAAAACGATTATTTTTATCATTTTAATATAAAATTATTTAATAAAATTAAATAATATTAATTAGAGAGATAGATACTTTCCATAAAATTTATTTTCAAATTATTATTATTTAAATCTAATGAAAAAATTCAATATTAAATACTTGTAAATTTTTTTTTTTTTAAAGATTAATTACTTATAATTTTTTTTTTTTTTTTTTTAAATTTCTATATTTTAAAATTAGTTATTGATAAATTTTTAATTATTATAATTTCCATATATTAAGGAATTTCATCTTGTAAAGTTAAGTTTTACTTAACATTTTTGCCATATCAATACTTACTTAAAATAACAACTTTTTACCAAAAAAACAATTTATTTAATTAAATATAAATGGAAAGGACACACATTCACACCAATATTATTGAAAAGCAACTTATAACATCTAAATAATCCCTTTACATTTAATTAATTAATGCAATAAATCAAAATAATTAAAAATTTAGATTGCTTAAATGTATAGTTTATAAAGTTCAGGATTTAAATGTAATTTAATATTTACACCCACCCCAACACACATTTAAATATAAGGGTGTTTTGTTTAATTTTGTAGTAAATTTCTTTGTTGTTTTTAAAGTTTTTATATTTTTAATTTGGATTTATTTAGAATGACTAAAATCTTGTTAATTTGGATTTATTTAGAATGGCTAAAATCTTGAGTATAGTTTTTCCATAGCTATAGGTTTAAATCATGATGAAAATATACTTATCTTTATTTAAGGGTTAATAGTTCAGGTGGTTGACCAAGTGAGTTCAATTCCCATAAATGATATGTTGATATTAGTTTAAGGGTTTTGTTCGTTTTAATTTAGACTTTGTCCACATAATCCTCACAAGTTACCAATATATATATAACTAGTCTAAATGTTTTGTGGGTTTCAATTTAGACTTGGTCTAGAGAATCCTCGAAAGTTACAAAGATATATATAACTAATTTTGTACTTATCGCATTGAAAATAATAAAAATATCTATCATCACAAAATCAACTTAATCTGTCATTACATATTCATATTTTATTTTAGAAATGAGTTTTTAACATTTCCACTTTTGTCTTTGTTTTTGGATTGAGAAATAGACGTTTTTCTTTAATTACAAATGAACTTATTCCAAAAACACTTGTTATTGTTATCAAGCAAGTTACTTTTCAATTGAGATCCATGTCTCTTTTAGAAAATAAGCTTGAGATATTCCAACTTTTTGGGTCATTAATTAAGGAGTACCTTCCTCTATTTATTCCAAAATATTATTTTTATCATTTTAATCTAAAATTATTTAAAAATATATAAATAATATTAATTAGCAATAGATACTTATGTATTTAAAAAAATTATTTTAAAATTATTATTATTTAAATTTAATGAAAAAGTCAATATTAATCACTTATAAATTTTTAATTTTATAATTTCCATATTTTAAGATTAATTATTTATAAATTTCCATATTTTAGGATTAGCTAGTGATAAATTTTTAATCATTATAATTTCCATATATTAAGGAATTTCACATTGTAAAGTTAAATGTTTTACTTAACATTTTTACTATATCAATACTCACTGAAAATAGCAACTTTTTACCTAAAATAACATTTCATTTAGTCCAATGTAAACTGAAAGGACACATATTTATATCATTTAAATAATTTCATATAAATTATAAATTCTTTTGAAAAACAACTTATATTATTTAAATAATTTCATATAAATTATAAAATCTTTCATCATATTATTAAAAATTTGTTTATTTAACTAAATATAACCAATAACAACACACTAATTCGACTCCGATAAACCAAAATTAAAAAATTGTTTATTTAACTAAATATAACCACTAACAACACCCTAATTCGTTTCTTTAAGTCAAATAAACCAAAATTTAGTTTCAATGAACCTTAACCACCATCTTCATAAATAAATAAATATTTAAAATAAACCACTTACAAAAAAAATTCAAAAAATTTACATTATTACAATAAACCACTTACAAAAATTTGGACCATTTTACCAACCATATAGTACAACCCACTAACCCAAAAAAAGGGGTGCACCCATTCACTATCTAACTACCCGGATGGGAAATCTACTCCCCGTAGAGAAAACTCACCTCGTCAAAAGTGAATTACAGCTCGACCAAGTCACATAATAACTGAATAAGGTCCACTTATGGAGTTCCGATCATCCCAATTCACACGCAAAGCAACTTTTTCTCTATTTCCACATTGACTCTAAAAGAAATTCCATTGCCAAATCCGTCACTACCCTTCCGAAAGGACGGAGTTTCAGATTTTAACCACTTTGACCTTCAAATTCCATTGTTAAATCCCTTACTGCCCTTCCTTTAAGGACATACTTTCAGAATGGAACACAGTGCCCTTTTATCTCTGGCGACCCACGTGTTGCAAGGTGAAGGGTAATATTAAATATTTTATGAATGACCGTGCCCTTCACTTTAAAGGGTGGCATTAAATGGTGGTGAGTCGGTCAATTTCGGTTTCGCTCAACGGCATCCTCAGTGCACAGTAAATACAAAATCCTTGTCGCTTTTACTCGGTCCGAAGCGCAGAACTCTCTCGCGAGGATGAGTCCCGAAGTCTAGGGTTTTCACAAATCGGGATTTCTGTTTTTCCGGGTTTTAGAAAAATAAATGAGGGTTTGTCCAGATGAGGGTTTGGGTGAGGGAGCCGTTTTCTGAAATGAAAAATTTTCAATAAGTGCGGCGTTTGTTGCGGTGGGAGAATGGTTGCGATAGGGATGACGATGACGATTTGGATTTGGATTTCTTCTGCTCCTCCTTCACATTCCGATAGCGTTTACCGTTACCTGCGCCTCAGCCTTGGCCTCGACTGCAGCAATTCCGCTTTCCCCGCCTCGTAGATGGGGTAAACAAATTTGATTCAGTCGTTGATGATGGAGATTTTCGATAAACTCATCACCAGCAGTTGTTGAGCTGAGCTGAGCTGAGCTGGTTTGGGTTGTTGTCTCGAAACTCTAATGTCCGACGGCTCAACGCATCTTCTATTCGCCATTATAAATTAAATTCTACTACTAGTCGTTTTCCCTTGTGTCGGTCTGTTCTTCACTGCTGCCACTTGTTACTTGCCACTGCTCATCCATTCATTTTAAGCTTCATCCACAATCTAACATTGCTTCACCTTTCTTGCTCTCTGTTAAGCTAATTAACCCGCCATTCTTTAGCCACGTTGTTAGGAGAACGAGCCACCACAGAGAAGCCGTGTTTTATTTTCAATTGTCAGAAAGCTTGCGTGGACACGGAGACTCTATGTCGTAGCGTAGCTCTTGCCCAAGAGATATTATTGAATATTAATAGCGCCCCCCCCTTTTTTTGTGCTGTGGGTGGAGAGAGAGAGAGCTTCCGGGGCACAAAGAGGCCGGAACCCAGCCCTCGCCCTCAATACTTGAATGCCTTGTTTCCTGGATAATACAGAAGTTTGTATTCATCACTAGGGGTTACTCAATACACGAATCTAGGGCTTTTGATGACTGGAAGTGTGAGAATACTACTAAGAGTTATTATTGAGTGTCGAATGGAAGAACAGACGAGAGAATTAAGAGAACAAGAGTTGTAGGAGTAAACATGGAAGGATCAGGATCAGATCAAGATGCTGCTGATCAGCAAAATCCAGCGAGGAAGCGTTATCACAGACACACTGCACACCAAATTCAGGAATTGGAAGCGTAAGCCCACACCATTATTGTTACTACTTTAGAGTTCTTAATGTCCTACTCTATAGGAGATTACATATTGGTACTAGGATCTGAAGTTGTTTTGTCATGTAGGTTGTTCAAGAAGCATCCACATCCCGATGAGAAACAAAGGCTTCAGCTCAGCAGAGATCTGGGTCTGGAACCCCGGCAGGTTAAGTTTTGGTTTCAGAATCGCAGGACCCAAATGAAGGTGAGAGATAGCTCGGTTTTTTGTTCTTCAAATATTAACCAATTTCAGAATATTAGGTTTTGCTTAGCTTTTGCAACTCTACAGGCACAGGGCGAGCGTGCAGACAATAATACACTTCGTGCAGAGAATGAGAGAATAAGAGGTGAGAATCTGGCCATTCGAGAGGCCCTCAAATATGTGCTTTGCTCAAATTGTGGAGGACCTCCTACTGGAGAAACATCATTTGAAGAACAACAACGCCTACGTTTGGAAAATGCTCGCTTGAAAGAAGAGGTATATTAGCAATCACAATCTTGTTTAATCAAATTTAAGAAAATGTTTGCAACTTTTTTTTTCTTTTTTCTTTTTTCTTTTGTGGGTTTTAAAGAAGACTAGTACATTTGACATCATCATATTGCAGCTCGATCGTTTGTCTGGTATTGCTGCAAAGTACATTGGGAGGCCTAACCAAACACAAGCTTCTTTACATCCAATTTCAGTGCCCTCCTTGGACCTGGGCATGGTAGGCTATGGAGCACAAAATGTTGGGCCTTCAACTGATATTATCTCTCCGAGCCAATCTTTAGGTGATTTTGCCATGCCCACGGGTTTTGCTTTAGAGAAGAATCTAATGAGAGAGCTAGCAGTTAATGCTTTGGACGAGCTCACAAACTTGGCACACACAGACGAACCGCTGTGGATCAGAAATTTGAATGACAATAAAGATGTTCTCAGTTTGGAATGTTACACAAAGATATTTCCGAGAGCCATGGAGTCTAAGGCCTACAATGTCAGGAAGGAGGTATCGAGGGACTCCGGCTTGGTAATACTCAATGGGCATTCATTGGCCGATATCTTCATGGACACGGTAAATAAATAAACAAATAAGTAAATTTCTCAAACATTCTCAAATCAAATCCCTTGTGCAACTGATTGCTTTAATCTTGCAGAATAAATGGATTGAAATGTTTCCAACAATTGTGGCTAGAGCCAAAACAATAGAAGTTCTAATTCCTGGAACTCCTGGGACCAGAAATGGCTCATTACAGCTGGTATGAAGTGAAAAATTATGTGAAAGTGAAGTTCTGCTAAATGTTTGATTCTAGTTTGCCCATTAATCTTTGAATGCAGGAGCTCTCATGGGAAAAAAATTGTCATTTTTGTGTTCGCAGATGTATGCCGAACTGCATGTTCTATCACACTTAGTTTTACCGCGTGAAATTTATTTCCTCCGTTATTGCCATCTATCTCCCGATGGAATATGGTCAATTGTAGATGTTTCTGTGGACAATATTATTCAGAATCCACAAGCGTCGCTGTCACGCTGCCGCAAACTTCCTTCAGGCCTTGTTATTCAAGATATGCCCAATGGTTATTCTAAGGTGAAGAAATATTATGAAATGTTAAATTTCCAATTTTGGTCTCCAAATTTCTTCCTGATTTTTATTTTATATTTTGGGGTTCATTCAGGTTACCTGGGTAGAGCATGTGGAACCTGAAGATCGAGCAGGCGTTCATCGCTTGTATCGACAACTAGTCAACAGCGGAATGGCATTCGGTGCGCAGCGCTGGTTGGTGACTCTGCAGAGGAACTGCGAAAGGCTTGCCAGTCTCATGGCCGCTAACATGTCTGCAAGAGAACCCGGAGGTACTCGATTCGATTCTTTGTATTAATCAACGCCGAAATGTGTGGGTTAAAAGGTTAAGTCTCCAAGTAATATCTAGTAGTACGTGCCCCTCATAAATTCCCTTCCCTTCCTTGTGTTGGGCAGCAGTTTCTTCCCCAGATGAGCGGAGGTTTCTGATGAGGCTGGCGCAGCGTATGACGAGCACCTTCTGCGCCAACATTAGCGCGTCAACAGCCCAGCGGTGGAGCGCTGCATCCGGATCAAATGATGACGGTGTCCGCCTTACTACGAGGAAAAACGCAAGTTCCACTGGCAGTGTTCTCAGCGCTGCCACTTCTCTCTGGCTGCCAGTTTCTCCTCAGCGAGTGTTTGAATTTTTTAGAGATAAACGAAACAGGCCCCAGGTAATTATGAACTAGTTACTCCTTTCAAGTTTCAACTTAACCCAGTTTATTTTTGAAACTTGTGCTATGATAGGGATTATTTTTTTTGGAAGTTTCAGAAAAATATTATTCTAGTGCAGTTTAATATTATTTTTAGCACAATTTACCTTTAAAGTTTTCTGACCAGTGTCTGAGAACTTATCTCCTGGATCTTATCAGTCCGGATAATTTATATTTACTATTTTAGTGTAGCTATCTGGCAAGATTTCCAATCCAGATTTCATCATTGTGAGAAAAGTGAATATACATTTCCAACATAAACAAAACAACAAATAACATTTTTAGCTAGCATCATCCCAAACCAGCCATGGCTCATGCCCGCAGCAAAGATTTCCAATCTAGATTTCATCATTGTGAGAAAAATGAATATACATTTCCAATATAAACAAAACAACAAATTAACATTTTTAGCTAGCATCATCCCAAATCAGCCATGGCTCATTCCCGCAGCAGTTATCTTCTTTTTCCACTCTCACAATGAGATAAACAAAAATCTAACAGTGGTAGAAAAACTGATTTGGTATCTAAACACAGTACCAGAGAGCTCTAGCATGCAGCGTTGCACCTGCATTTTTGGCAAATCATCTTGCTTCTGTTATCTGATGATGGGTGAAGTGTTCACCTGAAACTTCGAATTATTATCTAGCTCATGCCTGCAGCAGCTATCTTCTTTTTCTACTCTCACACTGAGATAAACAAAAATACAACAGTGGTAGAAAAACTGATTTGCTATCTAAACACAGTCTCAGACAGCTCTAGCATGCAGCATTACACTTGCATTTTTGGCAAATCATCTGATAATGGGTGAAGTGTGTTATCTGATGATCGGTAAAGTGTTCACCTCAAAAGTGGGACTATTATCTGTTTTTAACACAGTTTTCTCCAAAAACTTCCTTTTCAATATAAATCCAAAATTTTCACCTGAAATGATTTCTCCTTAAACATTGTGGGTGCAGTGGGATGCAGTTTCTGGTGGGAATTCAACGGAAGAGGTTGTAAATATTGCAAATGGGTCCCATCCTGGAAACTGTATTACTCTTTTGAGAGTGAGTTTGTGCTTTTTGGTTTCATCTCTATTATTTCTTTTAGATTGATGAATGGGAGCTCTGCAACTAGAAATTTGAACATCAACTAACATGTGAATTCATGGAAATTGACAGGCTTACACTGTTATGCAGAATAACTTGTTTATTATCCAGGAAAGTTGCACAGATTCTTCAGGGTCCCTCATAGTGTATGCACCAGTTGACATAAATGCTATAAAGGCCGCAATGAATAGTGGGGGTGACCCATCTATCATACCCGTACTTCCAGCAGGCATCTCTATTCTGCCCGATGGTTCAGACAACAGGAGAATGCAGGCATCTTCTAGCAACAGCAGCAGTATTGGTAGCCCTAGCAACACAGGAGGAGGCTCATTATTGACGGTGGTATTCGAAATACATGTTGGAAATTCACCCTCCTCAAACATGGAAACCCACGCCACAACTGTCAATCACATCGTCTGCAATGCGGTGCAACAAATAAAAGCTGCATTGCATTGTCTAGATGTCTGAGGCAGCCATATGCTGCATCATCCCCATTAATTACTTTGCTGTACACAGTGATAACTTCATTTTGAGTTTTTAACCATAGGCCTAACATCATCATCGTCAGTGCGTCTTAGAATTTTACCTCTACAAGATTAATATCTAGAGGATTGGATAATTACAGCACACAGCTCACATTGAGCGGGGCGTTGGATTCCAATCTGTATGATGCCCGAAGGAGAGATATTTTGATGGCAGCAGCCAAAACGGGCTAATCTATATTTGGCTAGTACTACTTTTGCAAAGGCAGCCTTGGGGGAGTCAAGAACGCACCACACTCAATCTATCCTTGCTATGTGGTAAAGCTGTCAACAATTTTTATTATCATGCACAGACTACTCAGTCAGTACTCGCCTTCTGTCAAATTCCTGATGGAGAGAAGAGTGTTTAAATGCATGTGCTTCACCACACAGCAAGGGTAATGGTTCGGGCATTGACTTCCTGCCCATGATGTCAGGGAGGGAAAACATATTGGCAAATTGCAATAAAACAACAACCGGTATCGATCTCGGAGTACTAAAGCTCCCTTTGATTCTTTTTGTGACAGACACACTAATTAGTTATTCAGTATATTAAGCAATTTGCTTGTGTTTAATGTTCATCCAGATTCCACTTTTGCTTATGGTTTATGGCAGTTTGAATTTATTTTAATAGCAGCAGTTTAGATTTATGGCTCATGTACCATTCTATCTTAAATTCCAACGCGCTTGCAATGCCCAGCATCTAAGAACAGTAAATGCTATCAGTACTAGACACTGGCAGCCCATTGGTTTCACATCCCATCTCATTTACTTGATTCTCTTCGTGCACTTAAAGAAATCGGACAAATTTCAAAAAGTGATCTGTTGGTAATATGTATTAGTTCACAGCTGTTCAGGAAAAAGCCAAAACCCAATAGTATTTCACAGTCCCAAGGATTTACACCAACAAAATCCAAAACTTATTATTTATAATAATTAAAGAATGAGTAGAAGTATTTTTTAATTTTTAGAATATAATTTTGAAAAAGCCAAAACCAAAACCTAATAGTATTTCATAGTCCTAAGGATTTACTTCAAAAACTCCAATTTATAATAATTGGAAAAGTATTTCATAGTCCAAGTATTTATACCAAAAACTCCAAAACTTATAATAATTAGAGAATGGTTTGAAGTATTTTTTAATGTTTAGAATATATTGTTGAATGAAAGCAACACTTCTGATTTTATATCTAAATTTTTATTACATTAATATATTTGTATTTTATTGCACATAAAAACTCCAAAACATATAATAGTTAAACAACATTTCCACACAGACAACGCCTCAATATTTCATAGTTATAGTTTTTGTTTTATATTGTATTGTATTGACTTGAATTGAATTTAGTAACACTGTTGGTATCTTTGGTATTTTTACTACATTGAGATTCACCGTGTGTTTATAAACTTGTACAGATCGTTCATTTTACAATTCATTGAGTTTCCCAATCGCAAGTAATAAATAAATGAACACCGTACTGTACAACTAAACTAATTCCCGAGACCCATTTTTTACGTTATGATAAGCAGACGAGTAGTGTGCTTCTAAATAGATAAACTGTTCTCGATCTCTTCCACACATGAACTGGGCCGTGCATACATTGCATTCGGGAATAAATTTAACGCTCTGGATGATCAGAGAGCATATTTTAACAATTGAAAATTCTGACAATGAGAGTTTGATGCTAATTGTTGAGCAAATATGGCCTGTACGCCTACAATAGTGGTGCATTTTGAAACGATAAGGATTATGTTCGCTTACTTCGAAGTATCAAATCAGCGTTATTGAGGTAATCATTAAAGATTTGACTGCTATGAGTTTTGCAATCATTGTAATCTTTTACAATCAGAAAGTAATTACATTGAATTTAAATATCATTAAAAAATATAGTTGTATTTGAGCAGAAGACAGTTGGATAGATTTGTTTTCATTTCAACTAGTATTTGAAGTGGTTCATATTGTTCCAATGATCCTTATTTTTTTTTTGAAAGTGTGGATCATTCTGCCAATGAACCTTCTTTTGAGTCACAATGACTCTTCTCCACATCTTTCTGACCATTATTATAATTACATACTTATTTGGCTTCTGATCCTTAATTTTTTTTTGAAGTGTGGATCATTATGCTAATGATCCTTCATTTTATTTGCAATGACTCTTCTCCACATTTTTCTGACCATTATTATAATTGCATATTTATTTTTGAAGTGTGGATCATTCTGCTAATGACCCTTCATTTTATTTGCAATGACTCTTCTCCACATCTTTCTGACCATTATTATAATTACATATTTATTTGGCTGATGCTCTAATTTCAGTTGGATATTTTTGTGTATATCATCCAATTTTAAATAATTTATCTGTATAATCTGTTTTTCAAATTTGTTTATTTTCAGTTGGATATTTTTGTGTATATCATCCAATTTTAAATATATTATCTGTATAATCTGTTTTTCAAATTTGTTTATTTTCAATTATGATATCTTTCTGAACGTTATTATAATTACATATTTATTTGGATTCTTATGATCCAATTTCAGTTATTATAATTACATACTTATTTGGATTCCTATGATCTAATTTCAGTTAGATAATATTTTCATGTATCTCATTTTATTTTAAATATGTTATCAATTTTTTCAAATTAGTTTTTTTTTTTTTAATACTCTATTTGCATCATTTAATAATAGAAATACACTCTTTGCATCATTTAATTATTATTGTATTATTGAATGAAAATTTCACTAGTTTTTAAAATATTTTTTAATATCATAGATAAAAGTTCTTTAGGATAAATCACATCATTATGATTAGGTGTGAAAGAACTTTTATCTACATTATGAATCACAAAAGTCTTAGATCTAACATTTTTTATTATTTTTAACAATGATCTGACCTAATTTCAGTTTGTAATTTTTTAGCTTTAAAATAATTACAAGGTTCTAGATGTTCTATGCCATGTCATTAGACTTTCTATGCCATTACACATGGTAATTACAAGATACTAGACTTTCTATGCCATGTCATTAGACTCTCCATGCCATTACACATGGTATGGTGCTTACTCAATGAGGAGTTTATAAATGTAATAGGTAAAGACACTATTATAGTTTGTAATTATTTAGCTTAAACATAATTACAAGATACTAGACTTTCTATGCTATGTCATTAGACTTTCCATGCCATTACACATGGTAATTACAAGATACTAGACTTTCTATGCCATGTCATTAGATTTACTGTGCCATTACATTAGACTTTTCATGCCATTACACATGGTAATTACAAGATACTAGGCTTTCTATGTCATGTCATTAGACTTTCCATGCCATTACACATGGTATGGTGATTACTCAATGAGGGGTTTATAAATGTAATAGGTAAAGACGCTATTATAGTTTGTAATTATTTAGCTTAAAAATAATTACAAGATACTAGACTTTCCATGCCATTACATATGGTATGCTACATAGTCAACTAAGATTTTATAATTGTAATAGGTAAGAATACCATTATAGTTTGTAATTATTTAGATGTAGCCTTAAAATAATTACAAGATACTAAACTTTCCATGCCAATACCCATTGTATGGTGTTACTCAACTAGGACTTTATCAATGTAATAGGTAAAGACACTGTTTTATTAATATTAATTTTTGTTTAGAAAATGTATCATTATCAAGTCTATATATAAATTATTATTATAAATTATAAATTAATTTAATTTGATAAAATTTCACATTAAGTAATAGGTAATTACAGTTAATATTAAACTAAACTCCTCATTGAGTAAGCACCATAAATTATTAATGCCCCAAACTTGAATTAACTAAGCTAACCGAGTGATAACAACTATTTCAACCCAATGAACTCATTCAAGTTGTATGTTGATGAAGGATTTCAATTTTCCTCAATTTGATTAAGGTAAAATAAAAAAATTGAGACTTTCTTACTATATTTTCAACAAGTAAGTCTCGAGTAAGAACAAACAGATTTTTCAAGGAGCTATCTCTTGATTGATACCTCAAGTGAGTTTGAGCACCAACGAGCCTTTGGAGAAAGAGCAGAGGTATGTGTGTATATACTTGGGAGACGAAAGGTTATTTTGGGAATAAATGTGTCGTGGATTCTTCTTGTTGAAGGCATAGAATACATCTATTGGGACCATACCATCCTTGAGCAATGAGTACCTCACATGTGAGGAGCTTGTTGCTAAGGATGAGCCCATAGGAGATTTTCACTTTGAGTGATGCATTGGTTTTCCACAGGACCTTCCACCAACGAAGCTTCTGCCCTTCAAAGTGATCTTCTATGCAAGATTTGTAGCCTAGTTTGGTCGTGAAAGCTACCATTGTTGGCTTTTTGACCCCCAAAGTGTGTCAAAAGTCTCAGGCTTAAGAGTGATGAAGTTGTGTAATAAGAGTGACATGTATCGCTCCCATTCCTTGTCTAGGCCAATAGTTTGAGCTGTCTACCATATATATATATATATATATAGAGAGAGAGAGAGAGAGAGAGAGCATGATATGTGACTCTCCATGTGCCATATTAATGGGATGATACTTGGGCTTTTCATTTCCTAAACCAATTTTGTATATTCCTTATTGTTGATATTTTTGACCCCAAATTTGTTCCTAGTGATTAAGTTCACTTGGTTATCCATCATAATTTTTTCATGCGACAGGAGGAAACAATTTAGCTTTGCAAATGGTTTTTTAGAAAACTAGTTTCTTTCAAAAATGAAATATTTTCATGCAATATGTGGAAATAATTTATCTTTTCAAATGATTATTCAGAGTGCTAGATTCTTTCAAAAGTTGATGCCAATATGTAGAGCATCACTCTATGGAATGGGGGACAATTTGTAGAAATTATATACAAGATGCATGTATATATCCAGATTCTCCTACCTGACAATATTTATCTTCTTGCTAAATATAGAATCCTTCCATTGTTAATATTTTGTGGAAATTAAAACCAATTGCAAACACATGAAGCAATAAAAAAAAATTGCACATAACACAGTTGTTTAACGGGAAACCCTGAAGCAAAAAACTCCAATTATCATATATTATGTATCACGGAGATCATGTAACAATCTCATACAAAGCTTAGTACATCAAGCTCTTAGTACAATCAATCGTCACACACTAATCAGAAGAAATCTGCAAATCCATGCACTGATTTCTTGCCCCCTGATAGCCTGCGTCCATTGTGCAATCCCTGCTGAAGAATAGCTCTGAATGAATTCGAATCTCCCTTGCTTGGACTGCGCAATCCTCATTGGCAACTCCAATGTGTGTGTGATGCAATCAATGTATCACTATAGTCACAACAGATAGTCCATCTTGACCTTTCACCTATCTCTCCACTGGGTCTCCACTGGAATTGACATGCACTGTAGTTAACTACTGTATTGTTCAGATGATTAATGAGTTATTATTTGTGAATTAATTAACTAATTAACTCACTCCACTCTCACTAGTGTAATTTTCAGTTAGACTAGATATAACTAGCTCAACTGAGTTTAACTTCATTAACTGAGTTAAATTGAATGACAACTCCATGAACTACTCTTTCAACTCTGTCATAACTTTCCCACTTCAGTTCTAACTGACTCCTCCATGCATGAACCACCAGTGAACCCTAGGAATTGCGTAATTCCTTCAGCGCAATGATTTGCCATATCTGTACACTGAAATTAAGTGCTCAAAGAGAATAAGTTGATGTTTATTGTCAGATTATTATTAAGAGCTAATAATAATCGACACTTCTATTTTTAGATTGACGATCTATAAATAGACTTCGCCCAATATTATAAAAATATTATTTTATCTATATTTCCAGCTTGACCAACCATCCACAAATAACATCCTGCAACTTCTGAAATATGATCACCATGTCTAAAAATAGACATAGTTTAAAAATAGACTTGCACCAGCAAATAGCCTGCGAGCCCACTTAGTAAAGGTCACTGATTTTCACTAAGCTCATCATCTTGTTGAATCTCAACAAAATTGTGTGATAATAGTGGAGAAATTTCACTACATAAACAAATAGCGAGATCATTACCACCTTGATTACATTGTGGTAAGGAAGAGTATTCATTACCCTACATGGATTGGGATACAAACATGCGATGGAATTGGAGGAATTTTATCGCATAAAATCTTACTTCATGGGAAGAGTATGGCATGTGACTCTTCATGTAACATATTAATGGGATGATACTTGGGCTTTTCATTGCTTAATTCAAAGACCGCTTGTTTATTTGTTTTATTATTAATAGTTTTTACCTCAGCTTTGTTCTTGGTGGTTAGGCTGGCATGGTAATACATTATTTATATATTTTAGTATTAATAGTTTTTATCTTAACTTTGTTCTTGGTAGTTAGACTTGCATGGTAATCCACCGCTCAATTGTTTTCATTCAATATCCGAAAACAATTTAATTTTGTAAATGAATTTTTTGGAGCACTGGTTTATTCAAAAAGTTGAATTGTTTTCGTGCAATATGTGGTAACAATTTATCTTTACAAATGATTCTTTAGTGCGCTAGATTCTTTTAAAAATTGGCGTTGAAGTAGATCATTCATTATACTAAATGGAATTGGATACAATTGTGTGATCATGATAGTGGAAGACTTTTGTTGCAATTGGCGTTGAAGTAGATCATTCATTATACTAAATGGAATTGGATACAATTGTGTGATCATGATAGTGGAAGACTTTTATTGCATAGCCATGGAGAAACCTTCACATGATTTAAATTTTTTTTTTTCTTACATGATTTGTTAATTAGATTGTCTTTGTAATTGTGTTATAACTTTTAGGAGTGACACTTTTGCAACATGGGTAAGTCTAAGTCTAAACTTGTAACATTTTTACTAATTAATTTTACACTTGGTAAATTATTAGAAAAAATTAAATTAAAAGAGAAAATAAAATTTATATTATATTTATTTGATTTAAAACATTTATTAAAATTATTTAATGATTATTTTTACTAATCAATTATTTTAGGCGTTTGAAATTATAAAATTATTTAATGCATTTGAGTTATTATAAAATTGTTTTGATGAAGAAAATCAAATTTACACCATATTTTTTGTATGGTTTATGAAGAGGAAGAATTCAATTAACATAATATGAAAGATTGTTTAAACTATGATATTTAAGGTTCAGAGGGGCGTATGTAGGCACCTAGTGATCATACCAATAAGAAACTAGCATAATTGTGAATTCTTCTAATTAAAAAAACTAATAAATATATTTTTATTTAATTATTTTATGATTTTCAAATAAATAAAATAAAATTTCTTAATCAATTATTTTAGGGTTTGGGAGTCATAATATTGTTTTTACGAAGAAAATCATTGTCTTGTTTTTATGATTTATGAAGTATTTTTATGAGTAAGAATGAGTTGCTAAAGAAAATCTAAATTTATGTTTTAATGTATAGAGGTCCACTCATAGATGAAATGGTTTTTTGGGCTAGAATCTAGTGATAAAATTTGTAAAAAAATTGTGATTTCTTCTTGTTTAAAATGCACTTTTGAATGCATAAATGGATTCAACACCTAAAAAATCCCTTGAGGCACATTAAATTTGAAGATTAAACAACTTAAACTTATGGTTCTTAAAAAACCTACCTTAATTTGGGAAAATTGACCAAAAAAGAAAGTTTTGAAAAGAGCCGTTTCAACTATTAGTTAGACTAGAGAGAGAGTGTGTGTGTTGTACTTGCATGACAAATAATCAATTTTTGTCACTACTACTATAACCCCTAGGTGGGTCCTCGCTACGCCTTGCATGAGGCCACAAGTTTGACATCTCAAGGATTCAGTCAATCACTACCACTAGAACCCCTAAGTGGGTCCTCACCGCCCCTAGCACGAGGCCACAGGTTGGACATTCGAGAGATTTTGAACATGTGACCTTGTACTCACATTACTTTACATTTTCATGGGCTTTACAAGTGAGCTCCATCAAGGGGGTTTATATATAAGAAAAACATAGGGGTAGAAGCTTTGATCCACTTATGTATGCACAAGCCACAAATCCATTTAATATAGTCTTGCTAGTTGCAACCACAAATTGGATTAATGGAAACTATCTGAAGGTGGTGTCTCTATGGCTTCAATTTAGGCTTTCATTGGAATTGAACCTTGCCAAATGACGAAACTCTTTACTTTTGTCACATAGCATTACATTTAAAAATAATAAAGTAATACTTTAACAAATTAAAAATAGTAATAACAAAAAAATGGTGTCGTAAATAAATTACTTTATTTTCCATCTTAATTTTACATCAATTTTAGATAAAGAGATAAAATAATTGAAAGTAAGAAAAAAAATCATTTTAGTATGAGGGAGATATGTACTTTCTTCACAACTTAATATGGAATTGATAGAAAATAATATTATTGATATTGCATGATGTTTAATTCATTTAATATTTAGTTTACATGTAATATTTAAATAATATATATTTTAATAACAAAAAATTATTTACTATTAGTCATGAACAAAATATTTCTATGTCCATAATAAAGAAAAATAAAGTAATTTAAGTAAAAAAAAACTCTTGTATTTTCATTTAGATGTGTAATTTATTTCATTTGTAAGATGAGTTGATATTTAGGATTTAAAAAAAATAATAATAAAGAAAAGTTTAATATGGGTTATGCATCAAATATTTCAACATGCAGGTTGAGTAAAATATTTTAACATAAAACATACATGGAGAAAGATGTTGAGAAATCCGTAGGCTTCTAATTTAAATTAGATTTCTCTTTCTATGATCTTTATTTTGATCTTCTTCATCAAGCAATTATCAAATATACAAACATGAAGATAACAATACACAAGAAACACACTATATAGGCTCCAAGCCACCGTAAAACACCTCCAAGGAGAAAACCCAAAAAAAAATTCTCTTCTTATAGAATAAGATCAAAGTGAGATATACAAAACCCATGACCTAAGACCCATGACCTGGTAAGCCAAACACTCCTTCTGCACAACAAATCCAACAAGAGATAAGGAAAAACTTCCACAAAACCTTTATCCATTTTAGACTTCGACCCCCCTTTTACGAAATTTCAAACCCAATAGAGAGAATTGTGTGTGTCTAAATACTGGTGCGGATAGACATGTCTTCTGGGCAGTCTGGCATCTAAAAAGGTTTTTGACCCAAATTACATATTTAAAAATCCCCTTTTCCTTTTTCTTTACAATAGGTCCAAATAGGACTTTGACTTTTGACTCAAGAAATCCTAGAAGCACAAAGAATATACTGATCTAATAAAATAATAATAATACAAATTCTTTTTCTTCTTTTACATAAAATATACAAACATATAGGTTCAAAGATCATTATGAAGAGTGAACGTAGTTACATTTTCTAACAAAAGAAAATGTGAGAAAATTCTTATTCCATTAATAGGTGCTTTCTAACTCAAGGTATGAGGGAGATTTTACAAACTAAATATGGTAATCCTCTCAATGTTTAATTTGGATTTGATATATAATATTTAAAAAAATATTAATAATAAAAATAATGAGAGAGAGAGAGTATTGTCAAAACCAACATAGATTCATCTAATTTGTGATCTAGCAAGACTTGAGAGGAGTCAAATCTCTCTAAATATGAACCTTTCATCAAATTATGGAGTGAAAAATAGATTTACATTTTGAGAGATTTGATCTCTTAAGGCTTAAAATAAAATAAAATATTAAAAAGGTAACTAATGTTATAAAATATTTAAATTTAAAATAATTATTATTTTATAATTACATTATTGAAAATTTATCGAATATTTAAGATTTAAATAACTTGACAAAAAAATTCCCTTTTTAAATATCTTTTTATCATTCAAGGTGTTACTTTTCAAGGATTTTTAAACCCAAAAAACCCTTATTAAATATGAACTAATATTGATAATATACTTAAACTAAAAAAGCTTATTAAATATTAATTAATATTGATAACATGCGAGTATGAAATCGATTTGTTACTTTTCAAGGATTTTTAAACCCAAAAAACCTTATTAAATATTATCTAATATTGATAATATCCTTAAACTAAAAAACCTTATTAAATATTAATTAATATTGATAACATTCGAGTCTGAAATTGATTTAATTATAGTTTTATTTATTTATTCACTAATAAATAAACTTTTATTTACTTATTTTATGATTTGAAAGAATTATTTTAATAAAAGTAGTGACGACCATTTTAATAGTTTTTAAAGAAAATATTACAGAAAAATTAAAAGATATTGGAAATATAACTTATCCTCTCAATTGTTTAAGTTAAATTTAACACAATCATTATTTTAGAATTGCAACATTGAACTCTTATTAGAAATTTAAGATTTATTAATGAATCAACCTGAAAAAGTTAAATTAAAATAATTATGCATTTTTTGTTTTGTTTTCAGGAGTGTTGTTTTCATCTAGGAATATCTTTTATTTCATGTAACATGACTCATGTTTACCTAACATTCCAAAATTTTTCTCTAGTGATTTGATTGGGAGGTATAATTTTTTTGTTTATAAATTTTGATTTAAATATTTTCCCACTACATTTCTGCCTTATTAGAATTAAAAAAAAAAGATGAAGGTTTTCTACCATTGATTTACATATGCTCCTCACTTCACACTTCAAGTGAACTTAGAGAAACATAAACAGATCCAATTGTTTATAACTTTCCTTGATGCATACTTATGGGTTTATTTGATTTTTTTTTAGCATTATTCTTGGTTAATTGATTTGTATGAGATCTTAATCAAAATGTGCTTGAGGGTTTGTAAATTACAAGTGTTAAAATTGAGTTTTTGAAGATTTTATGTTAATATTTAAATACACAAAGCATGAAATTAAACTTTGAAATATACATAAACAATAGAAAAATGTACCATAATAATAACCACAACACAATAAATGATGAAGGAGTTCACTCCTCCTGGGCTACGTCTACAATGTAATCCTAGCCGACCTAACATTAATAATGTAAGGGCACAATAATAACAATATGGGGGTTAAAGGGGTACAACAATAACAATAAGGGGGGCTACACTAACATAATAAGGGACTACCCTATTAATATAGGAACTTAACATGCCCCTCTCCTTCAAACAAGTGTTGTCCTCAATGCTTGATTATTTCTTGATGCTTTTGTATAAAATTCTCATCCTCCCATGTGGAATATTCTACAGGAAAGTTCTTCCACTTGCTGAGATACTTTGAAATTGATCGTACTTGTCGAGTTCTTGTTTCTGTGACTGCTTCAAAACTTCTTTCGATGTGATGTTGATCTTCCTGTAGATTCTGCACCAAAGTTGGGTTATCCTTTGAGAGTTGGAGAACTTGTTATTGATGCTCGATGTGATATTTCACTAATTTATTATCCATGTTAGATATTATTTGATCCTTCAAACCATCCAAATTAGCCTCCATTTCTGCTATTAAACCATATATTTCATCTTCGGTTGCTCTTCGTAAGATCGAAATTTGTTGCACTTGGTACCGTAATTTTGATATCTCATACTGCAATTCTTCCTCTTCATGTGTCATAGTATATCTTTTTGAGGGATTAATGGGTATGGAATTATTTTTTGAGGCATTATAGAACCCAATACTGATAAAAATTCTAAAATATTCCCTTGGAATCACTTCAAACTTCTTTTTCAAACAAACGTTATGCAATTTTAAAAAAATACACACCTTTTTCTTGATTTTGATGAGCTCGATATTGAAACTGAATTATCTATCTGGTTTTGGATCCTCAATATCTAAATTTTTTCCCTATGGTAGCCCTATGAATCCTCTTTCAAATGCCACAGGTCTGACCTGATTTGGATTCTTCAAGACAAATTTATGTCTAATATCTCATAATGACCTAATTATGGATTGGTTCAGTAGAGTGAACTTGTACGACTTACCACGTGTCACTGTTTGCTCCTTTGGCTCTGAAATTGATAGGTAGGAAACTAAAATCCGTGCACTTCTAGTCACTTTTTACAGAATTCCAATCCGATGCTTAGAGAGAGAGTTATGAAGATTTTCCCACGATCACCTCTTTGAGATGAAATTCGAGAGCTTGAAAAAGACCTAACTTCCATAGATGATATCTCCAAATGTTAGTATGAATCCTTTGTCGAAGTGTACGAAAAAAGACCACTTTAGCTACACATAACTAATATCCCTAACATCAAAAGTGGCTGCCAATATCTTCAGATCTGCAGTTAGTTGATCAAGAAAAGAGCTGCAAAAAACCAGATCTATGCATAGAAAGACATTAAGCAATAAAAAGAAGGGTTTGCTCCATATATCCAATAGACAATACAAGAACAATTTTTGAAAGAATTTTTTGTATTAAGGGCACCTGGGAGGAAAACAAGAAGATGTTTCCAATTCTCCTCAATGGGATGGGTTCTTGGAAGTCCTCAGCACTTCCGATCTAGAATCTCTCTCTCTTGTTGGTGTAGAAAACCCAGACAAAGATAGAACTCAAAGGGAGCTCACACAGCAAATAATGTAGAAAAATGTGACCAAGTGTATAGATCCAGAGTGATCTAATAGGTAACAAAAGGTGAAGAATGGTAGGAAAAACCCTCCTATTTATAACAAAATATTGGGTCATTCTAGATCTTGGTGCATGATTAAAATAATGTTAACCAAATATAGATCCACCTTTTATGGAATATTTTATTATATTTGTTGGAGGAAAAAAGTATTTGACTTGGGTCAAATCCCTTTATTTGTTAATAATAAATAAATAAATGATTTATTTATCTTTTTAAGGAAGTGGTTGAAGGATAATTAAATAAATGATGATTTATTTAATTATTTGTGGGTGATTTGGTCATATTTAACAAGGAATATTATCTAAATAAGATTTAAATAATTATTCCTAGAAGATAATAAGATAAATAAAGGTTTATCTAATTAATTTCTTTGTTTTGGGTTAAACATGACTAGGAATAATAATTAAATTATGGTTTAATTAATTATTCCATGAGGAAAATCAAACAAAATAGGTTTGTTTAATATTTCCTTTCGGGGTTTCCTATTTAGACCATAAACAACCTAATAAATGTGGTTTATTAAGTTATTTTACATAGTGAAAGCAATTTTACTTGGGGTAAAATTGGTCTTACATGGTGTACTTGGGTCCATCTATTGATAATAGGTTAGATGACCCAAAAAATGGTGTAACACCAAAAATATTGCGAATCAAGCTGTGAGATTTTGCAAAAATATTCCTCAGGATTTCATCTTCGCGCTACAAACATTTGAGCTTCTAAACCTTCGTATAAAAAAAAATATAGCGAAAATTCTGCGATGACCTTTTTACGCGAAATTCAGGATCCTGCAAAAAGCCCTAACTTCCACAAATCATATCTTCGACAATATTGTGAACCAAGCTTTGAAATTTTGCGATGACATTCCTCAAGATTTTAGCTTCACGCTCTAACAATTTCAGCTTCAGAAACTTCGTAGAAAAATTTTTGTAGTAAAAATGCTACGATGACCTGTTTGGAGTAGCGAAACTATAATATCCCTAATTAGCCCAAGCTAATAGGAATACTCAATTTTGTTTTCATTTTCTTGTTACAAGAATAAAATTGTAAGGAGGAAAAATTAAACTCCTTAAACAAAAAAATAACTCAATGCCCATGTGAATAAGGCTAAATCTGGGCTGCCTTAATAAACATCCCTCATGTGTGAAAAGGGATTGTGGCAATTGACTGGGTCAACATGACCAAATCTATAGCGCTGTCTAGATGCAATGTACCTAGATGAACAGTGTTGGGTTTGTGTTACATTATTTCCATGACTAATCACGTGCGATGGGGGGGAGGGTAACAGGGGGGGCGGTTGCCCCCCTGTTGGGGTTCGGGGCAGTGCCCCGGAAAATTTTTTTGGTCCTTATTTTCCGGTGGGCGGACCCTCCCATGGTTTTGTGTATGGGTTTGCATATGGTTTTGGGGCATGATGGTTTTCAGCCCCTGGTATTTTGTAGATCCGGTCAAGGGAACTACGGTTATGTTCTAATCCAGGGTTAATGGATTGGGGTTTATGTATGCTTCGGCATGTATATATATGTGTTGTAACACTAAAAGGAATATAATGAAAAATCAAGCTGGTTGTCCCGATTTGAGATCGAAGGGAAAATGTTTGTGTTTATCTGTTTTATGTTTTATTCTATCACTACTGTTTATTTTCTGTCTTTAAGATTCGTTTGTAGATAATTTCTGTACAGGGTTAAAACCTACATTTGGTATCAGAGCAGTTTCGACTTCAAGGGGATTTCTTTGCTGCTGAGGGGTTTTTTTCTCGGGCTTGAGGTAGACCCTGTTCAGTGGGAGATATGCGAGATCAATTATTGCGGTGAAATAAGATGGCGAGCGACGGGAAGATAGAGATTGAAAAATTTAATGGTCAGAGTTTTGAGTTGTGGAAGCTCAAGATGGAGGATTTGCTGGTGGATAAAGATCAATGGATCGCGGTATATATGAGTACTAAACCAACGACAATGTCAGATGAAGACTCAAAGAAACTGGATCAGAAGGCAAAGAGCACAATACGGTTGTGTGTCTCAGATTAAGTATTGTTGAATGTATCAGGGGAAGCTACGACGAAGACCTTGTGGGACAAGCTAGGGACTTTGAACCAATCCAAGTTTTTGGTGAATAAATTGTTCCTGCAGAAAAAGATGTATAACCTGAGGATGAAGGATGGAGACTCGGTGACAGAGCATATGAATGCCTTCAATACTGTGGTAAGTCAGCTGTCATCTGTTGATATTAAAATCTCAGATGAAGATAAGTGCATGAATTTGCTATGTTTTCTACCAGATTCGTGGGATAGTCTAGTTATTGCAATAGGTAGCAATACAACTACCTTGAAATTTGATGACATTGTCTCAGCCTTGCTATCGGAGGAAATGAGACGAAGAAATATGGAGGGTCAGAATGGAGATGCCTTATCTGTACATGGAAGGTCCCAGAACAGAAACAAGAATAAGGTTTCGAGTGGGAGATCTAAATCTAGAAGGAGATATAAATCTCCTGGAAAGTTTGCAAAGGTGTGCTGGAAATGCAGAAAGGAAGGGCACTAAAAAAAGGACTACAGATCTAAAGCTCCTGAGAAAGGAAAGGGATATGATGATGCTCCTTTTGTAGAGGCAAAAGCCACCTTGGATGAAGGTGGGGATGTGTATTTGGATTCTTCTTCAAATACACATGTAGATCATGAGTCATGGTTGATTGACTCGGGTGCATCCTTTCACTTCACTCCCCATAGGGAGTGGTTCTGCGAGTATGAGAAATATGATGGCGGTGATGTATTCTTAGGTGATTATAGGAAGGCCAGAATCATCGGACGTGGGAAAGTCAAGCTGAAGCTGCAAGGTGGAAGGATTAGAACACTTCCTAGTGTTCTGCACATTCCTGCATTGGCCAGAAATCTGATTTCTGTAAGCAAGATGGATGATGCAGGTGTAAAAATTGTGTTCAAGAAAGATTCCTGTAAGATGGTTCGGGGAGCACTGGTATTAATGCGAGGAGTTCGGATTGGAACTCTGTACAAGCTTTAGGGAAACACTATTATTGATGGGTGCAACAGTTTTGTGGTTCCCGAAAGTGGAGCAGAAATCCTAGCGGTCTCTGGAGAAAAGACCATGCTATGGCATCAAAGGCTTGGACATATTGGAGAGAAGGGCCTTCAGATTCTGCATGGAAATGGTATGGTAGAAGGTATGTCTAATAGCTCTTTGGATTTTTATTTCTGTGAACATTGTGTATATGGGAAGCAGAATTGGGTGAGTTTTCCTTCTGGTGCTAAGAGGGCAAACAAGATATTAGAGCTTGTGCAGAGTGATGTGTTTGGACCTGTCGGTTCCATCACTGGGTAAGTCTGTGTACTATGTTTCATTCATAGATGACCTCTCAAGGAATACATGGATATATTTCTTGAGGAAGAAATCTAAAGTATTTGACAAATTTAAAGAATTTAAGGCTCTGGTGGAAAACCAGATAGAGAAGAAGATAAAGGTACTGAGGACAGATAATGGTTGGGAGTTCTGCAAGAAGGAATTTGAAGAGTTCTGTAAGAAATATGGTATAGCACGGCAAAAGACTACTCCATACACACCTCAGCAAAATGGAGTTGCAGAAAGAATGAACAGAATGCTGATGGAAAAGGCAAGAAGCATGCTCAATGGTGTAGGTTTTAACCCTGAACAGAAATTATCTACACACGAATCTTATAACAGAAAATAAACAATAGCGAGAGCATAAAACATAAAACAGATAAACACAGAGATTTTCCCCCTGGATCCCAAATTGGGACTACCAGCTTGATTTTTCATTATATTCCTTTTAGTGTTACAACACATATATATACATGCCGAAGCATACATAAACCCCAATCCATTAACCCTGGATTAGAACATAACCGTAGTTCCCTTGACCAGATCTACAAAATACCAGGGGCCGAAAACCATCGAACCCCAAAACCATGTGCAAAACCATGCACAAAACCATGGGCAGATCCGCCCATGAGTGGGTCCGCACAAAAAACAAATTTTGGCCGGGGCGCTGCCCCGGACCCCAACGGTGGGGACTGCTTCGCCCCTCGTGACCCCCCAGCTACGCCCGACGCAACATACAACGCGTGGGGCCAATCGTGGAAAGAATATAACACATACCCAACATTCTCCCACTTGTTGTTTTCTTTCCACAGGGGGCCACAGGAGAGCTTAGTCATTTGCCCAATTCTTCAACACCCATTGTTTCTCTACACCAAGAGAACTTCTGAGTGCTCACAGACTTCGTCAATGCATCTGCAACATTCTTCAGAGTTTCCACCTTTACCAGCAACACCCTTTTAGCCTCAATCATATCTCTAACAAAGTGATATTGAACATCAATGTGCTTTGTCTTTGAATGATAAGCAGGGTTCTTAGCCAAGAAAATTGCACTTTGGCTATCACAGTCTATCCTTATAGCTTGCTGTACCAACCCCATACTTGAACACAATCTCCGCAACCAAACTGCTTCCTTGCTTGCATGAGTGGCTGCTATGTATTCTGCCTCTGTAGTTGAAAGCGCCACTACAGACTGTCTTTTACTCATCCAACTGACTGCACCTCCAAATAGGCTAAACACATACCCACTTGTAGATCTTCTTTGATCCAGATCTCCAGCCCAGTCTGCATCAACAAAACCACGAATGTCCAACATTCTTTCCAATCCTGGTCTTCCCTGGTAGCACAAGCCATAATCACTAGTGCCACGTAAATATCCGAAAACCCGCTTCACTGCTGTCCAATGCTCCTTCCCTGGGTTTGACATAAACCTGCTCAATACTCCCACTGCATGTGCAATGTCTGGTCTAGTACAGACCATTGCATACATCAGGCTACCCACTGCACTTGCATATGGAACACGGGACATATCCTCCTCTTCTTCTTGTGTCTTGGGACACTGTTCAGCAGACAACTTTGCACCTACAGGAATAGGAACAGTCACCGGTTTACTATCCTGCATATTGAACCTCTGCAATATAGTCTCGACATACTTCCTCTGGTTTAACCAGAGCTTCCTCTTTGCCTGATCTCTCTTAATTTCCATGCCCAAAATATAGTTCGCAGCACCAAGATCCTTCATGTCGAATTTGGAGAACAGTTGGGTCTTCAAATCTTGGATAATTTCTTTGTCATTTCCAATCAACAACATATCATCCACATACAAGACCAAATAAATAACACGGTCACCAATTAATTTAAAATAAACACAGTGATCCTCCTTGCTTCTGGTGAAGCCAAGTGTTGAGTCCCGAATTTGCATCTTTTCCATACACTTTTCCATACCTTTTTCACTCACCTAAACCTCCCAAAATTGTCAATATCATGTGCAAAGGGTATCTAACATGGTTTTTAATTATGTTTTTGTGTTTTCTATTTGATCTAGATTTTGTTCATACAGCTGCGGAATCTTGCCACTTTCCGCAGCTGCTGAAACTTTCCGCAGCTATTTTGTGGAATTATATGCTATAGGTGTCTACAAGGGAAACGAGCCACATGGGCAGGCTAGGAATGACGAGGACATGGTTCGTGTCCTATTGGTTCAAGCAAACTCGTCCAAAGAAGCCGCGGTCAAAGCCGTCCACGTGGAAGTCAACTATGGAGTTTCATGTCGGCCGGACTCTGTTTCGTGGCAAATAAACATCCATACGGTCGTTTCTAAGCTTGCGGAGGTTAAATCGACATCTGTGCAGAGCTCTGGAGTTGAATTCAAGCATCCACCTTCCGTAGATCCACTTTCCAACACGGCCATACTCCTATATCCGTGGACGAAGTGGTCTACGTGCTCTCTGTTATCATGAACTTTAGGAGACAGTTACAGTTTATTGTTTTATATAGAGCGTTTGCATACGCACAGTAGTTAGTTGACATTTGTTAGTTGATAGTTGATGTTCGTACTCTGTTATGTTTGCTTTGTAGTGATTACGCTGCCTTTGAAGCCGTAACACTACCATTCTGTAATGAACCACTTTTTAATATGAGAAGACTGTGTTTTTCAACTTAATTCGTGTTTGAGGATCGTTACCAAGGCTGTGTAGAGGGCCCCTGCTCAGCTAAGGTTTTGTGTATTAGTGTACATTTTTCATTTCATTTCTTTTAAAAGTCATTGTATCATAATCCATCATATGTTCATACTTTGTAGTTGTTTCATTTCTGTTTATACATTTCCATAATTTCCATTTCATTTCTGTCTTTCATGTTTTTATGATTGTTAATCACTGATCAGTTTTCTTGTGCAGGTTTTAGGTAGACAGCCCAGGCATTTTCATAGTATTTTGACTAATGATATGAAACTAACATTGTTCTGCTGCTAGTTTGCTTTTCATAGCTTTTGTTTAACTTCAGTCTTGCTTTGTACATTTCAGTTTTGCTTATCTGATTCAGTAGTTAAATTTAGATATATTAAGTTGCTCATAGCGTCTTCAGTTGCCTCCGAAAGCCACAGCTGGACTGATGGTGAGGGACTGCATTATGAAATGTGTAGTTTAGTATTAGTTTCTTTTCTGCAAATTTAGATATATTGAGCTGCTCATAGCGTCTTCAGTTGCCTCCGAAAGCCACAGCTGGACTGATGGTGAGGGACTGCATTATGAAATGTGTAGTTTAGTATTAGTTTCTTTTCTCCAAATTTAGATATATTAAATCATATATGACATCTTCAGTTGCCTCCGAAAGCCACAGCTGGACTGATGGCGAGGGATTGAATCATGAGTGTATGGTTTAGTATTATTTTACTTTCTGCAAATTAAATATCAGTTACACAAGTTGTTTATGATTACTTCCGAAAGTCATAGCTGGTCTAATGATGAAGGGTCAGAAAACGAATTGATGTAATCTGATTTAGATTTATTTTGTTGCAATTTTGAATTTCCTTAAGCATAGTTTCTTTTGTGTTTAGTTGGCAGCAAGAATAGTTTGGTTTTCATGTTCACTAGTTTACTGTTTTGATTCATTAGATTAGCAGCACCTTTTCATTTCAGCAGTACACTTTTACTTTCTTTCAAGTCTTGTCATTGTAATTCTCAATTTGCTTTTAAAGTTTCAAGTTGGTAAATCATTATAGGGGATATCACTTCCTTGAACAAATATAACCAAACTTGCTTTTCATTTTAGAATTTCTATTTCACCTTAGAAAAACCAAAAACGACAAAAGTTAAGAAATAGGTTATCTGGCACATATAGTGCGCCGCACTTCATCACCTTACGATTTATTCCCTGATTGATAAATTAAATGCAAGCAATTTAGGATTAGGGACACACTAAATTGACCAAACACTCAAGTCCCCGTATATAGGTATCAAATTTCTGATACCACATCCTTGGTGACCGTTTTAACCCATACAGAGACTTCTTCAACCTGCATACTAGTTCTTTCTTACCCTTCACCATAAAGCCTTCAGGTTGCTTCATGTAGATCTCCTCTTCTAGATCCCCGTGAAGAAATGTCGTCTTCACATCCATCTGTTCTATCTCAAAATCAAATGCAGCAGCAACAGATAAAAGTAATCTAATAGAAGTAACTTTGGCAACAGGAGAAAAAATATCACCAAAATCAATTCCCGGCACCTGGGAATAACCTTTTGCTACCAACCGAGCTTTTTATTTCTCCACCTTGCCTTCTACATTCATCTTCTTATTAAACACCCATTTGCTCCCAATGGGCTTCCTTCCAGCTGGCAACTCCACCAGATCCCATGCATCGTTTTTGTGCAAGGATGCCATTTCATCAACCATGGCCTCCTTCCAGAGTTTTCCATCCTCTGAATCTACTTCCTCCTTGACAGTTCTAGGTTCATCATCAGTTATAGTTAAGGCAAAACTCCAATGGGTAGCTGCATGGACTATACCTTCAAGCGCTTCTTTTCCGAATCGATCTTCTTAAAGTCGGAGTTTGTGGCTTTTCATCTTCTGAGTCTTCTTCTGTTGTAGAGTCTGATTCATCCTCCTTTAGCTCAAACTCTATCTTCTCAGGTTCCTTTGGTAGGACTTCATGTTTAACAACATCTTTCACTTCTCTAAACACCACATCTCGGCTGTACACAACCTTCCTTGTTTCTGGGTTCCAAAGCTTGTAACCCTTTAAACTATCCTTATACCCAATAAAGATGCACCTTTCAGATTTATTATCCAACTTGGTCCTTTTCTCCTTTGGAACATGTACATATGCATCACATCCAAATACCTTTAGATGTGAAATAGAGGGTTTCTTACCAGTCCATACCTCATGTGGGGTCTTATCCTCCAACGCCGATGAAGGTGATCTGTTAACTAAGTAACATGCAGTTTCCACTGCCTCTGCCCAGAATTCTTGTCCTAACCCAGTACCACTGAGCATGCTTCTTGCCTTTTCCATCAGTGTTCTATTCATTCTTTCTGCAACTCCATTTTGATGAGGTGTGTATGGAGTAGTCTTCTTCCGTGCTATGCCACACTTCTTACAGAACTCTTCAAATTCCTTCTTGCAGAACTCCCCACCATTATCTGTCCTCAACGCCTTTATCTTCTTCTCTGTCTGGTTTTCCACCAGAGCCTTAAATTCTTTAAATTTGTCAAAGACTTCAGATTTCTTTCTCAAGAAATATATCCATGTATTCCTTGAGAAGTCATCTATGAATGAAACATAGTACACAGACTTTCCCAGTGATGGAACTGACACAGGTCCAAACACATCACCGTGCACAAGTTCTAATATCTTGTTCGCCCTCTTAGCACCAGAAGGAAAACTCACCCGATTATACTTCCCATATACAAAATGTTCGCAGAAATCAAAATCTAGAGAGAAATTAGACATACCTTCTACCATACCATTTCTATGCAGTATCCGAAGGCCCTTCTCTCCAATATGTCCAAGCCTTTGATGCCATAGCATGGTCTTTTCTCCAGACACAACTAGGCTTTCCGTCCCACTTTCAGGAACCACAGAACTGTTACACCCATCAATAACTGTGCTACCTTGTAGCTTGTACAGAGTTCCAGTCCGAACTCCCCGCATTAATACCAATGCTCCCCGAACCATCTTGCAGGCATCTTTCTCGAACACTGTTTTTACACCTGCATCATCCATCTTGCTTACAAAAATCAGATTTCTGGCCAATGCAGGAATATGCAGAACACCAGGAAGTGTTCTAATCCTTCCACCTTGCAGCTTTAGCTTGAACTTTCCACGTCCGACGATTCTGGCCTTCCTATCATCCCCTAGGAAGACATCACCACCATCATATTTCTCATACTCGCAGAACCACTCCCTATGGGGAGTGAAGTGAAAGGATGCACCTGAGTCAATCAACCATGACTCATGATCTACATGTGCATTTGAAGAAGAAGCCAAATACACATCCCCACCTTCATCCGAGGTGGTTTTTGCCTCTGCATAAGGACCTTCATCAGATCCCTTTCCTTTCTCAGGAGCTTTAGATCTGCATTCCTTTTTGTAGTGCCCTTCCTTTCCGCATTTCCAGCACACCTTTATAAACTTTCCAGGAGATTTAGATCTCCCTCTAGATTTAGATCTCCCACTCGAAACCTTATTCTTGTTTCTGTTCTGGGACCTTCCTCGTACAGATAAGGCATCTCCATTCTGACCCTCCATATTTCTCCGTCTCATTTCCTCCGACAGCAAGGCTGAGACAATGTCATCAAAATTCAAGGTAGTTGTATTGTTACCTATTGCAATAACCAGACTGTCCCACAAATCTGGTAGAGAACACAACAAACTAATGCACTTATCTTCATCTGAGATTTTAATATCAACATATGACAACTGACTTACCACAGTATTGAAGGCGTTCAGATGCTCTGTCACCGAGTCTCCATCCTTCATCCTCAGGTTATACAGCTTTTTCCGCAGGAACAACTTATTCACTAGAGACTTATATTGGTACAAAGTCCCAAGTTTTTCCCACAAGGTCTTCGCCGTAGCTTCCCCAGATACATTCAACAATACTGAATCTGAGACACACAACCATATTGTGCTCTTAGCCTTCCGATCCAGTTTCTTCCAGTCTTCATCTGACATTGCCGTTGGTTTAGTACTTGGATCTACCGCGATCCACTGATCTTTATCCACCAGCAGATCCTCCATCTTGAGCTTCCACAACTCAAAACTCTGACCATTAAATTTCTCGATCTCTATCTTTCCGCCGCTCGCCATATTCTTTCACCACAAGAATCGATCCCGCAGATCTCCCACTGCACAGGGTCTACCACAGGCCCGAGCAAAAAGCCCTCAACAACAAAGGCGTCCCCTTGAAGCCGAAACAGCTTTGATACCAAATGTAGGTTTTAACCCTGAACATAAATTATCTACACACGAATCTTATAACAGAAAATAAACAATAGCGAGAGCATAAAACATAAAACAGATAAACACAGAGATTTTCCCCTGGATCCCAAATCGGGACGACCAAATTGATTTTTCATTATATTCCTTTTAGTGTTACAACACATATATATACATGTCGAAGCATACATAAACCCCAATCCATTAACCCTAGATTAGAACATAATCGTAGTTCCCTTGACCGGATCTACAAAATACCAGGGGCCGAAAACCATCGAATCCCAAAACCATGTGCAAAACCATGCACAAAACCATGGGCGGATCCGCCTATGAGTGGGTCCGCACAAAAACCAATTTTGGCCGGGGCACTGCCCCGGACCCCAACGGTGGGGACTGCTTCGCCCCTCGTGACCCCCCAGCTACGCCCGACGCAACATACAGCGTGTGGGGCTAATCGTGGAAAGAATATAACACATACCCAACAAATGGTATCAGGTTAGGACAAGAATTCTGGGCAGAGGCAGTGGAGACTGCATGTTACTTGGTTAAGGGATCACCTTCATCAGCGTTGGAGGATAAGACTCCACATTAGGTATGGACTAGTAAGAAACCATCTCTTTCACATCTAAGGGTATTTGGATGTGATGCATATGTACATGTACCAAAGGAGAAAAGGACCAAGTTGGATAATAAATCTGAAAGGTGCATATTTATTGGGTATAAGGATGGTTTAAAGGGTTACAAGATTTTGAACCTGGAAACAAGGAAGGTTGTGTACAACCGAGATGTGGTGTTTAGAGAGGTGAAAGATGTTGTTAAACATGAATTCCTACCAAAGGAACTTGAAAATATAGAGTTTGAGCTAAAGGAGGATGAATCAGACTCTACAACAAAAGAAGACTCAGAAGAGGAAGAGCCACAAACTCCAGCTGTGAGAAGATCAGTTTGGGAAAGAAGACAACTAGAAAGGTATATTCCATCAACTTTCTATTCAAATTTTGCTTTAATTATAATTGATGATGATCCCAGAACCGTCAGGGAGGCAGTAGATTGAGAGGATGGAAAACTTTGGAAGGAGGCTATGGTTGATGAAATGGCATCATTTCATAAAAATGAGGCATGGGATCTGGTGGAGTTGCAGGCTGGAAGGAAGCCCATAGGGAAAAAATGGGTGTTTAAGAAGAATATGAATGTAGAAGGCAAGGTGGAGAAACACAAAACTCGGTTGGTAGAAAAAGGTTATTCCCAGGTGCAGGGAATTGATTTTGGTGATATTTTTTCTCTTGTTGCCAAAGTTACTTCTATTATATTACTTTTATCTATTGCTGCTGCATTTGATTTTGAGGTAGAACATATGGATGTGAAGACAAAATTTCTTCACGGGGATTTGGAAGAAGAGATCTACATGAAACAACCTGAAGGCTTTATAGTGAATGGGAAGAAAGAGCTGGTATGGAGGTTAAAGAAGTCTTTGTATGGGTTAAAATAGTCAACAAGGATGTGGTATCAGAAATTTGATACCTATATACGGGGACTTGGCTTCACCAAAAGCAAGGAGGATCACTGTGTTTATTTTAAATTAATTGCTGATCGTGTTATTTATTTGGTATTGTATGTGCATGATATGTTGTTGATTGGAAATGACAAAGAAATTATCCAAGATTTGAATACCCAACTGTTCTCCAAATTCGACATGAAGGATCTTGGTGCTGTAAACTATATTTTGGGCATGGAAATTAAGAGAGATCAGGCAAAGAGGAAGCTCTGGTTAAACCAAAGGACGTATGTCGAGACTATATTGCAGAGGTTCAATATGCAGTATGTTAGCCACCTATAATATTTTGTTATACCAAAAAGGTGGCTAAGATCTTTTTTGAGCCTCCAAGGAACAAATTTTATCACTAAAAATTGTTGGCTCTTGAAGACTCCTTGTAGGCCTCATGCCTCTGTCCAAAATCTTCATCACTTTCCCTATTAATTCTGCTAATTTCCTGTAAGAAACTGCTGAAGAAACCATCATTTTTCCCCTTTCTCCCACTCATAACTAACCTTCATTTACTCCCCCTTTTCTCCATATTATTTCCCTACTTTTCATAAGTTTCTCCTTCCATTCATGAAAATCCTCCTGGCATGGTTTAAAACTTCCTTTTGAGCTGTGCCGAAACCCCCAAATCCATTTAAAACCTTGAAATTTTTCATAAAAAACAAAGTTTCATTGCTATGGACCTAAGCCCCTTGGGCTAAGCCCTAAACGACTTCCCCACCATACGCTTTGGGTCTGGAACCACTTGCTAATACGTTAAGGTGCTAATCGCATCGGAAAGAATCAAAGACGCAAGTCTTTGCCATACTCCAAAAGTTCCGATTGCGATTAGCCTTGCTGCTTAAGACCCCCGATCATATTATTTTCATATAACCCTGAGCCCGCCCTCGGCACTTAAACCTTGTGAATATTTAATTTCCGACCCATTTTTCCTTTGTAAATTACAAAAACCCTCTTTTCCAAAGTTTTGATTTAATGAGCCAAAGTCACATGTTAAAAATAAAATGGTTAGATCAAAAAGACCGATCGCGCAATCGCAATCGGGGAAATTTCAATGGGTTGATCGGAAAGACCAGGCCCGCAGTTCCGATTCCGATTAGGCCCTTATTATATATAAAGCCCCGGGCCCATCAATTTTCATATATCCGAAGGCCCCGCAGGCGGGCGCCTATCCTTTGTATATATTTTATTTCCGCCCTGATCCATTAAACCTTCGTTTATATTAAAAACTTGGGGTTTTGATATGTTATAAGGGTTTCTGTCGATTCTTTCTAAGAACTAATCTCCACCGTTGATCGTAAGCCGATCAAACGGCCAGCGCCCAATCGCATCGGGGTTTTCCATCACATACACTTGTTTGCACCCGCCGATCGGCCATCCCCCGATTCACTCTCCACCGTCGATCTGATCTACAGATCGACGGACAGCGCTTAGTTGCTTCGGAGTTTTTCCATCGCATGCATTTATTTTTTCCCCCGATTGCAATCCTTCGATTGAATCTGGATCGTCCACATGTCCAGATCGGACGGTCCAAAATCACTCCGACTTGTTCATCTCCCCGCTCTCCTTTTCGCCTCTTCTGCGCAAATCTCCACCGTTGGTTGCCTTCATCCGATGGCTATGCTCCTCCCCCCCGCCATCTGAAGCAGTTTAAACCTATCTCCGTAGGATTTCTTAACTACCTCCTTATTCTTCTCCCGCTATCCTTTTTTCCTTTCTATGCAGATCTCCACCGTTGGTTGCCTTCATTCGACGGATGCGCTCCTCCCTCGCCATCTGAAGCAGTTTAAACCTACTTCCGCAGGATTTCTTAACTATTTTTGTGTTTTGCAGGAATTTTAATGGTTTTCCATTGTATAATGAAAGAAAGCTGAGGGTTGGGAAAGACGTTTCCTGCGCCTTCGAGCTGTTAAAGAGAACCATTTGCGGGGTTTCGCTCCATTTTTTTCTCAATGCTTCATCGGCATTGATGCCTTTAAAAGCCCAGTGCGGCCTGCACATCGACATGACACTGTTTTAATTCAAAAACAGTTAAAGAGTATCAGTTTGAAGACAGAGCACAGCAGATGAAGATTGAAGACGATTTTTATGGGGATTACGGCTAAGACCGTTATCAAAAGCCTAATCCCCAATCTAAAACACAGTTTAAAGGAAAAACCTAAAGTTTTTCATCAGACAGAAAGCCTCCACCGCCACATCTGAGGCAAATTGATTCCTCAGCTACCACCGAGCCACCTGTCGCCTCAAACCTTTCAAAATAGAGGCCGAAGTTATTGAAGAAAATCAGATATTCGCCTCCAGCGCAGCCAGGGAGTTACTTCTGCAAGGAAATCAATGCAGAAAATATCTGCAGAGTTACTCCAAACATTACATAAAGCCTCAAAGTCAAATAAAGCTCCCACCGAGCTTAATCCATAAATGTAAAATAGTTAATACAGTGTTCCACCTGTGAACTTCTTCATCGAGCCCCTCAAAGGGCCGAGAAGTCTTGAACCTGTATTAATTATCCTGAGAGATATTTTCTCAGATCACCTCCTCATTCTTCTATAAATACCTCAGAAGAAGACGAGAAATTGTTGGTTGCAGAACTTTGAAATACACTTGAGCTCGAGACTTCTATTTGCACATAGTGTTCACTGGCCCTTGAAACTCTGTTAGCTCTAGAGTAGTTAGGTTGAATAGTGAAGATGATTGCTGAACTGAAACATTGGACTTGAAGATTGTAACTGGTTTGACATCAATATAAAAGCTGTTTCTTGGGATCCTGGTCTTTATCACTGGTGAATTGCTTCTTTCTTTGTTAATCGTTCTCCTTCTATGTATGCCATATTGTTCATTTTCCCTCTGTAAAGAACAGTTTAAACAGGGTTAGGATTTTCTGTATAGCAGTAACCTTCTCTGGCTGAGAAATCTTAATCTTAATGTTTTCTTCAGATTTGTTTATTTAAGAATGATTCAATATAGTTTAAATAGTTAGGAATGTTGGCGTTCCCTCGTCCTTCTGTTTGCTCAAACATTGTTCTCGAATGTTATTTCCATTATTTGCTATTAAAGTTAGACTAGAGAAGATATGGTTTGCCCCGATTCCTAGATTCTTTTCTCCAAAGGCAGATTCTGAAAGTTTCCCTTGGTGTTGACTGAAAGCAGACTAGGTTTAAAAGTACTTTATCTGATCTTAAGTTACACTCTGCTTTTCTTATGTGTTTTCATACTTTCTGAAGGTAATTATGTGGATTACTGGATTGTTTGTCAATTAAGCTGCTTTAATAAGAACTTGCCCAAGAAGTCTATGGTTAGCCCTGTCCTTGGTTGGTTTTAAAAACAGTTACTTAAGTGGCTTTTCTTGTTTGGACTGACTATAAATCCTCCGAGAAATTATTATCAGTTTCCACCCCTCCAACATTTTAATGTTTCCATTTCATCATTTTAATCTCAATAATCTTGTGGTATAGATGACTTGCCCCTTGGATCACACTTGATGTTGTTTTTCAATTAAAGCCCAGATATGACTCCATAGCCCAATGGACTAAAAACCAGCGTTATATCTATCTATCTGCCAAAACTGTTATATTTGCTTGCAACTTCTCACTTTTGGAACTTTTTGCACTTAGGACTTTCCCCTCAAGTAACATTTCATGCTCAACCATCCAAAACAAAACAAAACCCTTGGCCTTCATAACTAGCCTATTATCATTATCTTAAGCTTTTCAAAGACAATATCCATCTTTGCACATATTGGAGAGATCCCTCTCCGGATTCAGGAGGGCTAGATCCTAGAATCCCAAAGTTTGGTTGAAATGATGTTAAATCTGTGATTGGACTCTCCCAATATTGCTAATAAATTACAGAGACCTAACATTTCTGGCGACTCCACTGGGGAATACTTTAACCCAGAATCTCTGGTTCCATGACAATTGTTCTATTTTGCAGCTGAGCCACCAAAACCTAACATTTCTGGCGACTCCGCTGGGGACTGAGTGTTTTTAATACCTTTTAGAGGCCTCAGAAAACCCTTTATTCGAGAGCATTTTGAGAGTAAAAAGCAGCCTTTTCAAGCACTACCAAAAAATGGTAATCATGATGGAGCGTGTTTGAATCAGTGAAAAACTAGGTCAACCCTAGGATTCTTTTAAGTTTTCATCTAACCTTGGAAAATTGGCTAGCTTAGCCATAAGGATAGACTGTCTTTGTTTCATAACCGTAGCTAAGTTTTGAGGCAAAGTTAGGACATTCTTCTAAACCATAAATAAAACAATTCAAAAAACACCCAAAAATATTTCAGATTGGAATTAAATAAACATGGTGGTGGACCATAAGACCTTTTGCCTCTGAAAGGAGCTAAAAATTTCCACTTGGCGACTCCACAATCCTAGCAGACCTTAAGACTCCGCTGGGGAGAACCCTTATCATTATAAAATCATTCAAACTCAGTTAGAGGACTGTGGGATTTAAAATTGTAAAAACAGATTGGTTAACCTCTCCAAGATTGTCATATCTGGTTGAACTTTTCTTGTTTTAGGTCTAAACAACATAGCATAGTGGCTTCTAAAAAGATTCACACTAGAGCCCACCCAGACCCTAACCCACCTGAGATAGTTGATAATCCATAAAGTATCCTTAGGAAGTCTCCTAAGGTTAAATTATTAATTGTTTTCAGATCACCCTTGAGAGCTAATTCAGTCCCTGAAAATCTTTCAGCTCTGCAACAATCACAAACTGACTTAGTGAACCCATTTAGGACTAGGTCATTTGATGATATAATCCAGTTAGACTCTGAATCTTCACTTTCATCTCCCGAAACAAGTGAACATCCTGGTAACAGGGAAACAACACCTCCTGATTTACATTTCCTTCACAATTTAGGTGTCTCTCATCCAAGATCATCTCAACAGTCTACTCCTGGTCCATCCACTTCTACTCACCCTACATCCATTGTTCAAACCACTTCACCTCAGCCCACTTTCCCTTCTGTAAATCCACCTCCACCTCCTGCCATGGCAACATGGTATGCTCCCTTGGTCCTTCCTGTACCATTAGCCAATCTTCCACATGACTATCAGTCCAAAATTCCATTATATGATGCTAGTAATACTATAACAACATCTCAACATGTGGACAAGATGAATGAATACTTTGACAGAAACGAAATTGATTATGATTCTGTCAAGTTGAGACTATTTGCTCAAAGTTTGGGGGGAGAAGCAAGAAAATGGTTTAAAGGTTTAACCCCCCATAGTATTAACGATCTCCAATCCTTCCATCAAACACTCTTAAACAAATGGGAAGTGAGAAAGAATCCTCTCCAAGTCCTTGCTGACTATAACAATCTCCATAGGAACCCTGGGGAAAGTGTACAATCTTATTGTACCAGATTTAACAGCGTCTATAATGCACTTTCCCATGAACTAAAACCTCCTCAGGGCTCAGCTTTAAACAAATTTCCTGAAGGGTTTGATCCAGACATGACATATTCACTCAGAAAAAGAGTTTTTGTGACCCTTGAAGATATGCAAAGAGGTGCTCTTCTTTTGGAAGTTAACCTTATGGAGAAGAGAGCGAGGATGAAAGCGGAAAAGAGAGTATCTTTTAGAGAGGAATCCACACCTTCTACTTCCAACTCAAAAATGGAGAGAATGATGGAAGAAATGATGAAAGAGATGAGCATAATTAAGAGAGCATAAGCAAATCAAAATCAAACTGCTCCTCAAAGTAGGAACCAAAATCAGAATGTTAGAAGGAACCAACCTCCAAACAGACCCAGGGAAGATGATCAACAGATCACCCCTCCCTTTCATCAAAACTATGTAAGTGAGGTTGAAGAAACAGAAGACATAACAGAGGGAGAGGATATCAACATGTTTGGGGAAGAGGATGATGACTTTGAGGTTCATTATGATAATAAACAAGGTCTTTACACACCTTATGACGACAAAAGAGATGATAATGAAAATTATTATCAGGACATGGAAAATGTCGTCATAGAACCTCAAAGAGAATATGACCTTAGAAGCAAGACCAGTCAACAATCCCCCAACACCAAAACCTCTGAAAAATCCTCTCAAAGTAGCACCGCAGCTAAACCCAAAACATCCAAACAAAAAGACAAAACAGTGGTTGTTAATTCTGATAAGGATAAGGAGAAAAACACTCAAAATTCTGAAAAACAGAGTGAAGACATCAGCAGTACTAACACTTCAGCTAGTACTCCTTCTACAACAGTTGTGTCAAGTAAAACAAATCAGAAAGCTGTAATTGTTGATAGAGTGACAGCTAATAAGGTTGAAACAAGTGCTTCAAAGAATCAAACCCCTTTCAGCCTTGAACAGGAAATATTAAAGATCAAAATCTCTGTTCCATTAACTGAGTTAGCTACCCAACATGTATATAGGAACCAAATTTTGAAGGCTTTAAATATAGAGGAAAATGGAGATACAGTTAATCTTAGTGACTACCTACCAGAGTTGATTTTTGGCCCTAAGATTGAAGGGAAGTTTCAAGAAGGACCAGTTCCTCCCTTTTATGTGAGTTTGAACATTCATGACAAAATTCTACACAACGCTATGCATGGTTCTGGGGCTTCTCATAATTTAATGCCTAAAGCTGTGATGGAGAGCCTTGGTTTAGAAATTACCAGACCCTACAAAGACCTATACTCTTTTGACTCAAATAGAGTAAAATGTCTAGGATTGATCAAAGACCTCTGTGTTAACCTAGCCCAGATTCCAGCCAAATGTTTACTCATGGACATTGTTGTGGCTGATGTCCCCCCAAAGTATGGAATGCTATTATGAAGATCCTGGGGAGCTAAGTTACAGGGGACTATGCAGATGGACATGAAATATGCGACCATCCCGGTTTTCAATCAGACCAGAAGACTTTACAGGGAGTCTCATATGCAATACACGGTTACAAGTCAAGACAGACCGCGAAACTCTCCTATATATTCTGTCAATACAGGCCTTGATTCTTTTATCATGTTTAACAATGAAACTCCTAGTGAACAAGTCACTTTAATAGAATTAAAGGCTGACAGGGAAGAAGAGTATAATAACGCGGAAGTGTCCAAACAGTTTGCCACATGTGAAAACATTAGTAAAAAAAGCATAGGTCTTGATTTACCGGTTATGAGTCCATTGTTTTTAGGACTTAACAACCCAGAAAATACCCCTAACATTTCTGGCATCATCCCTCAATCTATTGAAGAATTTGAGGAGTAAAAAAAAATTCAATTGGGTGCTGCTAATCATGAACAGTCAGAAGGCACCATAGTTAAAAAGGACAATCGCCAAACAGACGAAACCGAAGACAGTCCTTTATGGAGTATGTATTTTGATGGGTCATGCATTAGAAATAATGCTGGTGCAGGGGTTTGGATCATTAACACTGAAAACAACCACACAGAATGCATCTCATGCAAATTAAACTTTCAGTGTTCCAACAACATAGCAGAATATGAATCCCTTCTCTTAGGCTTGCATCTCTTGAAGAAATTAGGAGCCAGAAGAATTAATGTGTACGGGGATTCCGAGTTAATCATTAGGCAAGTCAATGGGGAGTATAATGCGAATCATCCCAGACTTAGAGCCTATCGGAATGATGTCATGGATCTGTTGACAACATTTGAGGAGTCAAACCTGAGTTTCATCCCAAGGAAAAGGAACATTATGGCCCACAATTTAGCTTTTGCGGCCAGGACATGTCTAACACCATATGAGACTGGAGACAACACAACTCCGATAAAATTTAGACCGGCAGTGCTTGATAACGAAAAATATTGGCAAGTGTTTGACAATGACAAACAAATAGAAGACTTCATGCAATTCAGAAATGAGTTCGAACTGCACAGTTCAGATTCAGATTATGATACAGACTACAGTGAAGAAAAATTTCTTGGTGAAGAAGAATCATCTCCTCAACCTGCCAATATTAACCTATTGTCTGGAAAACTTAGGAACAAAACAGAATTAAGTGCAGAGTTAGAAACGGAAGAATTACAAACTCTGCATTCTAAAGATGAAAATTTGCCGAGTGGTCTAACGCCTTTAGAGGAGTTGTTCGATTTTAACGATGTGGCCAATAAACCAAAACTGGAACCTGTAGAGACCGAAGTAGAGGAGTGCAATATAGGCAGTGAGGAAAAACCGAAAATGATCAAACTGTCCAAAACTTTGCCAGCTCACATTAAACTCAAATACATAGAGCTGTTCAAAGACTTTTCTGATGTTTTTGCATGGAGTTACGAAGATCTTAAATCCTATGACACTGAAATAATACAGCACAAAATCCCTCTTAAAGAAAACCAAAAACTATTTAAACAGAAACTGCGCAGAATAAACCCTGTCCAGTTGCCATTGGTTCAGAAAGAGATTATGAAAATGTATGAGGCTGGCATTATTGTCCCTATTAGATATTCTGAGTGGGTATCTAATCTGGTGTCCGTTAGAAAGAAGACTGGAGAAATCAGGCTTTGTATAGACTTTAGAGACTTAAACAAAGCTTCGTTAAAAGACAACTACCCTTTACCAAAAATGGATCACATTTTACAAAGGGTGGTGGGGTCTAAGAGGATTTCGTTGCTTGATGGCTATTCAGGGTATAATCAGATTTTAGTTCACCCTGCTGATCAATTAAATACATCTTTCACTACTCCATGGGGCACTTTCATGTATGTGAAGATTCCTTTTGGTCTAATGAACGCTGGAGAAACCTTTCAGAGAGCCATGAACATAGCATTCTCGGAAGAATTGGGCTTCTTCATCATTATCTATCTAGATGATGTCACTGTGTTTTAAAAAATAGATGAAGAACATTTAGAACATTTGAGAAAATTTTCCGAGAAGTGCAAAAGGTTTGGAATATCTTTAAACCTTAAGAAAACACTATTTGGTCTCCAAGAAGGTAAGCTTCTTGGACACATTATTTCAGAAGAAGGTATAAAGATAGATCCAAAGAGGATTGAGGCTATATTGCAAATCTCTCATCCTCGAAATATCAAAGAGTTGCAGTCTTTCATTGGAAAGATTAACTTTTTGAGAAGGTTCATCCCTAACTTGGCATAGCTCCTTAGAAATATCACAAACATGTTGAAGAAGGAGCAAGGGATAAAATGGACCTTGGAAGCAAAGACATCCTTTGAGCTGGTGAAACAAGCATTAACCAAAACACCGGTTCTCATAAGCCCTGATTTTTCAAAAGATTTTTATATCTATAAAGAGAGAATCCATACAGGTGAAGTAGATTACAGAGGAGAGGAATAACCTGTTTCTGAGTTTTTATTAATAAAAACTCAGAAACAGGTTATTCCTCTCCTCTGTAATTTTTATATCTTCTCGTTTGCATCAGAACATACCATTGCTGCTGTCCTTTTACAGAAAAATCCACAAGGACAAGAGCAGCCTATTGCATTCTTTAGCAAGGCATTGAGGGATGCCCCTTTGAAGTATAATGTTATGGAAAAGCAAGCTTTTGCTTTGGTTAAAGCATTGAAAGACTTCAGAGTATACATCCTTCACTCACACATCATTGCCTTTGTCCCTAATTCGGTTGTTAAAGACATTCTAACACAGGACCCAGATGGTAAGAGAGGTAAGTGGATTGTTGTTATTCTCGAATATGATTTAGAGATAAACCCACTAAACTCATCAAAGGCCAAGGTCTAGCTAGATTAATGGCTGAATCCAATTTTGAAGTTCTTGATATTAATATGATTAATGCTTTGGACAGCCAAGAAGAATTCTCAACTCCCATTATTGAAAACCATTTTATGAATTCTCCTTGGTATGCCGATATCGTTTATGTTTTGCTTAATTTAAATACACCTCCCGATTTGTCGAAAACAAAGGCAAGGTTCTTAAAACTGAAAGCAGTAAACTATTGCATTGTAGATAGGTGTCTTTATTGGAAAAATGCTAGTGGTATATTGCTTAAATGTTTGCCTGAGTTTGATGCAGAGAAGGTTAAGCAGGAATTTCATGAAGGAGAGTGTGGAGGCCATTTGTACTGGAAGTCAAAAGCCAACAAAATTTTGAGGGCTGGTTTCTATTGGCCCACCCTTTTTCCTGATGTTCACAAAATGACAACTACTTGTCACAAATGCCAATTGTTTGAGGGCAAGAGAAAATTATTACCCCTTCCTCTGCATCCAATCACTGTTGAAGCTCCTTTTCAACAGTGGGGACTTGAATTCATAGGTGAAATCCATCCCTCATCTTCTGCCCAGCATAGATGGATCCTTACTGCCACAGACTATTTCACTAAGTGGATAGAAGCCATTCCTTGTAGGCAAGCCAATGATTCAGTTATTATAAAGTTCATAGAAACTAATATCCTCTCCAGATTTCGCTGTCCTACCAAGATCATCACAGATAATGCAGCAGCGTTTGGATCAAAGAAAATGGTTGACTTCTGTCATAAATACCAGATAACACTAGGGCATTCCACAGCCTATTACCCTCAAGGTAATGGACTTGCAAAATCTTCCAATAAAAGCTTAGTGAACATAATCAAGAAACTGTTGGAGGACAATAAAAAGTCTTGGCACACAAAGCTAGTCCATGCACTTTGGGCTGACAGATTAACTTTGAAGAAATCTATTGGGATGTCACCTTTTCAGCTTGTATATGGTACAGATGCAATCTTTCCTAATAGCCTTGGTGTACCAGTTATGAAGTTTATCCAAGAATTGCAGACTGAAGATAATGACATGATCAGAAGAATAAATCAGACCATTCATCTTCAACAAACCAGAGAGGAAGTGTACAACAAAACATTGCAGAAACAGGACAGCATTAAGAAGCTTTTTGACAGAAGAAAAAAGGCCAGCAATTTCAAAATTGGGGACAAAGTTTTAAAGTGGGACTCAAAGAGGGAAGACAAGGGAAAGCATGGTAAATTTGACAATCTATGGCTTGGCCCTTACTCTATTCATTCAGTTGCTAGAAACAATGCATTCTTCTTACAAGAGCTGGATGGAACAGATTTGTTTGGGGGTCCTGTCAATGGCAGGATGCTCAAGCATTACTTCTCTTGATTCATGATATGTTTTTAAGCCTTCCTTTTTCTTTTTCATTATGAATATTTCATCCACCATTGCATTCAAAGTTATGAAAAATAAAAAAATACAAAAACAAAGAAAGAAAGAAAAGAGGGCAGAAATGAAAAACAAGAAAGGCATAGCCCCATGCAAAAAAGAGAAATAAATCTGAAAGTGTGCAAGCTTAAAATGCCACTCCTACAAAACACACTTCTAGTTAGTCAAACTGTTTAATCTTGACTAATTAGCTTTCAATTTTCTGCTGATAGGGCAGTGAATTTGATTTGACAAACCGTTTAATCTTGGCTTATCAGTAGATAGATTAGGATAGAAATTAAGGTTCAAACAAACTCAAAATCTGAACTAAAGTTTCCAAAGAGAGATGACTCAAACTGTTTTATTTTTCTGAGTCATAAAAGAGAAAACTGGTTCTAATTTTCCCAAAATCTGAATCAGATATCAAGAAAGAGACAACTCAAAACAAAATTAAAAACAGAGCTGTAAAGAAAAAGAAGGCCATAATGAGAAACTTTCAGATCTTAAGCCTTCCATTTTGATTTAATTTTCTGCAAATAATAATCTATGTGCAACTTGTTCTTATGCCATAGATCATAGCAAGTCAAACAACTCAATCTTGACTTGACTATTTTTAAATTTCTGTTGTAGAATTTAGAGAATGAAAGTTTGTTTGACTGTTTAATCCCAACAGACAGTGGACTAGGTAGAAAAATATCTGAGCTCAACTGTTTAATCTGAGTTCAGGGAGAAATAAGGAGTAGAAGTAGATTATATTTCCTGCTTTCAAAAGAATAAAATGTTGTGAATAGAGTTTGCCAATCCAAGTGCACTTTGATGAAGAAAAAATGCTAGATCTGTAGGATTGGGTAGGTAGCAAGCTTGTTGATAAAGGTCCATGGTTTTCATGGCTGAGGCAACTAATCAGCCTCCCAGAAATCAAGTCTGAATTCTTGATGCCTTCAAGAAGGCACCATCCCCAAGTGGATCCACTGTTAGCCACCTATAATATTTTGTTATACCAAAAAGGTGGCTAAGATCTTTTTTGAGCCTCCAAGGAACAAATTTTATCACTAAAAATTGTTGGCTCTTGAAGACTCCTTGTAGGCCTCATGCCTCTGTCCAAAATCTTCATCACTTTCCCTATTAATTCTGCTGATTTCCTGTAAGAAACTGCTGAAGAAACCATCATTTTCCCCTTTCTCCCACTCATAACTAACCTTCATTTACTCCCCCTTTTCTCCATATTATTTCCCTACTTTTCATAAGTTTCTCCTTCCATTCATGAAAATCCGCCTAACATGGTTTAAAACTTCTTTTTGAGCTGTGCCGAAACCCCCAAATCCATTTAAAACCTTGAAATTTTTCATAAAAAACAAAGTTTCTTTGCTATGGACCTAAGCCCCTTGGGCTAAGCCCTAAACCACTTCCCCACCATACGCTTTGGGTCTGGAACCACTTGCGAATACGTTAAGGTGCTAATCGCATCGGAAAGAATCAAAGCCGCAAGTCTTTGCCATACTCCAAAAAGTTCCGATTGCGATTAGCCTTGCTGCTTAAGACCCCCGATCATATTATTTTCATATAACCCTGAGCCCGCCCCCGGCGCTTAAACCTTGTGAATATTTTATTTCCGACCCTTTTTCCTTTGTAAATTACAAAAACCCTCTTTTCCAAAGTTTTGATGTAATGAGCCAAAGTCACATGTTAAAAATAAAATGGTTAGATCAAAAAGACCGATCGCGCAATCGTAATCGGGGAAATTTCAATGGGTTGATCGAAAAGACCAGGCTCGCAGTTCTGATTGCGATTAGGCCCTTATTATATATAAAGCCCCGGGCCCATCAATTTTCATATATCCGAAGGCCCCGCATGCGGGCGCCTATCCTTTGTATATATTTTATTTCCGCCCTGATCCATTAAACCTTCGTTTATATTAAAAACTTGGGGTTTTGATATGTTATAAGGGTTTCTGCCAGTTCTTTCTAAAAACTAATCTCCACCGTTGATCGTAAGCCGATCAAACGGCCAGCGCTTAATCGCATCGGAGTTTTCCATCGCATGCATTTATTTTTCCCCCGATTGCTGTTCCTCCAATTTGCTCCCCGCCGTTGATCTAATCCTCGGATCCAACGGCTATCGCTTAATCTCCTCTCCCCTCCCGATTGCGCAATCGCATTGGAGTTTTTTGTTTAAATCGCACTCTTTCCATCATCCCTCCGATTGCGACTACCCCGATTCATTTCCCACCGTTGATCTGAATCTCAGATTAACGGTCTGCGCTAAATCGCATCGCATGTTTCAAATCGGTGCATTTGCTCGCTACCCCCGATTAAGACCCTCCGGTTAGATCTAGACCGTCCACGTGTCCAGATCGGACGGTCCAAAACTACTCCTCCTTATTCTTCTCCCGCTATCCTTTTTGCCTTTCTATGCAGATCTCCACCATTGGTTGCCTTCATCCGACGGATGCGCTCCTCCCCCGCCATCTGAAGCAGTTTAAACCTACTTCCGCAGTATTTCTTAACTATTTTTGTGTTTTGCAGGCATTTTAATGGTTTTCCATTGTATAATGAAAGAAAGCCGAGGGTTGGGAAAGACGTTTCCTACGCCTTCGAGCTGTTAAAGAGAACCATCTGCGGGGTTTCGCTCCATTTTTTTCTTAATGCTTCATGGGCATTGATGCCTTTAAAAGCCCAGTGCGGCCTGCACATCGACAAGACACTGTTTTAATTCAAAAACAGTTAAAGAGTATCAGTTTGAAGATAGAGCACAACAGATGAAGATTGAAGACGGTTTTTATGGGGATTACGGCTAAGACCGTTATCAAAAGCCTAATCCCCAATCTAAAACACAGTTTAAAGGAAAAACCTAAAGTGTTTCATCAGACAGAAAGCCTCCACTGCCACATCTGAGGCAAATTGATTCCTCAGCTACCACCGAGCCACCTGTCGCCTCAAACCTTTCAAAACAGAGGCCGAAGTTATTGAAGAAAATCAGATATTCGCCTCCAGCGCAGCCAGGGAGTTACTTCTGTAAGGAAATCAATGCAGAAAATATCTGCAGAGTTACTCCAAACATTACATAAAGCCTCAAAGTCAAATAAAGCTCCCACCGAGCTTAATCCATAAATGTAAAACAGTTAATACAGTGTTCCACCTGTGAACTTCTTCATCGAGCCCCTCAAAGGGCCGAGAAGTCTTGAACCTGTATTAATTATCCTGAGAGATATTTTCTCAGATCACCTCCTCATTCTTCTATATATACCTCAGAAGAAGACGAGAAATTGTTGGTTGCAGAGCTTTGAAATACACTTGAGCTCGAGACTTCTATTTGTACATAGTGTTCACTGGCCCTTGAAGCTCTGTTTGCTCTAGAGTAGTTAGGTTGAATAGTGAAGATGATTGCTGAACTGAAACATTGGACTTGAAGATTGTAACTGGTTTGATATCAATATAAAAGCAGTTTCTTGGGATCCTGGTCTTTATCACTGGTGAAGTGCTTCTTTCTTTGTTAATCGTTCTCCTTCTATGTATGCCATATTGTTCATTTTCCCTCTGTAAAGAACAATTTAAACAGGGTTGGGATTTTCTGTATAGCAGTAACCTTCTCTGGCTGAGAAATCTTTATCTTAATGTTTTCTTCAGATTTGTTTATTTAAGAATGATTCAATACAGTTTAAACAGTTAGTAATGTTGGCGTTCCCTCGTCCTTCTGTTTGCTCAAACATTGTTCTCGAATGTTATTTCCATTATTTGCTATTAAAGTTAGACTAGAGAAGATATGGTTTGCCCTGATTCCTAGATTCTTTTCTCCAAAGGCAGATTCTGAAAGTTTCCCTTGGTGTTGACTGAAAGTAGACTAGGTTTAAAAGTACTTTATCTGATCTTAAGTTACACTCTATTTTTCTTATGTGTTTTCTTACTTTCTGAAGGTAATTATGTGGATTACTGGATTGTTTGTCAATTAAGATGCTTTAATAAGAACTTGCCCAAGAAGTCTATGGTTAGCCCTATCCTTGGTTGGTTTTAAAACAGTTACTTAAGAGGCTTTTCTTGTTTGGACTGACTATAAATCCTCTGAGAAATTATTATCAGTTTCCACCCCTCCAACATTTTAATGTTTCCATTTCATCATTTTAATCTCAATAATCTTGTGGTATAGATGACTTGCCCCTTGGATCACACTTGATGTTGCTGTTCAATTAAAGCCCAGATATGACTCCATAGCCCAATGGACTAAAAACCAGCGTTATATCTATCTATCTGCCAAAACTGTTCTATTTGCTTGCAACTTCTCACTTTTGAAACTTTTTGCACTTAGGACTTTCTCCTCAAGTAACATTTCATGCTCAACCATCCAAAACAAAACAAAACCCTTGGCCTTCATAACTAGCCTAATATCATTACCTTAAGCTTTTTCAAAGACAATATCCATCTTTGTACATATTGGAGAGATCCCTCTCCGGATTCAGGAGGGCTAGATCCTAGAATCCCAAAGTTTGGTTGAAATGATGTTAACTCTGTGATTGGACTCTCCCAATCTTGCTAATAAATTACAGAGACCTAACACAGTATAGTAAACCAGTGAATGTTCCGATTCCTGTAGGTACAAAGCTGTCTGTTGAACAGTGTCCCAAGACAATAAGAAGAGGAGGATATGTCCCGTGTTCCTTATGCAAGTGCAGTGGGTAGCTTGATGTATGCAATGGTCTATAATAGACCAGACATTGTACATGTAGTGGGAGTATTGAGTAGGTTTATATCAAACCCAGGGAAGGAGAATTGGATAGCAGTGAAGCAGGTTTTCAGATATTTGCGTGGCACTAGTGATTATGGCTTGTGCTACTAGGGAAGACCAGGATTGGAAAGAGTGTTGGACATTCGTGGTTTTGTTGATGCAGACTGGGCTAGAGATCTGGACCAAAGAAGATCTACAAGTGGGTATGTGTTTAAACTATTTGGAGGTGCAGTCAGTTGGATGAGTAAAAGACAGTCTGTAGTGGCTATTTCAACTACAAAGGCATAATACATGGTAGCCCCTCATGCAAGCAAGGAAGCAGTTTGGTTGCAGATATTGTGTTCAAGTATGGGGTTGGTGCAGCAAGCTATAAGGATAGACTGTGATAGCCAAAGTTCAATTTTCTTGGCTAAGAACCTGCTTATCATTCAAAGACAAAGCACATTGATGTTCAATATCACTTTGTGAGATATATGGTTGAAGCTAAAATGGTGTTTCTGGTAAAGGTGGACACTTTGAAGAATGTTGTAGATGAATTGAAAAAGTATGTGAGCACTCATAAGTTCTCTTGGTATAAAGAAACAATGGGTGTTGCAAAGCTGGGCTAATGAATCATCTCCCTTGTGGTCCCTTGCAGAAAGAAAACAAGTGGGAGTGTTATCCCCCTTTAAATTCCTTGACAAGCAAGCAAGGGGCTAATTAGTTTTATGAGCCTTCAAGGAATGCATTTCCCTTGAAACACATCATCCTTGAAGCCTTTTCATGTTCCCTTCCCTTTGACTGTTTCCCTCTACTGTTCTTGAGTAAATAAGCCTCACTGAGTGCAGAAAATTATGCTCCAAAAGGCCTTTATTTACCCCTTGTATCCCTGCAGATTGCCCATTTCACCCCTTTTTTCCTCCTTTTCGAAGTCCCCTTTCCATCCCAAAATTTCTCCCTTAGTCATCCCAAATCTCCCCAAAATCCCCTTTGAATTCTTCCCTTACCCTCTTTTTGGCCATTTCCCCCTTTTTTTTCCTTTATCGTTCCCCTTCCTAACCCCAAATATTGCATTAAAAGGGGTAAAAACCCACTTTTTAACTTTATAATAGGGCCTAGCCCCTTTTCCGCCAGTCCCTAACCACTTCCCCATGTGACCCACACCTAGGACCAAGCGTTTAAGTCTCGAGCGCTCATCGTAATCGGAACAATCGAGCGGGTGTTTTCCTTTGTAACATCGAAAAATTTCGATGCGATTGGGTTTTGTTATGAAGGCCTGCAATACAATCTCCACCGTTGATCTGCCGTTTGATCGGACGGCCCTGCGCCGATCGCATCCTTGCCCCGATCGCAATCATAAGCTTCACCATGTCACACTTTGTTCCGCCCGGATTGTGATTCGCCGATCCGATCACAGCCGTCCATCTCCTCCTGTCGATCCAACGGCCCGGCGCTAATCGCTCCGTCGCAATCGCAACGCCCGATCGCTCCCACTCTCTGCCCTATGCGATCGCGATCTTCCGATCCCATCCTAGCCGTTGACTCCCCCCGTTGATCCAACGGCCATCGCTCTCCCTTTCCAATCGCAATCGCAAATTCCAATTGCTACCACCTTCCACCCTTTGCGATTGCGATTCTCTCGATCAAACCATAGCCATCCATTCGTTCCAAAATCCAATGGCCTTGAATCAATCACACCAATGCTCAATCGCGTCCCCATTCCCAATCGCAATCAGAAATTTTGGAATATGTCACCCCTGCCCCCCCCGATTGCGATCCTCCGACTTCATCTCGATTGTCCGTTGGATCTAAGATCGATGGTCCAAAACTAATCGCCCTCCGCCCATGCCGGGTCCCGCCACACATGCATTTAATTTAATTTTCGTCCATTTCTATGCATTCTGCCCATTTTCATAAGCCATTCCGTGGATTAATCTCCGACGTCGATCCCACCACCAGACCATGATCTGACGGTCCGCGCTCATTTCTCCACCAAAACCCTATTTGTCACTGTTTACGCCATATTATTGCATTATCCACCATTGTTTGATCTAAAGCTACCATCGCCACGCTATCACTCGCTCTGCCCTCCATAGCCTTCCGCATGGATTTCATAACTAGGTTTCATGTTTTGCAGGGTTATCAGGTGGTGAAATCCACCATGATTACACAGTTTTTAATACAGCGGCAGAACGACGGGTCTCGCATTAAAGGAACAAAGTTTAAACTCTATGAAGTTTTCCCCAGAGTCATTAAAGCATTGATTTCACAGTCAGAGGCAAGCGTGGAAGCGGCAAAGAGTATCAGCAGGAAAATAGAGTGTTTAAGGCCTGTTATTGAAGATTTTGAGCCTTAATATATTGATTTGAAGGCAGAGTACCAGATCAAAGACATCACGGATCTCTCAGAAGGCCCAGCGCATAGAAAACTGTGCCATCAGGGTAGCTACATCAGCAGAACATCCCTACCTGCGAAAGGACAAAACGCCCATATTGTTTCCTCTATTTACCGTGTCCCTGAAGAACATTCAGCCTTGACTACAGTCCTTAGCTATCAGAGCATTTGTTGTACAGCATGGTGCACTCCACTATCATTCATTTTCCTTCTGTTTATTCACCAAAAGTACCACAGAGTACTGCAGCCAGAGTGCATCAGAGCCATACTGGAGTAAATGAAAGACAGAAGAAGATCATTCATTCGCCCAAAGAATGCCAGAGATAAATGCACAGGAGTTAAAACAGAATGGGCTTTGGCCCTCTTTCTTTTCTGAGATTAATGCTTCATTTAGTGTTTCACCTACCTCCTCTGCTCCCTTCAGCTATAAAATGCAAGAGGAAACTTATTGTAAAGTTTGTTGATCAGTTATGAGAGAATTGCAAGTAGTTTCTTTTGAGACATAGTCTCTATGTAAAGTTGTAAGACAGGCTGAGGAATATGATTTCAGACTGAGTATCCAACTATTGGCAATGTTGTACTTGACTGGTTTTGCTTTTAATATGACAAGCACATTTCTTTGGATGCTGATCTAAAGCAGTGGTGATGTTTTCCTATCTCTGTGTTTTAATTCATTTCATTTCATTTCTACTGGCTTGTATCAGAATATTGGCATAGGATTTACCCTTGTTAGGTACCCTATGTTTCTGCTCTCCTCGCCTTTGATGTTTTATTTTGAATGTGTTATCTAAGAATTGATTTCAGTTAATTTAACCAGTGTAGTGGATGTTATTGCCTACTCTATGATGTATGAATTAAATGAATCTATTCTTAGATTTTCTTGTTAGGATTTAGCTGGAATATTTGGGAACACTGGGGATAGGAGTTAGCCCTGTCCACTAAGATCCTTGTGCGACCAGCCGATCTTTAACTTTGTGTCCCAATCTGTGTTGTTCCTCCTCTCCTACCATTCCATATCACACTATCATCTTTAAGATCCAATGTTTTAGATGACCAGCCCAATTGAAAGCCTGCATATTGATTAGCAAGAAAATCCTTTCCTGACTCCATTTCCCAATGGTTTTGAATGCTTCCTGGAATATTTCACCTCTTCCTAAACCCTCTTTCCTCATCCTGTCTTACATTGAACCCTTCTTTCCTGATAACCAACAACCAAACAAATAATGAAACAAACAAACCTTGTGCCTATAACTAGCCTAACATCTTAAAATTTGAGCTTCAAAGACATAAAACCTTTTCTCATACAGAGAGATCCCTTTATGGACCCAGGAGGGCTAGATCCCGAGGTTTGAAAGTGGTTTGATGTTGTCTCATCTTTTGGTCTTGCAAATCTGGCCAAAACATGGAAACCCCAACAGGGAGAATGTTGGGTTTGTGTTATATTCTTTCCACGACTAATCACGCGTGGGGGGGTAACAGGGGGGGCAATAGCCTGCCCTGTTGGGGTCCGGGGCAGTGCCTCAGAAATTTTTTTTGGTCCTTATTTTCCGGTGGGCAGACCCGCCCATGGTTTTGTGCATGGGTTTGCACATGGGTTTGGGGCATGATGGTTTTCGGCCCTTGGTATTTTTTAGAGCCGGTCAAGGGAACTACGGTTATGTTCTAATCCAGGGTTAATGGATTGGGGTTTATGTATGCTTCGGCATGTATATGTATGTGTTGTAACACTAAAAGGAATATAATGAAAAATCAAGCTGGTCATTTGGGATCCAGGGGAAAATATTTGTGTTTATCTGTTTTAAGTTTTATGCTCTCGCTAATGTTTATTTTCTGTCTTTAAGATTTGTTTGCAGATAATTTCTATACAGGGTTAAAACCTACAAACAACGTAGATCTAGTTGGAGGTTTCAAATGTGAAAGGAGCTAAAACTTTGAGATGCTTTAGGGTTTTTCAAGGCTTTCATCCTATAAATGAAAGAGGAGAGCATCACGAGAGGGGTTGTTGAAAATATTGTATTGAAAGGATTTTTCTATTTAGACACTTCTCATTCTCTGGTTTTTTAGCTAAGAACAGTGCTATTTAGCACTTGGGTGTTCTTGGTCAGGAATGCCACCTCTTTCCTTGAGAGGCCTCTTGGAAGAGTCTTTCATTTCTTGTCCACTATCAGGAATTTGGAAAAGCTTCTTCTTCCAACTACAAATTCAGATCCTATTGAGGGTTTGGTTGTCCTTGTGAGTAGCAGCAAGTGGAGGCTAGATCTATTCATATCTAGACCATACTAGTGCCTCTTTTCATTGGGAAAGCCTTCTATCCCACTAGCAAGAGTGTATTAGTTGATTGGAGCTTTATATCCATACCTTGGCATCAAGGAAAAGTCTACATCAAGCCTACAACGCAGTTTATGTCCTTGTATTGCGTTATTTTTCAAGTATGAAGTTGCAGGGTGTTTGGAAACTATTTGGAGGAGAGATCTTTGGTGTAAAGGATCCTTCCTTACACTATGGTGATCCATGGATTAGCCATCTAATCCATGTATGTTTTAGATCTGATCTATTCATTGATGTATCTGCTTCAGAATTTTTGAATCATTCTGCAGATATGCTGAAGTAGATCTCAGATCTACTCATGTGCTTTCATGTTTTGCTGAAAACCCCAAGGGGTATGTAAAATAGAGACAATCTAGTGTACAGATCTGATATAGATCTAATATTTTGTACAAATATCTGTCCTAGATCTGAGTTGTAACCTAGAGCTGCTGTTTACTCATGAAAATAATGCTGTTATGGCTTTACAGTGAATTATATTGTTGTAGCACCTCTTTTAGAGGGTGTTTCTCCATAAAAGTCTCCCCCTTTCTCTTATACATTGATTGGGCTGTATTGTAAATCTGATTTAACATTATATAAGCTATTTTTGAGCTATTATATTTACCTCTTGCTACTGCTAACTAAAACTGCATTATTTTCTGTCCAGTGTTCTTTTGTATTGCTGCAGTCCCCTCTTTAGGTAGTTTTCAAGCCATACTGGGTGTGGGAGATATGTTTAAACCACCTAGTTTGATTTGTTTCTGATCTCCTCTTGGATTTGTGTCTTATATTATCAGATCTAAGGGATCTAAGGGTTGATTTCAAGATTGTAGCAACCATTCCCGAAAAATACGTTTTTCAGGGATGCCTTGCTAGCGGTCCCTATTTTGGGATATTACAGTGGTATTAGAGCATCTTTCTTGGCACAGCCTGTGCTTTGCCTTTTTAAGAGCCAATATGTCTTTTCATGGGAGGAAAATACCAATGAATAAATGTGGTTACACTGAAGACATAGAAGTAAAGGGTCCAAACCCTTTATCTGGAAGTTTGCAGAGAGAAGTATTTTCAAAAACTCTTTCTCAAGCTATGCATGAACTGAAGGAAGAAATCCAGGGGATGAAGAAGGAAAGACATGCAGATCCCTCAGGAGGATTCTTACATCAAGAAATCCCCAGTACTTCCTACCATGTGTGTGAGCATTCAGCCACACAACCTGATCTGCAACGTTGGAACATGCCTACTTTCTTGTCAAAAAAAGGAGGAAAGGGAGGAACACCAAAGGAGGAATCTCTTGGTGATTATCTCCAAGAATATGAATCTCAATCGGAGATATTCAAAGAGAATCTTAGTTTCCCAAAGCTCAGTCAAATCAAAGAAGAAATATCCAACAACTAGAGCAGAAGGAAAGGGTGCATACAACACACCTTGGGTAGATTCTCTCTACCTACATTTGATGGATCACCTAAAGACTCAGCCAAGTCTTGGGTAAAGGAGCTTGACACATACTTTTAGCTGCATGAAGTGTTAGAAGAAGAAGCCTTGAGATTAGCAGCGCTGCATCTTGAAGGGAAGGCTTATGCTTGGTGGCTATTTGAGTTCTCTTCCTTGAAAGGGAGGAACATCTCTTCTTATGCAAGATTCACTAGGAGACTAGTGACAAGATTTGATGAGAGACATTCTGAGACTGCTTGGGAGGAGCAGATCAAGCCCAAGAAATCTAAATCTTTGCATAAGTTGGAAGATTCCAGGGAGCCAACTCCAGTCCTAAACATTGTCGAGGGGGTTGAAGGTTTTCTGAACAATTTACCAGAGGCAAAGGCCCTATTTCAACAAGATCTCTTTTCTCAAAGAGAAGGCATGATGATTCCTTCCTCACTAAGAGAGCAAGAAAAAGGATCTCTTGATGATGAAGCATTCTCCACTAATAAGGAGAAGGGAGAGGGAGAGCAGAGAAGATCCTCTAGCACTGTGCTAGCAGGGGGAGATCTATTTTCATGTGGAGATGGAGATGAAGCAACGGCTTCCATTAGAGGAGTTCTTGTACCTTTGCAAGGAATTCCAAAGGCTCTTCCATATGGAGAGCATGAGCAACATGTGTCTTTGCTAAAAGACAGTGAGAAAAAACAAAGGAGGGATCACACAACTGATCCACTATCAGAAGATGGGGCAAGGGCTCCAATCAGAGGCACTCTTACACCACTAAGAGGGGTCTCCAATTTTCATGGTACTTCCACACAACAATCAGAAAGGGATTTGCAGAGTGGAAGAAGTCATGATGTGTTCCCATCTGTTGTTCACATGGGAATGAGCCATGAAACGTCATTATCCTGTGGTATTCCATTTGGGATATCACCTAATTCATATTTGATGAAATACGTTTCATACATTGATGCTCCTTACATAGATCCAAGGGAGGAGGGAGCACTAGAAGACCATGCTACATCGCTGATAGTATGGGGAAGGTAAAAAGAGAGGGAAAGCATTTTTACTTTGACATCATTATCTATTCTCACCTCTCAAATTGCGTTGATAAGATATGCTGCAAGGAGAAATAATGACACCATCATGGGGCATGGAAGGCAATCCTTGAAACAAAAGACATACTTGCTTGAAGAACACTCTCCCATACATGAAGAGAGATGGTGGTCTCACATGCATGCTTTGGAAAAAACAAATAGGTCTTGGAGAGATGATAGCCTCCCATGGAAGACTAACTTCCAAGAGCTTCCATCTTCTTTTGAGCATGTGCATGAGCAAGGAGGGTAGCAAGGAAGGACTGGCAACCTTACACCTTGTACCTTTGGCATGGGAGTTGTCAAGGAGGAGGAAAATGGGAATATTGGATTCCCAACATACACCTTTGACATGAAATATGTGAAGGAGAAGAACAACAACATGGCAAACACTTCAGATGACACACTATCAATGCTGTCATTGTTGGGCACATTAGATCCCTATTGGAAATCCCAACTGCTGGTGAAATATTCCAAGGATCTTCATACTTGCATGATTCTTAATGACTGGTTGCACAAAGGGAGCTATTAAATCCTTGATGGAGTCATCTATAATCATGGTAGGATCTTCTTGTCTAGAGCTTCCAAGCTCAAGGAGAAGTTACTATAGAGGGCTTATGAAGAGTTCAATTTCAGCCACACCTATTCTATGAAGCTCAACAATATCATTTTGACGAGCTATTATTGGGAGGCTTTGAAAGAGAACTATATCAACATTGTCAAAGATGCATGGACCTTGTGGAGTTGGAGCAGCAACATGACTCTAAGGAAGAGTTAAATCAACCCTCTCCTTCTTCCTTTTGAAGAAGAGAGTAGATCTATCCACCACTCCATTGATATGAGGAGGATTGTTGGTGGAGAGCATGTTCTTAGTACATGTGTTTTATATTCTGATTTCATGCATTCTTCCAAAACTTTTTTGTAGGCCATGACTCCAAGGAGGAGTAATATATTTTGTAAATCTCATGGAAATTGTTGGGCCAGTAAAAATTCTGTATTTGGCCACTCCCTTGATGTGCAAAGGGAGATTTATTTTCATGATGGGTACTTCCGGAAGGCACCAAATATATCTCACATTTCCTGCAATAGTGAGATGACTTGGGCAGCTAGTAAGTGGTGGGAAAACCACTTACCACATCTTAGTTTGATGCAGGCAGGGGATGCTCTGTGCTAGTTCCACATGTGGGACTATGATCCACCTCCATGTACACACATTTCTGTTTGTTTTTACATTGTTTCGATCCCCTATATTGATGATGTTCTTGTACTTTTCATGGGGATGAATGGAGGAAGGAGGGAAGGCATGCATGTGTGTAATATTCCCAATTAGCCACTGCTAGTTGGAATATTATACTTGCTCCATTTTTGCAGTAGAAGAGTAGAAAGACAATAAAACAAGTCCCAATGTGAAAAGGGATCATGTTAGGAGGTCAAATAAAGCCACTTTGGTGTGAAAAGGGACAATTCCGGTGAATTAGATCTAGTTGACCAAGTCAACAACACTGCTACAAGAGGGAAACCAACTAGGGCAGTGCAGTTTTGAAAGGGGAATCTTCTCAAGGAAGTCACCTCATCAATGAGTGGGGTGTGGGGTGAGGAAGCTCACCAAGGATAATAAGGAGGATATAGCAGCAAGGAAGGCATTTAGAATTCATTTTATGTTTGGTATTCTTGACTATTGCAAGCTTCAACTATTTATCTGTATTTGCAACACTGTTTAGTGCAAAGGAATTCTCATGCGGGAATTCTACCTTCATCTTCGGTTTAGCTTGTTTAAGAGATCAATAGAGGAGGTCCTGAGCTCATTTTCCATTATATAACTTGAGGTTTTCTAGCCATCAATACCTATAGCACAGTTACTTCCAGTAACTTCATCTTTTTTGCAGTTGCAGGTGTAGTAGGGCTCCAACCCCTTGATTTTATGCTTGTATCAGAGGAGGAGGTGCTTATTTCCCTTCGGGAAATTTATTGAAGAGGGCCTTGGGCCATTTTATATATTATTCATCTATTTCACATCATATTTAGTTTTATATAATACATATTTTTATTGGACAACGTTATTTTCTGCAGTACTGCATTTTATTGTGATATTTTGTCAGAAACCCTTACCGAGATGTTCTGATGTGATTGTAAAGGAGGTCATCCCTCTCATTTCTGATTCTATGATTAATGAAAGATCTAGATATGTATTAAATCATATTTTTCTATAGATTCCCTAATAAAAATTATGCTGTTACAGTCTTCGGCAATTCTATTTTGTGAAGTTGCGGGATTGGGGTGTTTTTGAGCATATATGACCTGGGGAGATCTGTTTAGTGTAGCTAGAATGATTTTTTTTTGATGCCATTATATATTTAAGCTACATACAACATATATAAGAGGATACAAGTCCTTTTGTGTGTTTTTATTGCATGGTTTTTCTTATACAACGTTCTCATTGAGAAAATTATAGAAATTCCTGAAAAGGAATATTACAGTGGTATTAGAGCTCTGATCTTGGCTCAAATTATGGGGATAATATATCTTCAGCATGAAGGAGGAATATATTTCAAATCTTCTACTTTAGACCCTACAGAATATTGCAAGAGAACTCAAGGAGATGAGACATGAAGGGGATTATTTAGGGTTTTGCCATGAGGTAAGCTCCAGCACTTCAAATGGCATGGGGCATTCAGATACACCACAACGCTCTACCATGCCTTCATTTATAACTAGAGGAGATAAGGAGGGAACCCTGGGAGAGTATTTTTAAGAATATGAACTCCAATATCAAGGGTTCAAAGAGCACCTGAGCTTTCAGGAGTTTTACCAGGTCAAGGATGGAAGGAGGATTAATCTTCATCATAAGGAGGAGAACTTGATGTAGGGATCAACCCTAAAACGCAGTATGGTAGGTTTCTTCTTACCCACATTTGATGGGACACCTAAGTGTAAAACCAAGGCTTGGTTGGAAAAGCTGGGCACATACTTCCAGCTCAACAAGGTTTCTGGAATAGAAGCCATCAAGATAGTTGCGTTGCACCTAGGGGAAGCTCAAGAATGGTGGTTTCATGGACTGAAAACACTTGGGCATCATCACATCACTTCATACTCAGCTTTCACCAAGAGGCTAGTGGAGAGATTTGATCCAAGAGATTCAGAAGCTTTTTTTTTCAAGTTAACCAAGCTCGAACAGGAGGGAGATCTTGAGGATTATATTGTTGAGTATTTGCAGCTTTCAGTGATGGTATCCAACCTCACTATGAGTAGGAAGGTATGCATGCTTATTAATGGGGTGGCTGAACCATTGCAGGGGTTGGTAAAATCCACTAAACCAACTACACTCCTTGAAGCTGTGGAGAAAGCTAGAGACCTACAACACATCTTGCACAGGGCAAGAACATTGTTGCAGCAGGAGGCCTACTCAGGACCAAAGAAGAGAATCCATGTTCATGATTTGGAGGGAGAATGTGTTGCAGGGAGGGCACATCATGTCAAGACCTTCTCCAAGAAGGATGCCAGTGTTGTACCATCCATAGAAGAATTTGCTCCAAGAGGGGGAGCTATTGCAGCGTTAAGAGGGGTCCCAAAATATCTAACTTTGAGGGTGAGAGGTACTATTATGGGGCAAAGAGTCTTTGTGTTGATATATAGTGGGGCTACTCATAATTTTTTTGATCCACAACTGGTGCAAAGGAGAGGAATCCACATGGAGGAGTTTGAGGGATTCTCAGTTTTGGTCCCAGGAGCTATGACCTTGTAGTGTGCCAAGTATGTTCTGGCACTAACCATTACCATGGGGACCTACAACTTGACATACCACTTCTTTGTGGTAGAAATCCCAGACACCAATGTAATATTGGGAGTCCAGTAGTTAATCACTCTTGGGAGAGTTACCACTAATTGGATAACTTTGGAGATGGAATGGATAGAAGGGAAGGATGGCCAGTATCAAAAGATCAAGGGTATAAACACATACCCCCCTCAGGTTGCTTAAGAAAACAGGATGGAGGCAGATCTGCACAGAGGGGATGTTGAATTGGAAATGGAGCTGCATATATTAGAGGTAAGGGGAAAGGATTCACCAGTGCATCCAGATGTTTAGTCTCTCTTGGACCAATATTATATAGTATTTGGAGATATCCCACCAGGTAGACCTCCTGAACGAGGGTTTGAAAACATTACTGAGTTGGAACAAGGGATCCAAGAATATTAAGTCGGAACAAGGGATCCAAGCAGTAATCACCGCTCATTATAGGCACCCCAAGGCTTATAGGGATTGAGAGGGCTATCCAAGAGCTGCTAGCTCTAGGACACATCCGGCCTAGTACTAGTCCTTTTGCTTCTTCAGTGGTTTTGGTAAAGAAGAAATATGGCACATTAAGGATGTGCATTGATTATAAGGCCTTGAACAAGAAGACTATGAAGAACAGGTACCCTATACCTAGGATCAATGAAATCATGGATGAGTTGAGGGGATCTAAATACTTCTCCAAGATATATTTGAGATCCAGGTATCATCAAATCAAGGTGAGGGAGCAAGATATCCCCAAGACAACGTTCAGATGTCACTATGGGAATTTTGAGTTTCTGGTAATGCCCTTTGGGTTGACAAATTCCCCAACAACTTTCCAATCATGCATGAACCACATCTTCTGTGGTCATTTGAGAATGTTTGTATTGGTCTTCTTTGATGATATTCTTATCTACAACCGCACTTGGGAGGAGCACTTGCAACATATTGAGACAGTTTTACATATCCTCAAGGAGCAACAATTCTATGCCAAGCTATCCAAATGTGAAATTGGCCTCACAGAGATGTTGTATTTAGGGCACATCATAGGAGTAGATGGAGTGAGGGTACATGAGGAGAAGGTCCAGGCTATTAGAGATTGGCCTGAGCCCAAGAATGTCATAGAACTCAGGGGGTTTGTGGGAATATGCACCTATTACTGGAAGTTTGTGAAAGGATTTTCACAGCTAGAAGCATCACTCACAGACTTGAAAAATAAGGGAGCTTTCCATTGGACACCTACATCGCAGAGGGCTTTTGATAAGCTCAAAGAGGTAATGAGTAGTTGTCCTGTTTTGGTTTTGCCTGACTTTTCTCAACCTTTTATTCTAGAATGTGATGCATCAGGTGAAGGGATTGGAGTAGTCTTGATGCAAGGTGGGCATCCTATAGCTTTTGAGAGCAGGAAGCTGCTCCCTCATGAGAGGTTATACCCCATCTATGATAAAGAGATGTTGGCTATCATGCATGCATTAGCCAAATTCTGACAATACTTGGTGGGGAATAAGTTGAAGGTGAAGATTGACCATAACAGTCTTAGATTGTTCCTTGAACATAAACAACTCCAAGAGAGACAACAAAAGTGGGTGAGCAAAATCCAAGATTATGATTTTGACATAGAGTATGTCAAGGGGAAGAGAAATGTAGTAGCTAATGCACTATCCAAGAGGCCTACATCGCTGTCTTTGAGGGGCATGGACGCAGAATGGAAGGTGTTGGCAAAGAAATAGGTCTTGCAGGCAAGACCTAGGTTCAGGGGTTGGGGCCAACAAGGGAATCCACTATAGTCTAGAACCACACCGGCATTGTCACCTTACTCTGGAGAGTAGAGAGTCTCACCCGAGGCATGCCGCAACAACATGCAGAAGGGGAATAGATCGATAGCAGTGAAAGGATCAGCAACTCATGGTTAACAGTGAATTGATTGCATAAGCATCGTAATATACGCAAGAAAATTCAGAGAGTGTACAGGTATTGAGAAAATAAAATTTTAAATCATCACAACCATCATGCATGCATGTGAATCACATAATAAGACAACAACCTGCAAGTATATTTATATCTTCGGCCAAACCCATAGTTACATAGCTTTCGCAAGGAGAGCTTACAAGTCTGATACAGACGCCTTATAGAACAGAAAGGTAGATAAGAGAAACCTAGGAACTACAGGGATATCATGCCCGGTCTATGTTTCCCTTGCAGCATCCGCTTAATCTCCTTCAGTCGCTTTGCATTCCTCTTCTTTCACCCAGGTGACGGCTATTTATTCACCCGCTATCGCAACTGTTAGTTCCTCTTGCGTTCTTCTTCAGCTGCTTCTGACTTCTCTCTTGTTGTATGTGTGTTCTGCTCTCTATCCTCTACTGTATATTCTCTTCATCTGTACTCATGCATCTACTTTCTTCAGCTATGTACCTGTTCCCTCGCAACTTTGGTAGTTCCGCTACTTACTGTAGTTGTGACTTGGTTGCGACTGCCATGTGTCATCATTCCGCAACCCAAAATATGTCCTTTATTCAAAATTCAAAATATTCAAAACAATTTTTCAAAACAAGGGCCCCAACAGGCCCCGACCACAGTTTCTTGACTCGTCCCGAGTCAATCACAAATCACAGTCTCTATCTCCATCGCCCTGCTGGACCCCGTGGTATGTTCTTGCTGTGCTCCTTCTGTCTGCAGTCCAAACAAGGGCCCCAACTCCGGGACTCTGCGGAACGCTGTAGCTTTAAGCTCAGTGAAGGTCAACACAACTTGATGCCACCCCTGCAGCAGTGAATCTGTTTCTTCGGCAATCTTGGTGATAGCAGCCTCCTCTATGTGCGTCGGTACAGCCCCGAACACCGTGCTAATCTGGGTCTCAGCCTCGGCGGCTAGCTGTTGCATTGTCCTGGCGTTGAATTGGAGGGGCGGGCGAAGCTCACGAATTACCCGTTTGGCCATTGCTGAGCTGGCCTCTGTTTGCTGAGGGCTCGACTGTTGTGAGGTAATGTTCCATATACACCTGCCAGTTGAGTGCCGGGAATTCGTAAGAGTCTGAAAGGTTAGCATCTATCAGGGTCGCATTGTCGCATTTCCCTACAAGGGACTCTATCTTATGAATTCTGCTGTCGAGCTCTGGTTCTAGGACGGCTGGGAGGGCCTTCGGCATTGTTGCTCGGCGCTGATAGACTTGCAGAATTCGTCTCGGCGTCCTCTCTTGGTGCTGTGCGTCTGGATACTTTTTTTTCTCTGGTTCTGCTTCAATTGCTAATTCTAACTGTTCCAGCATTCTCGTGCTTTTTCCCATGAAAGTTATGTAATTACCTGGCATGAGTGAAGGTGATGAGACCCCATAATGAGTTAATTCCTGCTGGCATTCCTCTCGGTGATAATCATGCAATCAATCGCGTGCCAATGTGTATTCTAACAGTTGCTGACAGTGGCATGGGGAAATGGGCGGACGCGATGGCTGAGGTTACTACGGATTATGGCAAAATGATTATTGTGAGGTTACTTCCAATTATGGTAATTTATGGTGCAAATCTAGACGATCCTACAGACTGACACAAGTACTGACTGAAATGACCTAGACTGACCTTGACACGTTTATTAATCCTATGGGGATGACACACTGGACACGCCCCTCCCTGACCACAGTCAGTTGCGGTGCGGTCCCGCAACAGAGCGGTTATTGACAAGCTATGCGTGAAAAAAACACTACCTATGCTCATCCCAGTTGCGGGAGAGTTATTCAACTACGCTACTCTATGGGTGCTCTCGGTTGCGAGAGTTATTGATGAAGAGTGAAATAAAATTACTCGTGGTCGGGTTTCAGGCATGTGCCATTTACCCACCCTGGTAAAATAGTACCGTCCAGTTGAGCCAACTGTACGGCACCAGAATCTCTAATCTCGACAATGAAGTAAGGTCCCAACCAGTGCATCTGTAGTTTTCCTGGAAACTTCTGAAACTTGCTATCATATAAGAGGACCTTTCCACCAACCTGGAACGTTTTGTTCTTGATGTGGCAGTCGTGCCATGCCTTCTGCCTGTCCTTCTGAACCTTCTGGTGAAACTCGGCTAGGAACCGGGCCTCGTCCAGTTCTTGTAATTCATGTAGACGCTCTTGGAGCGATGATTCTTCCGAGAACTTGAGGGATGTGGCAATTAAAAGACTTGGTACAGTGAACTCGGTGGGAATCACAGCTTCCCAGCCATACACCAAATGGAATGGTGTCTGATTGGTCAAGCGCTTCACCGTAGTCCAGTAGGCCCAGAGTGCAGCTAGTAGCCGCTAATCCCAGTCATCCCGCTGGGCATTGTAGATCTTTGTTAACCCATTTTCAAGAATTTTATTAAACGTTTCAAAAGTACCATTGGCCTGTGGGTGGTACAGGCTGCTTTTGTGATGTTTAATCATAAATGTGTCCAGCAGCAACTTGATCGTGTCATTAATGAAATGCGAACCCAGATCACTGGTTAAACTTCACGGGCAGCCAAACCTGCTAATGATGTGTTCAAAGATGAACCGTGCTGCTGTATCCGCCATGCAGTCTCATACCGCCGCTGCCTCGGCCCACCTGGTGAGGTAGTCAGTTGCGGTAATGATGTAGCGATCCTTGGAATGCCTGGCGACTGGGGCTATGGGGCCTACGAAGTCGACAACCCACTTCTCGAATGGCCGCAACACATGTACTGGGTGTAGTGGAAGCTCATCCCGGTGAGAGGGCCTCCCTGTCCACTGACAGACATCGCATCTCTTAAAAAATTTCTTACAATCGGCATGGAACGTCGACCACCACAGTCCAGCTTGGAGCACCTTCCTCGCGGTAGGTTTTGCTCCCACATGCCCTCCCACAACATCGCTGTGGCATTCCAACATCACAGCTTCGCATTCGTGGTCGAGTACGCATCTGCGTAGAACCTCATCGAGGCCCAGTTTGTATAACTGCTCCGCAATCAGTTGGTATTCGGCGGCGCAGACGACCAAGTGTCATTTCTGGAGCGGGGTGTAGTGCTGAGGGCATTGCCCCGTGGTTAGATAGGTGGAAATATCAGCCAAGTAATCTGGTACAACTTCGACTCGGAAGAGGTCAGCATCCGGTAGTTGATCATCGAGAGAGTCGTCGTTCTCCCCTGTCTCCAACCTGGATAAGTGGTCGGGCCCGATGTTCAACGTCCCGGGCTTGACGATCACCTCAAACGTGAATTCTTGGAAGAGTAGAAGCCAGCGGCAGATCCGTCCTTCCAAGATAGGCTTATTGACCAGGTACTTCAATGCAGAGTGATCCGTAAAGAACTTGAATTTTTCCCCTAGAATATAGTGGCAGAACTTCTAGAGCGAGTACACCATTTCCAAGGCCTACCTCTCGGTAGTGGTGTAATTCTTCTCCGCATTAGACAATTTGCAGTTGGTGAAGTAGACTGGGTGGTCAACTGTCGTCTCCCCGGGTTGTGCCAAGACAGCCCCAAGTGCAATACTGGAAGCATCAATATGCACATGGAATTGCTTATCCTAGTCCGGGTGAACAAGAATAGGTGCCGTCGCCAGCTTTTCCTTTAGAGTGTCAAGGGCCATTCGACACTCCTCTGTCCATTGGAATACTTCTGACTTCCGCAGTAGCTTTTCTAAAGGAGCAGTGATCTTCGTGTAATTTCGGATAAACCGCCTGTAATATCCCGTGTGCCCGAGCAGTGCCCACAACTGCTTCACCGTTTTGGGGGCTTCCATGTGGATGATCACTGCTACCTTGGCGGGGTTGACGCAGACCCCTTGCTGTCACACCACGTGTCCTAACAGCGTGCCTAAAGGAACGACAAAGATGCATTTCTTCAAGTTCAAGGAAATCTGCAACTGGAAACACCGATAAAACATGATACGCAACAGGGTGGTGTGTTTCTTCAGAAAACTGTAGATGGTCCAATTGTCCATGTAGACTTCCAGGAACTTGTGGATATACTCCCGGAAAGTAGCGATGAAAATCTGGGAAAACACGACTGGGGTGTTCTTCAAGCCAAACAGCACTACGTGGTATGCGAACGATCCCCACTCAGTGGTGAACGTCATCTTCATCTTGTCTTCTTCCGCAATGCGCACCTGATGATAGCCTGAAAAGCCATCAGTGAAGGAGTAAGCTTAATTTCCCGCAACATGATCCAATACTTCGTCGCTGAAAGGAGTGGGAAACGGATCATGGATGCAGGCATTGTTCAGACTTCGGTAGTCGACGCAGATGCGTATCTCTGACTTGTCCTTCTTATTTTGAATGATGATAGGACTCACCCACTCTGCTTCGTCCACCAGAAAGATGAGACCTTCGGCCAGCATCTTGTCAATCTCCATCTTGACCTTTTCTTTGATTCATGGGTTCAACCGATAGGGTCGATGCTTCACGGGCCTAGCATCTGGTTTCAGTACAATATGCATTTCTCCGAGGTCACCTTTGATACCCTTTAATTCGGCAACCAATTAAGGGAATAAGTCTTCGTATTCCTGGAGGAGGTTGAAAATTTCCCTTGTCGTCTCCTCGTCCCAGTAGTCCCCAACTGTAGCTAGTTTGGGTTTTTCCGCCGTACCGATGTTCAACTTCTTTGTCTTCAGCAGGCGTAAATGGACGCCTTTGGTGGTCGGTTCTTCATTGATATTATGCTCGCCGTCCTTCTCTTCGAAATATAGGTGCCTTAGGTCCTTTAGACTGTCATCGTCTGGATCTCCATCAATCCGTTGGCAAGCCAACTCTCGCTTGGCCTCAGGACGTGATGCAAAGGTGCTCCCGTCGGTCGCGGAGAAACAGTACCCCCTTGATAGCTTGTAATTCTTGGGACACCAGCTCTGTCTCTCCTTCGAACGAGAAGCACTGAACAAATTTGTTCGTGACTTCCTTCCAGGAGCTGGCTCCTCGCTTCCACTCTTCTTCTAAGTACCAGGCCTGGGGGATGGTATCTAAGGAGTGGATGACCGATGTACCCACATCTCTTGCGGGTATCCTAGAATTTTCCACTAATCCTCACAGGTCCTCAGGTGGTCCCATGGATTGGAAGTCCCTTGGTACCTGTGCCTGCTTCGAGGGCCTTCGTCTTCTTTAAACCGCACCCTCAAAGCCTTCGCCACACAACTCCACCATGACAGGGTGTTGCGGTGATTTTTCCACCACTTGGCTGATGTGGATTGTAGTGCGACGTCCAAAAGCGGTATCCTGCTTCTTTTTGGCACCATGTCCTCGACCTTTGTAATAAAGGTATTGACATCTTGCATGTTCAACAGGGCGGGGTATTCTCTGAACTCAACACCAATCCAACAGACTCGGGAAATGGCGGCACATCTCCGCGTGATGGTCTCGTACCCCCCCTACTGCCAGTCTTCCCAAGTGAGTTCTGATCCCAACTTCGAGCTCTGGACACTACGCCAGCTGACGGAGCCGGTTGCGGTCGGGTTGATATAGTCCTTCCGCTTCCCTACAGTCATCTGATAAAGGTGGTCCATAATCTGAGCATCCTCCCAGTTGTCCATAGTTTCAATATATTGCGGGCCTTGATACGGGTTGAGGGGCTGAGTGACCCAGACCTCTCCATCTTCAAAGATCATCAGCTCCTTTTTGAGTTCGATGATGGCGTAATTCTCAAAAGCCCAATCGATGCCTAGCAGGGTAGTGTAAGGATCCTTGTCTCCCATAATATCAATAACCTCAAAATCCGTGTAGGTCTTTACCCTCGCAATGTCGACCTCGACGCCTTCGAGTCGGCCGATCAGCACAATGTAGTACTGGTTCACAATTCTGAGTTGGATTGGCGAGTAGGTCAGTCGTGGCCATCCAAGAGCCTCCCACGTCTTCCACGACAGGATGTTGACGTCAGACCCTAAATCAAGCATGGTATCGCTGATTTGGAATCCCGAAACTTGCGTGTTAAGCCGAAACTCTTTTCCCGTTCGTTGCTTGTTCTGATTGAATCACTGCACATACTGGGGTGTTGTGTCCACAGGTTCCCTCAGCCCTGTATTCCCTTGCAGTACATCCTCCAGGGTACGCTTGAGCTGGTCCCGCATCGAAGCATTATCAACAATCTTGAGGAACAACTGAAGCCATTCCTCAATCAAGGTCCCCATAGCGTTCTGTTCTCCGGAGCCAGTCTTCGGGGGTACCTTGAGGCCTCTGGCTCCCCCCAGCTGAGCAAAAGCCTCCACCACCTCCTGGAAGTACCTCTTCTGTGCGTCCGGCCGGAACAATTGTTTCAGGGAGGCGGGCTGAATAGCCCGAACCGGCTCCTTTCCATGAGCGTCCTCTCCCGTTTTCTTGCTGCCACGCGTGATTATCACTACATTCTGCATGGCTGGAGTCGCGATTCCTCGCGGCTTGGAGTTTACCAAATTCGTGCCCCTCTGCTGTGCCCATTCCTCCCACTTCTTGATGAGTTCTGGACAGTCCTCTATTGCATGGGCGTTCACGTGGCACTGGGAACACCAAGGACGTCAGTGAAGGGGACATTCTCGAGCCATGTGACCCTCCTGGTCACATTTGTAGAATTTCACCGGACCTCGTCCCCCTGTGCGGCCTCCGCGCATACCGCCTCCTCTTCCCCTTGAAGCCTTGTTCACCCTATAGGAGGGTTGGTCCAACCGGTCCGCGAGTGCGTCGAGAGCCCTACACTGCTCGGTGTTGTGAGTCGTGGAAACACAAAACTCATAGTATACATTGTTTCGGATGTTGGAGTACTTCTGTAGTATAGGGCACATGCGAAGTTGATGCCCCATCATCCGAAAAATCTTGCAATATTCCGTGGTGGTTGGGTTTGGTGGAGATGGGAACCGTGCAAACTAGTTAATAGTAGACATAAACATGTAATAGCAAGCGATTGATCATGTTAGGAATAACTATAAGCTAATCAATACATAGAAATCAAACATTCCAGCCATACATAGAGGTATAAGACCCTCTAACTTCGGGAAAAAGGCTATCAGATTTTGGGGAAAACACATGAGACAAACTAACAACTCATAAACTATGCCGGAACGCCTAAACATAATCTCTAAGTCATTGGGCACTTGGACAAATAAGTTTTCATAGTTTTAGGCAAAGGGCTAGATCGAGACTAGGCCTCCTTGGTTCAACAAAATGATCAACAAATCAGTCAAAGAGAAAGTTTTATGGACAGAACTATGGGCAGCTGATAGGTAGGTAGGGCAAACCATACATCCTACTCAACATACATGGAACTGATGAATCAAACTTAGCAACAATACCTTAGGTTACTAAAGAGCAGCTAAGAATTCTTTAGCATAACTAAGGGAGAAGAAAACATCAAGCTATGAAGATTCAGGGATTTTGAGGTGCGTCCATGGGCATGTCTCAAAATCAATCTTTACTGATCTATAGCAGCAAGAAAAAATGAATTATGAGTGAAAACTAGAAGACAAAACACATTAAGAAGCACTATACCATTCTACCATGTCAAGGAATCCATCAACAAGCCTTCAACATTCCTCAAAAGCATCCAAGAGGCAGTCCAAAAATCATAACTCAAGTGTATTCTTCAAAGCTCATATGACCAATGCATTAATTCTTCTCTCAAGTTAAGCCTCTGATTTACAATGAGAACCATGGGATAAATAGGCTTGAGGGAGGAAAACCTCATGGAGCAACTAGCTATCCCATTGGCCAAGTCTAAATATCTAAACTTGTCCTTGAGGCTTTGCAAAGCCCAAGGCACAAAATATCCCATAAAATATCTAAAAAACTGCTAAAAACGGAAATTATATTGACTTTACATGATTTTCCCATGATAAAAATAGCTTAACGCACATTTTGGAAAAGCAGATTTTTGGAGTTCAAAAATTACAAAAATACTTCATATTTATGCCTGAAAAAGGTCCCCTGACTTGCTGGATGCAAATGGAAGCCTTCCCGATGTCTAAATGAGGCTCATGATGGCTCGTTGGAAAGCTCTCTGTGTCTGCTTTCCAATGCAAGTGGAATCATCTCAATCTGATCTCTGAAAGTCCCTCAAAACTGTACCTGTGTGCAAAAACCCAGAAAATAGCAGGCTGCTGATAGGGCGGGCAGAATGTGCAAAATGAGGCTGTTTTTAGCCAATTTGAGGGGGCGAATGATTTTCAAATGTACCGAAAATGCTGGCTTCTACTTGGTGAATCCATTAGTGTCCACCTCCTCATAATGACTCATCAAACTGTTGGTGCATTTATGGATTTTGATAGCTTAAAAAATGTAAAAACAAGTTTCAGAAACTTCATTTAAAATTGGCCATGACCTTAGGTCCATAGAAACATGCTCCAAAGCTGAAGCCAAAATATCGAGGGCTGATGTGCTTTTTACTTCTTTCCGTGCTAGGCGCCTCTCCTTCAACTTCTTCAATTTTTCTTGTGCCACCTTCAATTTGCGCCTGGCAAATTGATTTAACTTCTGAAAGTGAAGAGTTCTCTTTCTCTGTAGCTCAAGATCCCTGTTTGCCTTCTCAAGTTGTGTTTCCAAATGCTGGTTAGCCCTCTCAAGCCATGCTTCCTTGTTTTCCTCAATTTCCTTTTCAAAGAGGGCAGTGAGAGGAAAGGCATCGAACTGAGCTTGTTCTTCTGCTCTCTGTTTCTCCAAGGCTTTTCTAAGCCCGATGGTCCTAGGCCTCTTTCGCCTAGGTTGGTCCTCTTCCTCTTCATCATCAAATTCGCCAATGAGCTCTTCAATTCTTACTTGCGCCTTTTCTGCCTCCTTTTTATACTTGATCGCCCTTGCCTCATGAATGGCTGCATGACACTTCATTTTTTTGTTTTCAACCTCCAAGAAATGGTTGAAATTCCTCGCCCTTTGAAGATCTTCTTGTAACACCTCAATTTGCCCTTCTTTGTGAATGAGGAGGTTTTCAAGAATGCGGGCCTCATTATCACTGTCATCGCTTGGGATAGGGATGACAGCTGATTTACCTCCATGCTTGGCACTTTGTCCATTGCACCTGCACAGAAATTTAATCACTTTCTGTGCAGCTTAAAGTCGTCTTTGAAATTTCTCTTTAGGAGCAAGTATGGTCACTATGAGAGCGACTTGACTTAACACTTCCCTCAACATCTTGACATCCCATTGTGGCTCAAAAGATACTTCAATTATTTTACGCAACTTTCTTTGTCTTAATCTACAATATAACTGCTTCATTCTCTTCCAACATCATTCACACATCAATCTGCTGCTTTGTCCTCTTCTGAGAATTTGATGTTGTTCATCAAACTCTAGTATACATCTCTTCTGAATTTGATCTTGTTCCTTGACCTCTGTTCTTCATCCTCTTCCTGGTTAGTCTTTCCCATTCACCTCAACCTCTAGCTGTTGTCCAATGATATCCAACTGCTGCTGTCCCTCAAAATCTGGCTGCTGCTGCTCATCATCCTCCTTTTCTCCCTGTGGCTCACTGCCCTCTCCTTCTCCCTGTTTACTTGGCTGCCCAGTGATCATCTTGAATTTTTTAGGGGTAGGCCTACTAGATAAAGGCACTGGGCGATGGACAGGCTGAGTAGGAGGCACATGAACATGAGGGACAGTGGCGAAATCGGCATGGCTGATGAATGAATCCCATGAAACCCCTTTCTTCTCCAGCTGGTGTAAGAAGATGATTTTGATCAAGGAATGGTGAAAGAGAGAAGGGATTTGCTGAGGTGGAGCTTTCTTTTGGACAGTCGCTGCCATTTTCTCTATGCTTTTGGACGAAAAGTAAGGAAGGTTTAAATGCCTGCTCCTGGTAAAATGCATCAACAAGCGAACATGATAGGCAAAAATTTGGCTAAACCTCCCTTCACAAGTGAAATATCTCATTATGGCTTTCATCAGCGGAGCATAACTGTCAAGAAGATAAGAGAAAGGGAAAATAGCAGTGATGGTTTCTCTATGTTCCGGCTTGATGAAAAGTTTATAATCCTCCAGATCAAGATGCGCTTGTTTAAACCACTTTTCACCATGATACGGGATCTTGGTAGCCTTGGATACATACCTTGGGGAGATTTTGAAATCAAGACCTGCTAGCTGGAAATGTTTGTCCTTGAATCTCAAAGCGCACAAATGTGTAAGTGGCGAGAAACTCTTGACTTCTTCTATCCTCTGACAGAAATCAAGACAGCCTACTTCATGGAAATTGAAAAGCACTGAGGGGTGAGCATTGATTTCTTCTATGGAGATAGGCTCATATCTCTTATGTTGTCCGCCTTTGTGATCTCGTTTTGGAGGCATTCTGACTTGAAACAGGCTTTGGAAGAGGCACACTGCCTTCAATGTATGAAAAATGCTCTGCTGGATTGAAACTGGCCACTACACTGCTTGGATAGTTATGGACCCTGTGATTTTGAATAGAATGCAACAATGTTTCTTGGAATAAGCCACCTCTGCACTTATTTACAACAGTCCTTCAAATCTGGATACACTTCAGCTATGTAAACTCCTCAATAGAAAACCATCAATAAAGATGAGACAATATGCTGTATAAATTTCCTGTATGTAGTATTAAGCAATCATTCCTCTAGGTGAGTCTGCTAGGGATCAACCAACACTGGTATTTGTGTTTTCAAAACAAAACTTCAATATATAAAAAACCCTGCTCTTCAGGTCATTCACCTTGAAAAAATACCTCTGTCAACAGATTCCTGTAGAGACCATACAGTGGAAAGAAAGGAGACCTTTTGGTTAGGTGAAGTGTTAAGGAAAACACCTTTCACTTGTGACTTTTGAGAAGTCAATCACCACCTTTATACTTCTGCCTTTGATGTCAAAATCCAACATTAACAACCTCTGTCTTTCACTATGCTGTTTACCTTTGAAAATCTCTGTCAACAAGTCTTCAACATGATACAATATGGTTTCTAGGAAAGGCAGACTCAAGTTGGATGTATAACCAATGCACAGTGGTTTTTAGGAAATATACTCTCTGTTTGTGAGTTTAAGAGATCAACATAATACCTACACCTCTGTTTTAATATCAAATGCAATCACCAAGTACTCTGCCCTTTAGACAGTGGCCATTTTCACTTGTGAAGTTTTGAGAAATCTAACACCACTTTGGTACCTCTGCCTTCGAAGTTCAGATTTGACCACCAACAAACCTTGCCCTCTAGGAAAATGGCCCTATCCACCCTTAGAAATTCTCTGTCAACAAACTTACAGTAGTGAAATCTAGTGAAATAGGAGGGGCAGTTTGTTACAAAGGTGTGCTTGTAAGATAGGCAACAGTCACTCTGCTCTTGAAACCTCTGCTATCAATAAATACAATGATTTGAAAACGACACAAACTGGTTCCTAACCATAAAACCCCATATTGCAATGACCTCATCTCACTGTGTAGGAAAACTGCTTTTGTTTTTAGCAAAAATGGCAAGGTCCGGGATTTTCAAACATTTTTGTCACTTATCAACACCTTGCACTCGATGGGAGTTCATAAAAATACCTCGAATTTGATGGATGCTCGCTTGAAAGGATGCAAGAAACCCTGGATAGCTTGAAAAAGTTGCGCGGCAACCTCTGGAGAAAACCCGTCGCGCAAAAGAAACGTGTCGGGTCGGCCTGTCGTGTGGTCGGGCGGCCACCTACAGGCACGTCGCGCCCACCTACAGGCACGTCGCGCCGGTGTTGAAAACCTTTGTAAAACGATGCCCAGGCACGTCGCGCCGAATTCCAGGCACGTCGCGCCGCCTCCGAGTGCAGATTTGTGAATTTTCGCCCGGTTTTTCTCGCTTGTTGATGTTGTGGATGCACGGGATTTTGACTCTAGTTTTCTTGAAAGTGAATTTCCCACTTTTACACTTCAAACTTATATCGTTTTTCAAAAAAACACTATCAATCGGTCATTTCTATTTTTAAAAGGTAAAATAGAACTGTGGTTTGGCTTTCTTTGCGGAGTTTTTTGTTTTTTTTTTTTGAAAAACCTTCAATCCTTTTAACTTTGGTACATTCAAAACTGGCTTTGGAGATTTGCCAATCATTTGATCACATGTAGATCGCGGACCTTAGCACAGGTGTGAGGTAGAGAACCTCCGGCTTTGTTTCTTTGGTGGACCTTTCATCACTAACCTTTGGACCCTAAAACAAATCTCCATAATCTTGGGGCTATGTTTGCCACTGTGTCTAATGGTACAGGTACCAGTGGCTGCATCCTTTATGACCTGCAATGTTCTCCAAAGAGGGTCATTTTTATTATAATCTCCTGCTTGACAACTCATGATGCCACATCTCTGCCACTGTTTATTTAATACTGTATCTTTGTGCTAAGTCTGCTCTTTGGAATGATGACAACCGTGTTTGTTTTAAGACTTATAAACAGTGGCAACTTCATCAAAACCAACCTCTTATGCCTGTTCATAAGATTGTGTACCCATTTGCCTTCCCATCTGAAAAGACAAGCTTGTAGAATATGAAAAAAAGGCTTTTTGATACACAGTCCTTATTTTGTTCTGATCAGTGTGTTAAACCCCTTTTTGTCAATAGAAATATTTCATGACTGAACTATGTTCACTGTTTCCCTCTCTTGGTGATTGTTAGCAAGGAAGGGCTATTCATAATGCACCAAAACATTTGAAAGCTGTAATTTGGTATATGACATTGTCTCGTTGCTTGACCTTTCCTCAAGGAGATAGTTTTCTTTTTGGTATCAGTGGCATACATATATTCAATATTGCCTCTTTCCTACTGTAGGTATAGCCTGACAGATAGTTCTTTGAAATAGGAGTATCGGTACCTTTACATTATCAGCACTGTCATTCATCTGTGTAGTGACCTTGTTTCAGTCTTTGGTATCCTTCCACTGCTTTCTTGTATCAATCAGTTTCAGCACCCTGCAGTAGCTTTGGCCCTCTACTCATGCATGGAGGAGGCTCTTCATCAGATAAGGTGTCCAGAGACTTTTTGACCATTAGGTTCGACACAGCCTTTCTCTGAATGTGGTGGTAATCAAACTTCTTGAAAAACACCAATCTTAGCATCTTTACTTGCAAGCATCACTGTGTTTTTAGAAGAAAAACCCTAGCCACAGTGACAATGTTCTAAGGGTGACTGAGAAATTTATCATTTGGATTGTTTATCTCATGACCTGTTACTTGACAAAAACTCTTTGTGACTATGAAGGTCAGTGCATTTGAAAAAGCTAAGGGCTCTCTTTCTGCCTGTGTAATGGCATTGGTTAACAGCCTCTATTCCATTGGATCTTGAACAAAACAGGCCTCTTATGATTTGGATGTTTACTGCTGACAGGTCCTTCTAAAGTTCAACAATCCATATGGTTTGCAAGTTTGAAATGAGCTTTTTTATCAGGCCAAACTCCCCTTTCCTTTGAGCTTATCATATTCCCACTATATTCCTGTTATGGTCATCAATTACATTCATGAAACCTGAAGATATTGTTTCATTGTTTCAGTAAAGGCAACTTGGACTTTTGCAACCTTCTGAGTCAACACTGGCCTGCGCCCTCTGCTTATGTATGAAGGAGGCGCCCTAACCCTCTGCTTGTTATTGAAGGAGGTTGTGGGCCTTGACAATTTACCATTTTGCTGAGACAGTGGCGACCCTTTCTTACTGTGATTTTCATGCTGGAAAGAGCTGTAAAGTCCTGAGGAATAGCTTTCTGTTTTGTAGACATATCTAAAGGTTCAAGTTACACTTAGAAGCAGTTGTTCCTCTAACTGTAAACTCAAACATTTACTCCATGAGATGAAATATATTTCTTGTCTTTGTAGAACCATAGAATACTGTGGGAAAACCTACTAGTCAGCTTGAGATTGGGCTTTATGCAGTGCTGAGATCTAGGGGGTGTGAGTGGCGCGACTTAAGGCTGTTTGTCAACTTCATTTGCAAATTAAGGGATCAGTCATGGTAGGTCCGCTGCAGATGGGGGCTTTTTTGGCTTTTTTATGATTGCCAAAGGTGAAATGTCCTAAACGCCACTTCCTATCATAGGGTAGACTTTTTGAAACAGATGTGGATTTTCCTTTTAAGGCTGATGGGCAGGTCAATAGGGCTGAAGCTAGATAGGATTGTGATATGAGGTTTTTGATGTTGCTAGGGGTGGACTGAATAGGTAGAAAGGCGAAAAAAGTTTTGGGAGGGTTTTCTGGATGACATATTGACATAAGGAAATCAGTTTCTAGAAAACTCAGCTGAAAATATAGTCATCACTAACATGTAAAAAAATACTGATGGCTAACAGTGGCTCCATTTGGGGAGGGCAGCTCCTCGTCAGGAGGTGTCCAGAATTCAGATTTTTGGCTTATGAAGACCAGTGCCTTATCCATTGGCGCAAAATTTACCCTTCTCTTGATGTTATTTCTGAAAAGTGTCAGTATGTTTAACATCAATGATACTTCTACCTACCCCACTACCTTTCCTAACATTTTTTCTTCTGTTTGGCGCATTTGAACTAGCAGCCTTTTGACAATGCATATTTTCTTTTTGCAAAAATGAAACTATCTATTTCTACTCTTATATCTGCCGGGAGTTCAGATTAAGCTGATGAACTCCTTCATTTCTCTACCTAAACTAGGTCGACTGTCAAGATTAAGCAGTTTGACAGGATTTCATTCTCTAATCTACAACATGAAATTCAAAAATGATCAAATCAGGATTAAGCAGTCTGATTTGTCATGCATTTGCGGCATAAAAGACAAGCTGCACACAAATGTTATTCTGCAATAAAAGGAAACTAGACAAGCGGGCTTAAGATGTACAATATATTTTTCATCCCTCACTTCTCTCTTTGGTTCTGTTTTAGGCATGTGGAACCAGAATCTCTCCCTAATCTAAGCTCTGTGATAAGTCAATCTTACACAATGTTGACTATCTTGACACTCACTAACTTATCAGCAAATAAATTTAAACATGCTCAGCTATGATTAGGCTAGATAGCTGAACAAGACATTGAAGTACCAGTAGCGGCATTTAGACTTGCTCGCTTTCCGAAAGACTATTTTTTGTAACAAGGGCCTTTGTTCTATCTTCACTTGCCCTCTTTTCTGCTTTTTACTGTTTTTGACTTTCCTATCTTTTACTGTTTTTGACTTTTTCTATTTTTTCAATATTTCAAACAATGGTATGTACAATGACTGAAAGTGTTTCAAACTCAAAAATGGAGTTCTTGACAAAAATAGTGTTTTAATGTCCTGCCATTCACAGGACCCCCAAAAATTTCATTCCCATCAGGTTCTTGTAAGAAGAAAGCATTGTTTCCACTAACTGAGCTGATGATGTAAGGCCCTTTCCATAAATTTTCAAACTTGCCATGTTTACCTTTATCTTCTCTTCTAGAATCCCATTTTAAAACTTTATCTCCAATCTGAAAATCATTTTCCTTAGTTCTTCTGTCAAAAATTTGTTTTATTTTGTCTTGTGCTAACTGAGCCCTTTGGTAAACTTCTTCTCTGGTTTGTTCTAAATGGATAGTCTGATTTACTCTTCTTTGTACGTCATTTTCTTCTATTTGGACTTCTTGTAGTAGTTTCATTACTGGAACTCCTAGAGAGGTTGGGAAAATGGCGTCAACACCATAAACTAGCTGGTAAGGGGACATACCTATGGACTTCTTGGTAGTTAATCTATCAGCCCATAAGGCGTGCACTAGTTTCCCATGCCATGCTTTTTGATTTTGTTCCAGAAGTTTTTTGATAATGTTGACAAGGCTTTTGTTAGAAGACTCGGCTAAACCATTACCTTGAGGGTAATAGGCTGTGGAATGCCCTAATGAAATATGATACTTGTGACAGAAGTCTATCATTTTCTTGGAAGAGAAGGCAGCGGCGTTATCTGTAATGATTTTCCTGGGACAACCAAATATGGATAGGATATTGGTTTCTAGGAACGTGATGATGACTGAATCAGTGGCGTTCCGAGATGGTATGGCTTCTATCCATTTGGTAAAGTAATCAGTGGCTGTGAGGATCCATTTATGTTGAGCGGAGGAGGAGGGGTGAATTTCCCCAATGAAGTCTAGACCCCATTGTTGTAAGGAACCTTCAACTATGATGGGATGTAAGGGCAAAGGTAGAAGCTTTTTCTTGCCATCAAAAATTTGACATTTATGGCAGGTCATGACCAGTTTGTGAGTATCAGGGAACAAGGTGGGCCAATAATAACCGGCTCTAAGGATTTTGTTTGCGGTAGTTTTCCAGTAGAGATGGCCTCCACATTCCCCTTCATGCATTTCCCGCATAATTTTCTCTGCATCAGACTCAAGAAAACATTTAAGCAGCATACCAGTAGGATTTTTCCAATACAGAGAACTATCTATAATGCAAAACTTTAAAGATTTTTGTTTGAGGAATCTTGCTTTTGTTTTTGATAAAGACGGAGGAGCATTCATATAAGTTAATACATAGAGAATGTCTGCATACCAAGGTGAATCCAAAAATGTTTGATTGATAGGGGGAAGTGCGCACTCTTCTTTTTCTTCTAAGGCATCGACAAAATTTATATCTAAAGCTTGGAGGTTGGTTTCAGCCATTAATCTCGCGAGTCCTTGTCCTTTAACTAGTTTAGTAGGCCTGATTTCTAGGTCATACTCTAGGATGATAGCAATTCACTTCCCCCTTTTACCATCGGGATCTTGGTTGAGAATGTCCTTGACGACAGTATTAGGGACGAAGGCTATGACATGAGAATGTAAGATGTAGACTCGGAAATATTTTAGTGCCTTTACCAATGCGAATGCCTGTTTCTCCATGATGTTATATTTCAAGGGAGCATCTCTTAGGGATTTGCTAAAAAAGGCAATGGGTTGCTCTTGTCCCGCCGCATTCTTTTGCAACAAGACCGCAGCTATTGTATGTTCTGAGGCAAATGAGAAAATGTAAAAATCTTTTGTAAAGTCAGGGCTTATTAATACAGGTGTTTCAGTTAAGGCCCTTTTAATCAGTTCAAAAGATTTTTTGGCTTCTAAAGTCCATTTAACCCCGACCTCTTTTCTTAACATATTTGTGATCTCTTTTAGGAGCTCAGCAAGATTTGGAATGAATCTTCTTAAGAAATTTATCTTGCCGATAAAGGACTGTAACTCCTTTATGTTTCTGGGATGACTTATATGTAAAATACCTTCGATTCTCTAGGGGTCTATTTTAATTCCTTCTTCCGAAATAATGTGACCTAGGAGTTTTCCTTCTTCTAGACCGAAAAGTGTTTTCTTGGGGTTTAGGGACAAACCATACTTCCTGCATTTGTTGAAGACCTTTCTTAAGTGAGCTAGGTGTTCTTCGTCAGATTTAGAATATAATGTTATATCGTCGAGATATATGACTATGAAAACACCTATGTCTTCTGAGAAGGCTATGTCCATGGCTCTTTGAAATGTGGCGCCAGCATTCATTAGTCCGAAAGGCATTTTAACGTACATAAAAGTGCCCCAGGGGGTGGTGAAAGCTGTTTTATGCTGATTGGTAGGATAAACCAATACTTGGTTATAACCAGAAAAACCATCAAGCAATGAGATTCTTTTAGCGCCTACAACTTTCTGAAGTATGTGGTCCATTTTGGGCAGAGGGTAGTTATCTTTTAGACATGCCCTATTCAAGTTTCGGAAATCTATGCAAAGTCTGATTTCACCGGTCTTTTTTCTAACTGATACTAAATTTGAGACCCACTCAGAGTATCGGAGAGATACTATTATCCCGGCATCATACATATTTTTAATTTCCTTTTCAACCAATGGTAATAACACTGGGTTTATCCTTCTTAACTTTTGTTTAAAAGGTTTTTGATTTTCTTTGAGGGGAATTTTATGTTGGATGATGCTGGTATCATATGATTTTAAATCTTGGTACCCCCATGCAAACACATCTTTAAATTCTTTGAATAGATTTATGTACCTTTGTTTTATGTCAGGTGGGAGGGTTTTGGATAGTTTAATGTTTTTAGGCTCTTCTGGATTTCATATGTTGTATTCCTCTATGTCATCCTCTGTAGATTCCATTTTAGGCTTTTTGGCCACATCATTAAAGTCAAACAATTCTTCTAAGGGTGCGAGCCCTCTAGGTATGGTGTCATTTTCGCAGTGTAAGACTTCAAGCTCTCTTTGGTCAATGTCTTATTCTATCTCCCTGTCACATGGATGATATACCAGGTTTAGATTAGTACACAAAGGTGGGTTTAGCTCTTGGTCTTGACTTATGTTGGTTTTTCTCTCTTCATCTCCTGAGTCTGTTTTGGTTATCTCAAACTTATTTTTAGATTGGAGGAAATCATCAATTTGATCATCATCTTGGAATACTTGCCAATGGTCAAGATTATCTGGTATAGTAGGGCGGTGTTTCACTTGGATGTCATATTGCTCACTTATACATGGTATTTGGCTAGTGCTTGCAGCAAAGGCGAGCTCATTTGCCAGACTGTTTTGAATCCTAGGGATATAGGTGAGTTCATATTTTTCAAAAGTTTTGAGGATATCCAAAGCTGCATTCCTATATTCTCTCAGTCTTGGGTTCTTGGCTGAATATTCACCTTTTATTTGCTTAATTACAAGCTCTGAGTCCCCTTGAGCTGTTATTCTATTGGCACCTAAGTCTCTAAGCATGTGTAGGCCAATGAGAAGGGCTTCATATTCCGCAATGTTATTTGTACATTGGAATTCTAATCTGAAAGAATGACCTTCCTTAGTGTTGTGTATCCAGATGCCTGCTCCTGAACCTGTCTTGCCACAAGAACCATCAAAGCTTATACTCCAAAGAGTTTCCTTTTCATACATGATACTAAGCTATTTCTCAGGTTCCTTGGGACTTTGGTCATCAATTTCTTCACTCAGTAATGGTTTGGACATGCCTTCATTTTCTTTTATTTGCTTGTGTATATCACCTTCATTGTATAAGATAAAAGAATCTAAATTGGAATGAATGGAATAGATGGGGGTATTGTTTGGCTTATCTCTGTTGCTAACCATGTATTTCATGCGAGCCTCCCGGTATAGTCTCCTAGTTTGGTTGAAAACCATAATAGTAGCGAATGACATATCCATTTGAAGGCTACCTTGTATTTTGGCAGACCAGGCTCTTGATAGTAGCATTCCATACTTGGGTGTGATGTCAGCCACTACCACATCCATGACTAAGTTTTTGGCTGGTAGTTGTGTTAGGGCAAAGTCTAGATTCTTTATCAGACCTACACATTTGACCTGGCTTGAGTCGAAAGAATACAGGTTTTTGTAAGGTTGGGTCACTTCCAGTCCTAGGTTTTCCATGACTGCTTTAGGCATGAGGGTATGGGAGGCACCGGAATCTAACATAGCATTATGTAATATTTTGTCCCGGATGTTCAAGCTTATGTAGAAAGGAGAAATAGATCCTTCTTGATATTCACCTTCTACTTTAGGGCCAAATAAAAGCTCAGGTTTGTCGTCAGTTAGATTCAAGGTATCAACTTTGTTCTCTAGGTCAAATACTTTGAAAATTTGAGATCTATACCTATCTATAGTTACTAGCTCTGTAAGGGGTATGGTAATTTTTATTTTGGAAATTTCCCCTTCGAAACTAAAAGGAGTGGGTAGCTTGGGCAGATTTGTTTCAGCTTTCTCAGACATAACCTTTTCTATGTTCTTAATTTGCTGACTTTGGCTCGGGACTTCTTTTGATATGACCAACTTTGGGGTTTCTGTAGAGGTACTAGGAATATCTAAGCTAATACTTGTCTGAATGGCCTTACCTTTGTTTTGGTCAACGCTTTGGGCCTTAATTTTGCTATTATTCATGGTCTCATTTAGGGTTTTATCAGGGACTTTGATATGGTCAGGGCTATTCTTTTTGGGATGGTTTTGGTTTTTTCTACTTCTAAGATTATACTGCCGGTGAGCTTCTATAATGGCATTTTGAAAGTCTAGGGCAGGATCGTCGGGATCTTCATAGTTGGTCTCATCCTGATTAGGAGAACATAGCTCTTGTTCTTCTGCAGTGAGGTATACCTCGCTTTCATTATCAGATCCTACGAGATTTAGATGACCTTCATCCAGAGGTTCTGTCTCCCTATCATCTTCTTCCACATAGTTTTCATTGAATGGTGGCCTGATCTGTTGGTCATTATCCCTTGGTCTGTTTTGGGGCTGTTCCCTCCTAAAGTTTTGGTTTCGGTTTCTGATTGGAGGGTTTGGCTGGTTGTCCCTAACAGGAGCTTTTTCATTGATATTTTCCCACATTTTAGCCATGGATTTGACTAAGTCATCTATTCTGGGATCTAGGGAAGGTGACGAAGTGGAGACCTCATCTCTATATGTGACCTTTCTTTCTGATCTAGTCCTAGCTCTTTTTTCAGCTAAGTTGGCATCTGCTTTTATAGCTATTTGTTGCATTTCCTCCAAGGTAGGGGGATCCTTATCTCTTAAGTGATATGTCATGTCCGGATCAAACCCCTCAGGAAATTTTGCCAAAGCTAAACAAAGTGGAGGTTTGAAAAGAGGTGGGAGGGAGTTATATACACTGTTGAACCTAGTACAGTAAGCTTGGACACTTTCCCCATTTTCCCGTTTTAGGCTGTTATATTCTGACAGGATTTGAATGGGGTTTCTTCGGATTTCCCACCGGTTTCTGAAAACTTGATGTAGTTATGGGATATCATGGATACTGTTTGGAGCTAAGCTTTTGAACCATGCTTTGGGTTCACCACCAAGACTTTGGGCAAATATTCTCATTCTGATAGTCTCGTCTTGTACCTCTAGGTATTCATAAGCATCAGTCATTCTACTTATATGCTGTTGAGGTGTGGTGGTGTCTTCTCCAGTAAAGTGTGGGATCTTGTCCTGATATTTGTTTGGGAGAGGAGCTAAAGGTGGTGGCAGCACCAAAGGTGCGTACCAGGCTGCCATGACTGGAGCTAATGGATGATGTACAAGATGAGGACTAGTAGGCTGAAATGAAGTGGTTTGAACAGTGGTGGTTTGACCAGGTGTAGCGGATGAACTTGGACTAGTGATTTGGTTTTGAGCAGACCTGGGATGATAGGAGCCAAATTGATAAAGAAGCTGGAAATCAGGAGGAGTGGCTAGTGAAGCTTCTCTAATAGGACTCTGTGGTGGGTTCAGGGGTTCAAGATCGTCGAAGTTTATCTTACTATATGATTTGCTTCGGGGAAGAGCTTGTGATGTCTCTAGTTCCGAAGGTGAATCTAGAAGGATATTGCGAGTTTTAGGTACAGATCTTGTTCTACGGATGGATCTATTGGTAGCTAGATGATCAGTTTCAGAAGCTTGCCACAGAATCTTCTCTAGGTCATCTACTATGATAGGGGGATTTGGGTCTGGATGGGATCTGGTATTGATTCTTCGGGAAGCCAGATTTTAGATCCAGAGTTTTTAGAGAGAATGGTATTGGTGAATGTTCTGGATGAGTGGTTTTTCTAAAGCTTTACTAAGGTGAAGGATGGTCAAAAAGTAAATGGATGGATTAGTGGAGTCGCCAGGTGAAAATGGGTTGTTTTTGTGAAGATAGCTATGGTCCACCACCAATAACTAATCTGAGAATGTTTTTGGATTTTCTGAGTTTTATGTGCAGTCTATGGTTTGTTAAAGTATCCTAAATTTGTTTTAACACTTTGCTAGGGTGATGAGAACAAAAAAGAGTTTACTCTAAAAAATGGGTCTAGGGACTGCTTGCTTGTTTATGGTACCTGAAGGACTAAAGAGTCTATAAGAGTTTGCTGGACTATTATGTACTCAATGTCTTACCATCTCCCGCTATGTTAGTGAGTGATGGGATAGGTCTATCGGATAGTAGCCTAGAGTTTGGTGAAATAGTAAGGCTTACTAGAAGTTAGTGGAGTCGCCAGGTGGAAAATTAGTTGTTTTGAGGTATATTTGTATGGTCCACCACTAGTACTGACAAAAACCAATCTAAAGGAGTATTTTTGGGGTTTTTTCTGAGTTTTATGTGCAGCCTAGGATGTAAGAGTGTTATAAACCTGATTCATCACTTTGCTAAGATGGTGAAACAGAGAGTTTACACTAAATGATTCTAGAGGCTGATGGTTTAAGTTGAAATTTGAAGGACTAAGGGGCCTATAAAAGTTTGCTAGACTGTCATGTACTCAATAAGTCCCACCGTGATCGCCATTATGTTAGAGTGGCGATGAGGTGGCTAAAGGCGGGTATTCTTGAAAATAAGGGACTTATAGAGTTCTAAGGTGTCCTTAGATTGTCACTAACTCAAAGTCCCACCGTGATCACCATTATGTTAGGGTCCCGTGATTTGGCCGATTGGCTAGCCAAATGACGATGTAACATCAAACCAAGCTTTGGAGCCCAAGGACCTAGCCTTCCTGGACTCAGAGAGGGCTCTCTCTAAATGTGTCAAAGATGTCGGTGTGTTTACTTGCGGTGTTCTGATATTAGGCTAGTTATGAAGTATGTTTTTGGTTTTTTGGTTTTTTAAGTTTGTGAGGAATGAAACTGATCAAATACATAAACTGGATAACAAGATGTAGATAAATTGGGCTATGGGGTCAAACAGGTCAAGGAAGCTATGAAGTGATGATGTAAAGCTGCTGTAGGGCCGATTTGATTCACAGTAGAAGGGATCTCTGGGAAAAATGGATTAAGTGGACAATAAGTTGGTGAAAGACAAGGGATTTCAAGTGCAAACTAGTTAATAGCAGACATAAACATGTAATAGCAAGCCATTGATCATGTTAGGAATAACTATAAGCTAATCAATACATAGAAATCAAACATTCCAGCCATACATAGAGGTATAAGACCCTCTAACTTCGGGAAAAGGCTATCAGACTTTGGGGAAAACACATGAGACAAACTAACAACTCATAAACTATGTCGGAACGCCTAAACATAGTCTCTAAGTCATTGGGTACTTGGACAAATAAGTTTTCATAGTTTTAGGCAAAGGGCTAGATCGGGACTAGGCCTCCTTGGTTCAACAAGATGATCAACAAATCAGTCAAAGAGAAAGTTTTATGGACAGAACTATGGGCAGCTGATAGGTAGGTAGGGCAAACCATACATCCTACTCAACATACATAGAACTTATGAATAAAACTTAGCAGCAATACCTTAAGTTACTAAAGAGCAGCTAAGAATTCTTTAGCATAACTAAAGGAGAAGAAAACATCAAGCTATGAAGATTCAGGGATTTTGAGGTGCCTCCATGAGCATATCTCAAAATCAATCTTTACTGATCTATAGCAGCAAGAAATATGTAGTATGAATGAAAACTAGAAGACAAAACACATTAAGAAGCACTATACCATTCTACCATGTTAAGGAATCCATCAACAATCCTTCATCATTCCTCAAAAGCATCCAAGAGGCAGTCCAAAAATCATAACTCAAGTGTATTCTTCAAGGCTCATATGACCAATGTATTAATTCTTCTCTCAAGTTCAGCCTCTTATTTACAATGAGAACCATGGAATAAATAGGCTTGAGGAAGGAAAACCTCATGGAGCAACTAGCTATCCCATTGGCCAAGTCAAAATATCTAAACTTGTCCTTGAGGCTTTGCAAAGCCCAAGGCACAAATATCCCATAAAATATCTAAAAAACTGCTAAAAACGGAAATTATATTGACTTTACATGATTTCCCCATGATAAAAATAGCTTAACGCACATTTGGGAAAAGCAGATTTTTGGAGTTCAAAAATTACCAAAATACTTCATATTTATGCCTGAAAAAGGTCCCCTGACTTGCTGGATGCAAATGGAAGCCTTCCCCAATGTCAGGAAATAGGGCTCATGATGGCTCGTTGGAAAGCTCTACGTATGCCTTTCCAATGCAAGTTTAATCACCTCAATCTGATCTCTGAAAGTCCCTCAAAACTGTACCTGTGTGCAAAAACCCAGAAAATAGCAGGCTGCTGATATGGCGGGCAGAACGTGCAAAATGAGGCTGTTTTTCGCCAATTTGAGGGGGCGAATGATCTTCAAAGGCCCTGAAAATCGCTGGAGAGCTGCTCATGAAATTATGGAATCCATTGGTATCACCCTCCTCCCTTGACGACTCATCAAACTGAAATGGTGCATTTATGAGTTTTTGACCAAAAACCCAAAAAATGCCAAAAAACAAAAAGTTTCCGAAATAGGCCCAAAATTGGCATGCATGACCCTCAAGGGTCCATAAAAACATGCTCCGAAGCTGAAGCCAAAATATCGAGGGCTGATGTGCTTTTTGCTTCTTTCCGTGCTAGGCGCCTCTCCTTCAACTTCCTCAATTTTTCTTGTGCCACCTTCAATTTGCGCACAACAGAATTGATTTAACTACGAAAGTGAAGAGTCCTCTTTCTACGTAACTCCAGAATCCTGTTGCCTTCTCAAGCTTTTGTTTCCAAATCTTTGGTTACAACCCTCTCAGCCATGCTTCCTTGTTTCCTCAATTTTCTTTTCAAAGAGGGCGAGGGGGAAAGGCATCGGGCGAACGACTGTCACGCTCTCTGTATACGAGCTTTTCTAAGCCCCGATGGTCCCTGAGCCTCTTTCGCCTAGGCTGGTCCTCTTCCTCTTCATCATCAAACTCGCCAATGAGCTCTTCAATTCTTACTTGCGCCTTTTCTGCCTCCTTTTTTTACTTGATCGCCCTTGCCTCATGAATGGCTGCATGATACTTCATTTGTTTGTTTTCAACCTCCAAGAAATGGTTGAAATTCCTCGCCGTTTGAAGATCTTCTTGTAACACCTCAATTTTCCCTTCTTTGTGAATGAGGAGGTTTTCAAGAATGCGGGCCTCATTATCACTGTCATCGCTTGGGATAGGGATGACAGCTGATTTACCTCCATGCTTGGCACTTTCTCCAACTGCACTTTTGCCTTTGAAGGCCAATCTAGCGCTTTTTCTCCTTGGCAAGCTAGAAGTCGTCTTTTTGGGCAATTTCCTCTTTTTAGGAACAGTTTTGGTCACTATCAAGGAGGCAGCTTCAGCTTGCTGTCCTTCCTCAACATCTTGTCCAGCTTGTGGCTCAAAAGATGCTTCAATTGTTTGCTCAACCTGTTGCTCTTCAATATCTGTCTGCTGCTGTTCCTCTTCCAACTCTCGCTGCTGCTCATCAATCTGCACTTGCTGCTGTCCCTCTTCCTGAATTTGATGCTGTTCATCAAACTCTGTTCATCCCTCTTCTGGTTGATCTTGTTAATAATATCTATTTGCTATCACACTCTTCCTGAATTTGATGTTGTTCATCAACCTCTAGCTGCTGTCCAATGATATCCAACTGCTGCTGTCCCTCAAAATCTAGCTGCTGCTGCTCATCATCCTCCTTTTCTCCCTGTGGCTCACCGCCCTTTCCTTCTCCCTGTTTACTTGGCTGCCCAGTGGTCATCTTGAGTTTTTTAGGGGTAGGCTTACTAGATAAAGGCACTGGACGATGGATAGGCTGAGTAGGAGACACATGAATAGGAGGGACAGTGGCGAAATCGGCATGGCTAATGAATGAATCCCATGAAACTCCTTTCTTCTCCAGCTGGTGTAAGAAGATGATTTTGATCGAGAATAGTGAGAAAAGTTTGCGGTGGAACTTTCTTTTTGGACGATGGCATATGCATCTTTCTATGCTCTTGGACAAAAAGTATGGAAGGTTTAATTGCCTGCTCCTGGTAAAATGCATCAACAAGCGAACATGATAGGCAAATATTTGGCTAAACCTCCCTTCACAAGTGAAATATCTCATTATGGCCTTCATTAGTGGAGCATAACTGTCAAGAAGATAGGAGAAAGGAAAAATAGCAGTGATGGTCTCCCTATGTTCCGGCTTGATGAAAGGTTTATAATCCTCCAGATCAAGATGCGCTTGCTTAAACCACTTTTCACCATGATACGGGATCTTGGTAGCTTTGGATACATACCTTGGAGAGATTTTGAAGTCAAGACCTGCTAACTGGAAGTGTTTGTCCTTGAATCTCAAAGCACACAAATGTGTAAGTGGCGAGAAACTCTTGACTTCCTCTATCCTCTGACAGAAATCAAGACAGCCTACTTCATGGAAATTGAAAAGCACTGAGGGATGAGCATTGATTTCTTCTATGGAGATAGGTTCATATCTCTTATGTTGTCCACCTTTGTGATCTCGTTTTGGAGGCATTCTGACTTGAAACAGGCTTTGGAAGAGGCACACTGCCTTCAATGTATGAAAAATGCTCTGCTGGATTGAAACTGGCCACTACACTGCTTGGATAGTTATGGACCCTGTGATTTTGAATAAAATGCAACAATGTTTCTTGGAATAAGCTACCTCTGCACTTATTAACAACAGTCCTTCAAATCTGGATACACTTTAGCTATGCAAACTTCTCAATAGAAAACCATCAATAAAGATGAGACCATATGCTGTATATATTTCCTGTATGTAGTATTAAGCAATCATTTCTCTTGGTGAGTCTGCTAGGGATCAACCAACACTGGTATTTGTGTTTTCAAAACAAAACTTCAATCTAAAAAACCCCGCTTTTCAGGTCATTCACCTTGAAAAATACCTCTTTCAACAGATTCCTGTAGAGACCATACAGTGGAAAAAAAAGGATACCCTTTGGTTATGTGAAAAATTAGCCCACAGTGCTAAGGAAAACACCTTTCACTTGTGACTTTTGAGAAGTCAATCACCACCTTTATACCTCTGCCTTTGATGTCAAAATCCAACATTAACAACCTCTGTCTTTCACTATGCTGTTTACCTTTGAAAATCTCTATCAACCAGTCTTCAACATGATACAATATGGTTTCTAGGAAAGGCAGACTCAAGTTGGATGTATAACTAATGCACAATGGTTTTTAGGAAATATACTCTCTGCTTGTGAATTTAAGAGATCAACATAATACCTACACCTCTGTTTTAATATCAAATGCAATCACCAAGTACTCTGCCCTTTAGACAGTGGCCATTTTCACTTGTGAAGTTTTGAGAAATCTAACACCACTTTGGTACCTCTGCCTTCAAAGTTCAGATTTGACCACCAATAAACCTTGCCCTCTAGGAAAATGGCCCTATCCACCCTTAGAAATTCTCTGTCAACAAACTTACAGTAGTGAAATCTAGTGAAATAGGAGGGGCAGTTTGTTACAAAGGTGTGCTTGTAAGATAGGCAACAGTCACTCTGCTCTTGAAACCTATGCTATCAATAAATACAATGATTTGAAAACGACACAAACTGGTTCCTAACCATAAAACCCCATATTGCAATTACCTCATCTCACTATGTAGGAAAACTGCTTTTGTTTTTAGCAAAAATGGCAAGGTCCGGGATTTTCAAACATTTTTGTCACTTATCAACACCTTGCACTCGATGGGAGTTCATAAAAATACCTCGAATTTGATGGATGCTCGCTTGAAAGGATGCAAGAAACCCTGGATAGCTTGAAAAAGTCGCGCGGAAACCTCTGGAGAAAACCCGTCACGCAAAAGAAACGTGTCGGGTCGGCCTGTCGTGTGGTCGGGCAGCCACCTCACCCTTGAGGCGCGTCGGCATCCACCCTCTGAACGCATCCAGCAGCGGAGGTGTTGAAAAACCTTTGTAAAGCGATGCGGTCGTCGCGCTTGAATTCGAACCTTGTCGTAGCCTCGGTCTGATTGTGAATTTTACTTGGAATTTTCTCGCTTGTTGATCTTGTGGATGCGGGATTTTAATATTTTCTTGAAAGTGAATTTCCCACTTTTGCCGCTTCAAACTTATAGATTTTTCAAAAAACACTATCAATCGGTCATTTCTATTTTTAAAAGGTAAAATAGAACTGTGGTTTGGCTTTCTTTGCGGAGTTTTTTGTTTTTTTTTAAAAACCTTCAATCCTTTTAACTTTGGTACGTTCAAAACTGGCTTTGGAGATTTTCCAATCATTTGATCACATGTAGATCGCGGACCTTAGCACAGGTGTGAGGTAGAGAACCTCCGGCTTTGTTTCTTTGGTGGACCTTTCATCACTAACCTTTGGACCCTAAAACAAATCTCCATAATCTTGGGGCTATGTTTGCCACTGTGTCTAATGGTACAGGTACCAGTGGCTGCATCCTTTATGACCTGCAATGTTCTCCAAAGAGGGTCATTTTTATTATAATTTCCTGCTTGACAACTCATGATGCCACATCTCTGCCACTGTTTATTTAATACTGTATCTTTGTGCTAAGTCTGCTCTTTGGAATGATGACAACTGTGTTTGTTTTAAGACTTATAAACAGTGGCAACTTCATCAAAACCAACCTCTTCTGCCTGTTCATAAGATTGTGTACCCATTTGCCTTCCCATCTGAAAAGACAAGCTTGTAGAATATGAAAACAGGGCTTTTTGATACACAGTCCTTATTTTGTTCTGATCAGTGTGTTAAACCCCTTTTTGTCAATAGAAACATTTCATGACTGAACTATGTTCATTGTTTCCCTCTCTTGGTGATTGTTATCAAGGAAGGGCTATTCATAATGCACCAAAACATTTGAAAGCTGTAATTTGGTATATGACATTGTCTGGTTGCTTGACCTTTCCTCAAGGAGACAGTTTTCTTTTTGGTATCAGTGGCACACATATATTCAATATTGTCTCTTTCCTACCGTAGGTATAGTCTGACAGCTAGTTCTTTGAAACAGGAGTAACAATAGCTTTGCATTATCAGCACTATCATTCATCTGTGAAATGACCTTTCTTCCTTTTTGGCATCCTTCCATTGCTTTCTTGTATCAATCAGTTTCAGCACCCTGCAGTAGTTTCGGCCCTCTACTCATGCATGGAGGAGGCTCTTCATCAGATAAGGTGTCCGGAGACTTTTTGACCACTAGGTTCGACACAGCCTTTTTCTGAATGTAGTGGTAAGAAAACTCTTGAAAAACATCAGTCTTAGCATCTTCACTTGCAAGCATCATTGTGTGTGAGCAGAAACCCTAGCCAGAGTAATATTGTTTCCCTGTACTGTCCTAAGGCTGATTTAGATATTTGGCTTGTTCATCTCATGATTGATTACTTTGACAAGTAGCCTTTGTGACTATGAAGGTCAGTGCTTTCTTGAAAAACCAAGACCTTTCTCCTGCTTGTGTAATGGCATTGGTTACCATCTGTTCTATTTGATTTTGAACAAAACAGGCCTCTTATGATTTGGATGTTTACTGATGACAGGTCCTTCTAGAGTTCAACAATCCATATGGTTTGTAAGTTTGAAATGAGCTCTCTTATCAGGCCAAACTTCCCTTTCCTTTGAGCTTATCATATTTCCACTATATTCCTGTTATGGTCATCAATTACATTCATGAAACCTGAAGATATTGTTTCATTGTTTCGTCAAAACCTTTGGACACACAGCAACCGAGTCAACAGCACTGCCCTGCGCGTATGAAGGAGCGCCTTATACGCTTGTTATTGAAGGAGGGTTGTGGAGCATGACAATTTACCATTTCTTTGAGAAACGATGGCGACCACTATTCTTGTGATTTTCATGTTTGGAAAAATTTTATGAAGTCTGAGGAGCCTTTCTGTTTGCAGACATATCTAAAGGTTCAGTTACACTGAAAGCATTTGTTCCTCTGTTGTAAACTCAAACATTTACTCCATGAGATCGAAATATATTTCACATCTTTGTAGAACCATAGAATACGTAGGAAAACCTGCTAGTCGACAAAATTCATTTATCGATCTTTGAGATCTAGGGGTGTGAGTGGCGCGACTTAAGGCTGTTTGTCAATTTCATTTGCAAATTAAGGGATCAGTCATGGTAGGTCTGCTGCAGATGGAGGCTTTTTTGGCTTTTTGATGATTGCCAAAGGTGAAAAGTCCTAAACGCCACTTCCTAACATAGGGTAGACTTCTGAAACAGATGTGGATTTGCCTTTTAAGGCTGATGGGCAGGTTAATAAGGCTGAGGTTGGATAGGATTGTTGACAATGCGATAAGGTCAGCAGGAATGTATACCCTTCATGATTGAGCCTCACACACCTCTGCAGGACCCTCTAGATCATTAATAATCTGGGTCTGTTCCAGGTCAAGGATATTCTGCCATATCATCTTCGACACAGGCAAATGAAGGCACCAAAGAACAACAAGCAATGAAATGACCGTTGAGACGCTACCAACAGCGACCATGGCTGATCCCACTGCTGCTAGCCCCATGGCCGTCTCTCCCGCATTCCCGAGGGTAGTCGCCATGGCCTCATCTTCATGGCCTGCTCCAAAGCATCCGCAATGCCAATATTCCGTCGCGAGGGGTTTCGCCGAGGGAAGGCTCTGATGAACCAAGCCCTTCCGATGGTCAACACCCAGTTATCTCCCGATCGTGTCCTTGAATCGATGCATCAGCTCCCATGCAGTATCTCCCTCTTTCTGCTTAATCTCCTAGAGCTCGGACAGACCCTGCTGGTCCGTCTGGGGAAGTTTAAATTCCCGAACAAAATCCCACTTAACGTCCGCGATTACTGGATTAGGATAGGCCTCGGACCACTTGATAAACCATCACAGAGCCCTCTCTTTGAGCGTGCTTTGGAACTCTATTAGCTTCCCTGCGTCTGGCGTTTACCGAGCCCTCCATATGGCTTCGCAGAGATACCAGTGTTGCTCTACATCATCATTGCCTCGGCCAGAGAATTATGGATACCGAGTGAATGACCCAGCCATATCTACTTGTGGAGGGTTGACCAGGATAAATCCTCCGGGTCTTGGTTGCGTGATTGTTACACTGGGGAATGCAATACTACTAGTGAAGTTGCTATTAACGTATGTTTCTGTCAACAATGAACTATTTTGAAATTGACTCAGTGCTTGTAACTTAATGAAAATATTACTTAAAGGTTGATAGAGTACCAGGGGAAGGTAGGGATCCTTGCCGTGAAAATTTTTGGAAGTAGGGCTGCCTGGAGAGATGAATGCCGTCTGCTCTTGAAACAACCGTTGCATCACGACGTACCATTCACCATTGGAACTTTCTTCGGGCTGCACACCTGCATCGTCTTCGTTAGTCGTCGTCTCCCTTTCTCTCTTAGCTGGGCTCCCATGCACCCGCCGCACTCCCACAGTGGTCCCCTCCCTTTCCAGGGTATCTGCCTGAGTGTCCATAATTCCTATCCTCTGAGGCGCCTCCTCTTGATTCTTCCTATTGGTTTCCCATTGTTTTAAATCCCGCATCACCCTTTCTCACCACCTATTGGCGATCTATGCCCGCCGATGTGCACGTCGCTCCCTCAACTTCCTTGCGGCCTCAACATCCATCCCCCACTCCCCGCTTCACACTGCACATAGCATTTGTTCCTTCGGCCCTTCCCCCAGCACTGGAGGTTTACGCTTCCATGCTCGACTTTTGGAATTCCATCAGCCCTTCGTCTACCATCAGGGCCTTCATCCATAGCGGAATCTCTTTAAGCAGCTTCCGTCTTAGCCCGGAACAGAAGATAGCTTCAGCCTTCGAGAAGGATTGGTAGCATTCTGCAGCAAACTCCACAATATATCCATCCAAAGTGGTCTCTACCCAAAAATCCACCGCGTGGGTCAACTCAGTGTTCAACCGATGCAGAGCCACCAGATCCCCGTGCACCCACTTGCGGTTTATCTTCCGTGAGCTATCCCTAGGCACCTTCGTCTTTAACCTCCGCAACCAATTATAGAGGTCGCTAGGGAATTTGCCCTAGAGGATCTCGTAGGTATCACTGGCAGAATCTGAGAAAAGGACGAGATCCTTAAGCACCCTTTCCTTTTGATTCGTCAACTCCGCTTGCTGAGAAATGAACTGGTCCTGATGGTTATCCCACCATCTCCATATTTCTCCTTCGAAGATCCTCGATACCATGATCTAGTTCCCCTCATAACATGCAGGTCCTGGCAACAGAACCATTTGCTGGCGAAGTAACAGGTCTCGCAGGCAAGACCCAGGTTCAGGGGTTGGGGCCAACAAGGGAATCCGCTGTAGTCTAGAACCACGCCTGCATTGTCACCCTACTCCAGAGAGCAGAGAGTCTCACCCGAGGCATGCCGCAACCACATGCAGAAGGGGAATAGATTGATAGCAGTGAAAGGATCCGCAACTCATGGTTAATAGTGAATTGATTGCATAAACATCGTTATATATGCAAGAACATTCAGAGAGTGTACAGGTATTAAGCAAATAAAATTTTAAATAATCACAACCATCATGCATGCATGTGAATCACATAATAAGATAGAAACCTGCAAGCATATTGATATCTTCGGCCAAACCCATAGTTACATAGCTTTCGCAAGGAGAGCTTACAAGTCTGATACAGACGCCTTATAGAACAGAAAGGTAGATAAGAGAAACCTAGGAACTCCAGGGATATCATGCCTGGTCTGTGTTCCCTCTGCAACATCTGCTTAATATCATTCAGTTGCTCTACATTCCTCTTCTTTCGCCCGGGTGACGGCTATTTATTCACCCGCTATCACAACTGTTAGTTCCTCTTGCATTCTTCTTCAGCTGCTTCCGGCTTCTCTCTTGTTATCTGTGTGTTCTGCTCTCTGTCTTCTGCTGTATATTCTCTTCATCTGTACTAATGCATCTGCTTTCTTTAGCTATGTACATGTTCCCTCACAACTTCGGTAGTTCTGCTACTTACTGTAGTTGCGACTTGGTTGCGACTGCCATGTGTCATCATTCCGCAACCCAAAATCTATCCTTTATTCAAAATTCAAAATATTCAAAACAAGTTTTCAAAACAAGGGCCCCAACAAAAGGCTCAAATTTTAGTTGAGTATTCTAAAGATGACTTTGCATGTGAGATACTTGATGGGGTGGTATTGGATGAGAGGTTTAGAGTAATGCATGAGGTCATCTATGACCAGGACCAGATCTTCTTGGCTAAGAATTCCAAGCTCAAGGATAAGATCTTATTGGCATCACATGATTCCCCACTTGTCGGGCATCAAGGTTTCACAAAGACTTACAGGGCCATAAGAGAGAGATTCTCATGTAAGGGTCTCAAGGAGGATGTGTTCCGACATGTCAGAGAGTGCACCATTTGTCAGTAGTGTTGTACCCAACCATATCTTCATCTAATCATTCATGGGCAGTCTACTTAAATAATCCTGATCTTTTTCCTTGGCCTGTGGTTTTCAATTTTATATCTATCGTTACCAAATTTTTCCGCCTTCAAGCCTCATTCAAATGGGCCAAAATGCCATATTCAAACACTACATCAAGGCCTGGCCCCCTTTTGCTGCAAGCTCAAACCACTTCCCCGCCATGCATCGTTAAGAAACTTTATTATAAAGTTTTATGTATATAAAATGCTGTCTGTTAATCGCAATCGCAATGTTCGCTCCAATCGCGAGTTGGGTTACAACTGTTCCGATTAATCCATCGCAAATATTTGCGATGTTGAGAATGGCAACAAGAAACAGTGAAGGAGGCCTCCTGAAACATCTTTCCTGATCCTAGTTGGAAAGTGATCACCTAAACTAGGTGGGGACCACACATGTGATTTTTGTCGAAAAATCTATTTTTAGACTATGTCTATTTTTAGACATATGGAGCATGGTCCAGGGGTTGCAGTATGTTATTCTTGGAGGATTGGTCATGTTGGTAAAAATAGATGGACCTCTATTTTTAGACATTCAGGTGGTTTCTATTTTTAGACTGCCGAGCTAAAAATAGAACAGTCAAATATTATTTACCCTTAATAATATTTGGACTATAAACTTCAGTTTATCCTCTTGGAGCACTTCAGTTTGACCCCCGGAGGTGGGGCATGCAGCTGACATAAGGAAATTCGAATTTCCTATGGGCTAGTTGAGCTATTTCATGGTTGACTTCAGTTAGACTCATGTGGCAGAGTTTTGGTGGAGTTGATTGAGGAGTTAATGGAGATTGTGTTCCGGTTAACTAGTTGAACTAGTTGTGATCAGTTTAACTGGCGATTACACTAGAGATGAGATGGGTGAATTAAATATTATTTAATTCACTGATTATTAACTCATTATTCAACTAAAGAACACATCAGTTAACTCAGTGCATGGACAGTTCAGTGAAAGACCAGTGGAAGAGGTAGATGAAAGGGTGAGACTGACAGCAGTTGTACATTAGTTGTGCATGAGATTTGCACAATCAGTGGGATGATGATGCCAATGATGATTGCGCTGTAACAACTAGGTGAATTCGAATTCCATTCAGCTATATTCACACTTTGGATTGTGCAGTAGAGGCAGGCAGAGCAGCAGAAGGATTTGAACCTGTGACTAGTTTTAGATCTAGCTAGTTTTGTGTTCAGCATATGAGATAGTACTGAGTACTTGTGAGGAGTATTGTATTATGTATTGCTGAATGTTTCTCATCCATTATATGATACATATATCTGGGGGTTTTCAGCTATAAGCTTTCCCCGTACATGTTGCGTTCTATGTGTGTGATTTGATGTTCTGTCGCTTTGTTTTTATTCCACATGTGACGATTAATTTGTAGAAGCAATTATGTGTTGTACAAGCAATTCGAATTGATGTATGATCAGGTTAATTGCAGCGAATAAACTTCATTATTCAGCAAATTTCTACATGGTATCGGAGCGAAATTAATCGTCGAGATCTATTATAGTGATTGTTTATTATTTCCTCGGACAGAGCCTGCATGCGGGCCAGGTAGCCTCCAGAATATTCATCCTTCTTTGTAAGGTGAAAGATCTGGTGAATGCCCATGCAGTCAATCTCTGGTTTGGAAATAATTAGCTCTCAAGTGTAGATCGGAAGTGACTGAGTTATCAGCTAGTGGTGAAATTCGAGTTTGCAGATTTGTGTTCTTGGTGCCGCGGTGAAAATGTCTTTCATCGGTTTGCGACTAGAATATGCCTTGGAAGGCAGTTCGAATTATGTTGCATGGAAGGACCGCATAGAGGCTGTATTGGATGATAATGGGTTGTTGGAATTCGTGGAGAAAGAGATTCCAAATCCTACTTCTACTGATGCTGCTGTTGTGGAAGCTTGGCGAAAGAAACAAGCAAAATGTCGAAGGATCCTGTTGGAGGGTGTAAAGGATCACATTGTATCCAGTTTACACGGGAAGGCCTCTCCATATTTGATGTGGAAAGCCTTGACGGATTTGTACCAAAGCAAGAGCGATCAGAGGAAGCTGGCGCTCAAAGATAGACTCAGGAACATCAAGTGTGAGAAGGGGGAAAGTATGCCGAAGTACCTCACGAGGTTCACCCAATGTCGGGATGAGCTGGGAAGTGTTGGTGTGCCGGTGGAGGATGAGGATTTGGTGAGTTTGGCGCTTCTTGGTTTGCCGAAGAGTTGGCATGCATATCAAGATAGTGTCAATGGTCGGGAAAAGTTGTCGGGATGGGAAAGACTGTGGTCTGATCTCGTGCAAGAGGAGATCCGGCGAAATACCAGAGATGGTTCTTCGTCAAAGGGAGCTGATGAAGAAGACTGCGCTTTGGCTGCCAAAGAAAGGAAGGGGAAGGGCAAGGAGAAGGCTTCTCAATCCGGTGCGGATGGTAAAGAGCGTGATATGTCCAAAGTGAAGTGTTTTCACTGTCACGATCATGGACATTACGCCACGAATTGCCCCAAGAAGAAGAAGAACAAGCAGGCTGCTGGATCTGTAGCTGGTGAGGCTCTTGCCTCGCAATTTGAGCTGGACTTCTCATTGATCGCATGCATGTTGTCTAGTGCATTGGGATCGGGGTGGTATATTGATAGTGGCGTTTCCTTTCACATGACGGGAGATGCAAATCTTTTCAGTGACTTGGTGGAGAAAGGTCTCCAGATGCATGTTGAGTTGGGCGACGGTGGATGATACAATGCGACCGACATTGGTACCATAACCTTTCAGAGGGAGTCAGGTAAACTCATTATTTTACAAGATGTATTGCATGTACCAGGTCTAACAAAGAATCTGATCTCAGTCACAATGTTAGAGGATAAAGGGTATGAAGTTGTCTTTAGAGAAGGAAAAGTTTTCCTTCGGCACAAGGCAACGGGACAAGTCAAGAAGGTTGGGATTCGAGCCAAGAATCTCTACAGACTTGAAGTAGATGGGATGTCTACGGAGCTTCCTATTGTTGGGAAGCAGGAGAAAGACATGCAACTGAAGCTTGAGAGGGAGCAAGTGTTGCATGCAGGCGAGAAAGACATGCAATTGAAGCTTGAGAGGGAGCAAGTTTTGCATGCAGGTGAAAGTGAACCTCGGGATGTGGAGCAGCCACAAGAGGATCATGGAGTGGAAGAAACCACTCATGCAGGGAAATTTCGTGCCAAATGGGCAGAGGGAGTGCATGCAGCTATACCACCAGTTGAGAGGTGGGGCGACATGCATGAGTAATCCCAAGAGGAGATTTCTGGGTAGGATTCATGGAGATGGTGTGGATCTCATGAATTGAACCCGGCTATGAGGTGCCCGCAGCGCAGCAGTAGCATGATCAGTTGGATTGATGCAGCAGATCAAAGTGACAGTGTCGGATACTGGAGCATGAATCAGAGTTGATAGCAATTGCAGAGTGCATGGGTGCAAGAGTTCAACGTGACAGACCTCATGACATGTGAAGTAGTTAACTGTTGTCGCGATCTGATGATAGATTGTGTGATGCACGAATCGAGAAATGTATCGTTTATTCAAGCCAGAGGGAGCGGTGCGTATGCATGGAGTTGCATGGCACTTGCAAAGGGTGCATGGCACATGCATGGAGTTTCATGGTGCATGCATGAGTTTGCATGGTGCATGCAAAGGGTGCATGGCGAATGCATGGAGTTGCATGTGACATGCATGGAGTTGCATGGCGCTTGTGAAGGTTGCAGGGCGAATGCATGGAGTTGCATGTCGCATGAAAAGACAGTCCTTTATTGTTGAGAGGGAGTGTTGAAAATGGCAACAAGAAACAATGAAGGAGGCCTCCTGAAACATCTTTCCTGACCCTAGTTGGAAAGTGATCACCTAAACTAGGTGGGGACCACACATGTGATTTTTGTCGAAGAGTCTATTTTAGGACTGGGTGTTCATTTTTAATACAAGGGATCATAAAATGGAGCCGCAAGATGCTATTCTTGGAGGATTGGTCATGTTGGTAAATATATATGACCTCTGTATTTTAGATTCGTGTGGTTTCTATTTTTAGACTGGCTGGGGAATAGAACAGCCAAATATTATTTACCCTTAATAATATTCGGACTATAAACTTCAAAGCTTATCCCTCCGTATACTTCAGCTTTGACTCTGAGGTGGGCATGTACCGATACAAGGAAATTCGAATTTCCTATGGGTTAGTCGAGCCAATTAGTCGAGCCATTGCATGGTTGACTTCAGTTAGACTCATGTGGCAGAGTTTTGGTGGAGTTGATTGAGGAGTTAATGGAGATTGTGTCCTGGTTAACTAGTTGAACTAGTTGTGATCAGTTTAACTACAGATTACACTGGAGATGAGTTGGGTGAATTAAATATTATTTAATTCACTAATTATTAACTCATTATTCAACTAAAGAACACATCAGTTAACTCAGTGCATGTACAGTTCAGTAAAAGACCAGTGGAAGAGGTAGATGAAAGGGTGAGACTGACAACAGTTGTACATTAGTTGTGCATGAGATTTGCACAATCAGTGGGATGATGATGCCAATGATGATTGCGCTGTACCAACTAGGTGAATTCTAATTCCATTCAGCTGTATTCTCTCCTTTTTGGATTGCGCAGTAGAGGCAGGCAGCTAGTGGAGGAGTTTTGAACCCGTGATCGGTTCAAACTGAGCTAGTTTTGTGTGTAGCTTTTGGAGACAGTAATGAGTACTTGTGAGGAGTATTTTATTGTGTAAAGTTACATGTTTCTCATCCATTATATGATACATATAGCTGGGGGTTTTCAGCTATAAGCTTTCCCCGTACATGCTACGTTCTATGTGTGTGATTTGATGTTCTGTCGCTTTGTTTTTATTCCGCATGTGACGATTAATTTGTAGAAGCAATTATGTGTTGTACAAGAAATTCGAATTGATGTATGATCAGGTTAATTGCAGTGAATAAACTTCATTATTCAGAAAATTTCTACATGCGATGCAATTGATCGGATCATCACGCCTCGCCGATTACCCCATCGCCCCGATCACTCCATCCTCCTCGATCGATTGCGTCGCACTTCCTCCCAGTTGCGATTGCAATCACCTCCATACCCCGATCCCCGATCGCGATTGACCTGCTGGGCCCCACCATACGATACTTCCGCCTATCCGTATAAAAGGCCTTTTCCTTGGTAAATCAGAAATTCATTAGGATTTCAGTTTTAAAAGGGGGATTCGCCCCAATCGCATCGGAAATTGTCTGTATGTCATTCCTTCCCTCTCCCTCTTCTAATTTCGATTGCGATTAGACCCCCGGGTCCCACTCCATAATATCCACGTCGTCTCTCCCGCTAATCCCCCCATACGCCTGCGTGTCATCTACATCCACCCCCGTCATTTGTTTTCTCCGTTGACACATATTATCACAAAATTCATGTTATGTACCTCTTCCTCATTTATTCAGTACTATTCCACTGTAAATCCTACCGCTGCCTTTCATGTCTTCGCCTTTCTCTTGTGTTTTCCATTGTTCCCCATTGTTCACCATTTCCGTGTGTCTTCACCATCACAGACATGTAACTCATCACGCCATTGTCCCAGTGCCTGTTTTCCTTAAAATGTTTGTGGATTTTTGCAGGTTGCAGCAACAGGGAGCCTCCATTAATTTCCGTTCCCATTGACAGAGACCGAATGCATTTCAAAGGACCATTCAACATATGCAGAATAATGGAGCAAAGATCCGGAGAGATATACAGATAAGACCATCATTTATGGAAGCTAAATGAACATTATTAAATTCCCAGGGAAATTCAAAAGAGGCGGGTGCTGGTAGCTGAAAACATAAATGAGGTTACAAAGAATATCAACAGAAGATCAAAGAGTTCAGTGTCCGGCACTGAAAAATATAAATTCCGGCTCCAGGCTCAAGGGGCCGAGAGTACCATGCACGAACACAAGCAACCTCAAGGCTTTATTGCAGCAGATTTTCCCCCTCCAGCCAAGTACATAGCCTTTGTATATTTTATTATTTGTGTCCTGTTTATGAAGGGATTTTCATCCTCAGTATTGATTTCCGGAGGTTAATTGTAAATTGAAAGTACAGTCATTTATATGTTATTCATTCAGGGTGTGGGCGCGAATGTTTTCCGCCATTTTGTTCAAATTAAGTCATTAAGTGTGCTCCACCTACCTCCTTCTCGAGATTTCTCTTTCTTTTCTATAAAAGCCCAGAAATAAGACATTAGTGTGGTTCCAGATTTCTATCAGCAAACTGTGCAGTGGAAAGGCTTTTGTATACGTTCTGTAATATTTTTGTATGAAGGTTCAGAACCCGTAGGGTCTCAGTGAGGAGGAGTTATAACTGTAATGAGGATTTCCTGCCTTGGTATTCGCAACATGTAATTTTCTCTTATGTGTTAATACAATATCTCACTTCATGCTATTTATCTTCTTGTATCATGTTCTAGAATGCGAGTGGCTCACTAATCTTGAGTAAGGATTCATCCTGGTTGATGCCCATACTGGGATTAGTCAAGTGCTTTAAATAGGCCTAGTCATGATATACTATTCCATGTTCGCCTTATCCATATTTTCTGCTATATCAGTTGTTTTAGGGGGGTGCTTTTAAAATGCCAGGATTGTGTATGGATTCTTGAATTGGCAAGCCCATGCATGGTTTTGTTGTATATCTGGGTATCATTCTAATGTCACTCGACATCCAAGCTTATTCCTCTCACTCGCATCCACTTTCTAATACTTGATCTCTCGTGATATACCATTTGAACCGGGCCCTCTTCGTTAAAAAAGAGCCGTCTAACACTGTCCGATGCCTTCGTATTGGAGTTTACATGATGTTCCTACACTATTTTGTCTTTTTGTGCCGCCTTCGAGAGAGTTTGGTCCCATTCAAAACTTATTTCCTTAATTCAAACAAGAGATAGTAAGTGAGAGCTTTTGATCGACAAATACGTTGGTGAAAGCTCCTTGCTATATTAAGATGTCCTAGGCACTGATCTATGGCAACTCTAGACTGTCTCTAGGGGGTGACAAAATTGTCCACAACAAGTAGAATAAGGGAGAACACACCCACCTTGCTAGATTATTGCAACCACTACCTATTCCGGATGGGAAGTGGGAAAGTATCTCTATGGACTTCATCACTAGCCTACCGATAGTACAGGGTAAGGGTTGTATCTTTGTAGTTGTTTATAGACTAACAAATTACTCTCATTTCTTTGCCATTTCTGCACATTATGCTGCTTCACAGGTAGCTAAGCTCTTCTTCAGAGATGTATTTAGACTCCATGGTCTCCCAAGGACCATAGTGAGTGATCGGGATAGCCGCTTCATGGTGGCTTTTGGCAAGAAATTTTCCGGTTAATGGGGACTGATTTGACTCCAAGCACTAGCTATCACCCCCAAAATGATGGACAGATTGAGATAGTGAACAAGTGGTTGGAAGGCTACTTGAGGAACTATGTAGCAAGGCATCAGAGAGCTTGGCTATGTTGGCTCCACTTGGGAGAGTATTGTTACAACAATACTCACCATATTTCTATTGGCATGACTCCATTCTGGGCCTTATATGGGTATGAAGAACTCTTATTTGCTGATGTTATGTTTGGGGAAAGTAAGGCTCCAAGGGCAAAGGAATGGATTCAGGAGAACTAGGACATACTCCGGGCACTCAAGGACAACATTGCTACTGCCTAGAACCAGCAGAAGATGTATGCAGACCGTGGTTGGATAGAGAGACAGTTTGAGGTGGGGGATCTTGTCTATCTGTGTCTTCAGCCTTACAAACAGTCCACACTCAAGGAGAAGGGAGCTGAAAATCTCAAACCACGTTTCTATGGACCATACAGGGTGATCAAGTGTATCAGTAAGGTAGCATATGAGCTGGAGTTCCTAAGGGGAGCAAGATCCACAATATCTTCCATGTCTCTTGCCTCAAGAAGGCCATTGGGAGGAATGTAGTTTCCAACATGGATCTCCCCCCTATTGATGATGAGGGCCACCTAATTTTGCAGCCAGAAGCAATCTTAGACACAAGGGAGAGGCAACTAAGAAACAGAGTCATCAAGGAATATCTGATTCGATGGAGAAATCTACCAAATGAGGATGCCACGTCTTGGGAGGAAGAGAAGATTTTGTAGCATCCTTCTTTACTATTGCTTGTGGGCAAGAAAATTTTGAGCAGGGAGGACTACAATATTCCCAATTAGCCACTGCTAGTTGGAATATTATACTTGCTCCATTTTTGGAGTAGAAGAGTAGAAAGAGAATAAAACAAATCCCAGTGTGAAAAGGGATTAGGTTAGGAGTAAAAATAAAGCCACTTTAGTGTGAAATAGGACAATGATGGTGAACTAGATCCAGTTTACCAAGTCAGCAACACTGCTACAAGAGGGAAACCAACAAGGACAACACAATTTTGAAAGGGGAATCTTCTCTAGGAAGTCACCTCATCAATGAGTGGGGCCCGGGGTGAGGAAGATCACCAAGGATAAGAGGGAGGAGATAGCAACAAGGAAGGCATTCAGTATTCATCTATGTTTGGTCTTCTTGACTACTTGCAAGCTTCAGCTATTCAGCTATATTTGTAGCACTGTTTAGTGCAAAGGATTCTCATGTGGGAATCCTACCTTCATCTTTGGTTCAGCTTGTTTAAGAGATCAAAAGAGGAGGTCCTGAGCTCATTTTCCATCATCTAACTTGAGGTTATTCAGCCATCAACACCTACAGCGTAGTCACTTCTAGTCACTGCGTCTTTTCTGTAGTTGCAGCAGTAGCAGGGGTCAAATCCCTTGATTTTATGCTTGTATTAAAGGAGGAAGTGCTTATTTCCCTCCGGGAAGTCTATTGAGGAGGGCCTTGGGCCATTTTCTATATTGTGCATCTATTTTAAATTGTCTTCAGTTTTATATAATACAAAGTTGCAAGGGATCATGTTGCTATTTTCTCTAAGATCGCATTTTTGTAATGTTCCAAAATTTTCATGAGTAAATTGGAACATTAATTTTTGCTCATCTTATGTAGTAGGTGAATAAAAAGGCATAGGAGGCCTCTTAACATGAATAAAACCATTCCTAATGTGAAAAGGGAACCTTTGAGAAACTTATTTTGCACCTCCAAGTGTGAAAAGGGCCAATTGTATGGGGACAAGGTCAAGTTGACCAAGTCAACCAGCGCAGCCTAAGGAGGAGTAGCTTGCCTAAGAAGACATCACAGTTTTGGAGGGAGGAGATTCAAATGAAGATGGAAAACCTAAGAGGTGGGACCCAAGGTGAAGGAGCTCACCACTTCATAAGGAGGAGAAGGGCAACATGGTGGGGTTAGCTTGTGTATTTCAATTTCTTGTCTGCTTAGACAATTTCTGTAAACTCTTGCTGCTTAGCAGAGTTTGGAGGAATTCCTGTTTAGGAATTCCTTCTCCTTCATTGAGTGATATATTGAAGGGGGTTGTGATTCATTTCTCCCACATCTATATTGTAGGCCAAGCATTTCTCACATCTGCAGCATTATTTCTGTAGCAGAGGACACTGTGTTGCTGGGCAGTGCAGTGGGAGGGTTACCTCATCTTCTCTTGTGCATTTCCATTCAGTGGAGGGAGTTTCTCTTGAATTTAGGGAGTTGTATAGGAGATTTCAGAGCTCATTTCAGATCTTGGCATGTGGCCAACTCATGTTCCACCCATTACAACACAGTTCACTGGGTAAACTGCGTTATTTTTTGAGAGCAGCAACTGTAGGGTTTGATCCCTTGCTTGAGAGATGATTCTTTGGAGGAAGGGCCAACCATTCTCTTGGAAAGCTCTATATTCAATTCCTCTTCTATATTCCAATATTCTTAGCCATATTTATATTCAGTGTTGTAGTGACTGCGTTTTCTAGCTATATGTATTTGCAGATCTGCACTTGTACACTTCGTATTTTCATGAAACCCCTTGAGGGTGATCTTTATTGTGTATAAAGATGAAAGGAATCACATTCTATTAGCCATTGGATGCTTGTTAATTTATGATATGATATGTCATGTTATTCTCTACATAAACCCTAGATAAAATAATGTTGTTCTTGATTCAGTGCTTTTTGCACAAGCTAGGTTATGGGATCTAAGCTCATTTGAGGCATATAGAAATAGGGAGATCTGTGTATATGAGCTAGAGTCATTTTTTTTACCTCAAATTCTACATGTGAGCTATATATCATGTCTAATAAGGGATACAAGTCCCATTTCTCACTTCTATAGCGTTATTTTCTGGAGACAGCTGTTTTGTGCTTACTTGTTGCTGCAATTTTCAGCTAGTTCACTGTGGGAGATCTGAATAACCTACTTAAGGTTATTTCTTTGAGCTTACATTTTGCGAGGAGGTTGAATTATATATGTTATAAGGCATCACAGCAGTGGTTGGCCTTATCTTCATATCTGCTTCCTTATACAACGTCCCTAAGGATCTTGCTGGAGCAATTCCTAAATAGGGAAAACCACATATCTGTAGATAGAGACTGAAAAAGGCTAGGTAGCCTCTAGTTATATCCCTTATTTGGAAGGAGACATAACTAGTAAATGCCTCAGTAGTCCATCTCTGGCATAGACTTGTGATATTTCTGAAAAAATGAATATTATAGTGGTATTAGAGCATGATCTCTGGCACTGCCTGTGAGATCAGGCTTTCAGAAAAATAAAGAGAAGAGCAAGGAGTAGCCATCTTGGATCAGCCTGTGGATTTTAGATCCACCCAGAAAATACAAAGAAGAGGAGAACAAAGATGGAGAGGATGAGGTTACTCTGATCCATTTTTCAGATCAGAAGGGAGCCTCTCCAGAGGGGTTCAACCAATGGGAAAGAAAGGTGCAGTGAAACTCCAAGAGGGTTTCAAGATGAAAAAAGCTGCAGTGAAATATCTAGGGGTTTTCAGGAGGAAGGAGACGATGAAAGCACTTACTATTCTCATGGAGGAGGTGAAGAGTATGGAGGGCCACAAGAGGCAGTGGATAAATGGCCAGATGAGGAGGAGCATTCTTTTCCACTTGAGGAGGCTTCTACCAGCACTGTCCAGTTCATAGAGGATCATCCCACCATATCAGCAGTTGGATCAGCCAACAAATCAGAGAGGGGGACTCTTGCAGCCATACAAGATGTCTCAAATACCCACAAAGGTATGCAAAAATTTCCATGCAGTGACAATTCAGAAAATTTCATAAGAGGTTTGGGAAATTTGCATTCACATGGCCCTGGATCAAAACATCATGCTGATAAAGAGAAGAAAGGTTGCACAGAGCTGTGTAACTTGGGCCTGATCCAAGAAGGGATCAACATTCATTCTTTTGCACCCTTATTGAGCTGCATGCAACATGTGGAGTTATGGTGCAAGGTTGTGGGAGGCATCATGCATGATGTTCCATCTCCTAAGGATGTCTTGTCTTTAGTACACTTGGATTCTTGTGGATTCAAGGGTTTGATTGGTGAGAGGCCTTTCCTAGAAAATCTTCAAGGGGTTACATCTCAACATCCCATGAGGTGTAAGGAGGAATACTTGCTTTGGGATAATGGCAGTCTTCATTGGGAAGATGCCAAAGGAGAGAACGATTGGGGATGGCCATATCTCGATAGAGGAGAGTGGATGGAGGGCAAGAGGCTTGTGAGCCACTTTCATATCTATGACATAGGGCAGCAAGAGGAAAAGCTGCGCTGGCTACTAAGGAGAGAGTTTGGCCATCATGAGACATGTCCTTTTCTCAAGGGTATGTGGATGGAAGGAGCTTGGCAAGATACTTTCATCATGGGACAACAAGGAGTATGGATGCATTATTATGGTAGGTTCATTTTGTTTCCACCACTTATGATGAGGGATGGAGGTATGAAGGGGCAACAGGGATATTTTTTGCTTTGGAGGATTGGGAGAGAGCAAGGGAAAAATTTCTCTCCTACTTGGCATAGTGTTGCAAGGGTGAAGTATGGCACTATCATGGTGCAAGAGGTGTTTTCATCATGGAGGAGACCCCTCATATATGGCAACATTATGGAGAATACCTTTGACAAAATACATGTCAAAGGATGGAGCTATATTTTGGCCATAGCTTGCTTTCATGAGTCAACAACGTTGTCTCTTTAGAGTAGTGACCTATGGATGAAATGTGCCCAGCGGAAGTGTGGTGGATCCATAACCCACAGGTCCCAGGATCATTTCATATTTCTTGCACTTGATGGACAAAGAGGAGGTGAGGTGGATAAGGTAGTCATATATTACTATGCTACATTCTTCTTGACTTGGATACCCAAGCCTGAGAAGAAGGATCTTCTTGCAGCACCTAGTTCATTCCTGTTCATGGGAGCATGCCAAACAACTATGGAGGGTTCATTCATGGATCCATACATCATCTTACTCTCGGTATATGGTAAGAAATATATTTTTACATTGGCTGAATTTTATAATCTTACCATTATTTTGCAGTGCATGGATCTACAAGAGGGCAACCTATTCATTAAGCTCCATGAGCTATATTGGGCCAGACTATGTGATAGAGACAACCATCTCTCATATGGCCATGGGCAAGTGTTTATTTCCATGCATGTTCAGCTTATATATTCAGCCACCTCCTATGCATTATCAGATGTGATAGCATGCATTATTTCCCATGTACTAGAAGACAACTTTCCCTATCACTTCTTCAAGCAACAGTTTGGGAAACTGCACTGTGACCACTTGGGAGACTGTTGGTACACTGTTGAAATCCATGAGGCCTTCAGTAATTTCCCCATATTATTGTTGATTATGTTCTCTTTTTCTAATGTTGCTGCTATCCTTATGGGGAGCATGATTAGGGGAGTGACACATAAGGAGGATGTGTCCTTGTTGGTAGAAAAATCCCCTATTTTTTTCAATGCATGTTCTAAGGGGAACATGTAAGGAGACATGGCCTCTACAACGACACATTTTTTATTTAATGGGGAGGGCCATGAGATGGATGGGTTTTCATGTGGTAGTGATTTCCTCTCCATTATGTGTGTGATGGACTGGGCCAGCTTGATGCACAACGATGGGAGAGAGACCTTTGGAGGTATAACTTCTTTCTTTCCATGGGAGGGAACACATGCTGCAGCCCAAGATCAGTATACCCTCATCACTTATGTTGAGTGGGGAGGAGGAAAACGTGGGATAGGCATTCTTGCCTATCATGTTCAGTCATTCAACCCACCTACACTTCAGGAGCCAAAGGTGGAGGGGATTCTTCATGAGTTACCACGCTGGAGGGTGACTCATTTTATATGGATGATAGCTTGGGGGTGGAGGTTTCACTTTGGGGGAATAATATTTCCCATGCATATTGCACTCCATGCCTTGAGAAGACCTCTAGACCACACATGGTTGTCTCCTTGAGCACTTTCCTTCTCATGATCTTAATCGTTTGGGGTGTTTCACCAAATGCTAGTCTATATGCTTGGGAGAGGCACTATGGAGTTTCATGGATGAGACATCATCATATTCTTTGGAGGATTCCATAATATGTTGATGCTACCGGAGGAGGTAAGGAGATTCACTCAGTTATATCCTTGCAGTTGCTTGAGGACAAGCAACATTTGGGAGGGGAGGAATGTAATGTTCCAAAATTTTCATGAATAAATTGGAACATTAATTTTTGCTCATATTGTGTAGTAGGTGAATAAAAAGGAAGAGGAGGCCTCTTGACATGAATAAAAACCTCCCTAATGTAAAAAGGGAACCTTTGAGCAACTTATTTTGCACCTCCTAGTGTGAAAAGGGCCAATTGTATGAGGACAAGGTCAAGTTGACCAAGTCAACCAGCGCATCCTAGGGAGGAGTAGCTTGCCTAAGAAGACAACGCAGTTTTGGAGGGAAGAGATTCAAATTAAGATGGAACCCCTAAGAGGTGAGACCCAAGGTGAAGAAGCTCACAAATTCATAAGGAGGAGAAGGGCAGCTTTGTGGAGCTAGCTTATGTATTTCGATTTCTTGTCTACTTAGACATTTTTTGCAAACGCCTGCTGCTTAGCAGAGTTTGGAGGGATTCCTGTTTAGGAATTCCTTCTCCTTCATTGAGTGATATCTTGAAGGGGTTGTGCTTCATTTCTCCCACATTTGGATTGTAGGCAAATAATTTCTCACATATTTAGTGTTATTTCTGTAGTAGAGGACGCTGTGTTGCTGGGCAGTGCAGTGGGAGGGTTGCCTCACCTTCTCTTGTGCATTTCTATTAAATGGAGAGAGTTTCTCTTGCATTCAAGGAGCCATACAGGAGATTTCAGAGCTCATTTCAGATCTTGGCATGTGGCCAATTCATGTTCCATCCATTACAGTGCAATTCACTAGGTAAACTACGTTATTTTGTTAGAGCAGCAGCTGCAGGGTTTGATCCCTTGCTTGAGAGTTGATTCCTTGGAGGAAGGGCCAACCCTTCTCCCGGAAAGCTCTATATTCCATTCCTCTTTTGTATTTTTATATTCTCAGCCATATTTATATTCAGTTTTGCAATGACTACGTTTTCCAGCTATATATATATTTTCATATCTGCACTTATACACTTTGTATTTTCATGAAACCCCTTGTGGGTGATCTTTATTATGTATAAAGAGGAAAGGAATCACATTTTCTTAGCCATTGGATGCTTGTTCATTTAAGATCTGATATTTCATGTTATTCTCTCCATAAAACCTAGATAAAATAATGCTGTTCTTGATTTAGTGCTTTCTGCATAAGCTAGGCTATGGGGTTTAAGCTCATTTGAGGCATATAGAAATAGGGAGATCTGTTTATATGAGCTAGAGTCATTTGTTTCACCTCAAATTATGCATGTGAGATGTATATCATGTATAATAAGGGATACAAGTCCAATTTCTCACTTTTATAGAATTATTTTCTGAAGACAACTTTTTGGTGCTCATATGTTGTTGTAATTTTCAGCTAGTTCACTGTGGGAGATCTGAATAACCTACTTAAGGTTATTTATTTGAGCTTAAATTCTGCAAGAAGGTTTAATTATATATGTTATAAGGCATCACAATAGTGGTTGGCCTTATCTTCACATCTTCCTCCTTATACAACGTCCCTAAGGAGCTTGCTGGAGCAATTCCTGAATAGGGAAAATCACATATCTGTAGACAGAGACTGCAAAAGGCCAGCTAGCCTCTGGTTATCTCACTTATTTGGAAGGAGAAATAACCAGTAAATTCCTCAGCAATCCATCTCTGGCATAGACTTGTGATATTTCTGAAAAAAGGAATATTACAATTTTATTGTGATATTTTGCCGGAAACCCTTGTCGGGATGTTCTGATGTGCTTTTAAAAGAGGTCAACCCTCTCATTTCTGATTCTATGATTAATGAAAGCTCTATATCTGTATTAAATCATATTTTTCTATAGATTCCCTAATAAAAATTACGCTGTTGCAATCTCCGGCAATTCTATTTTGTGAAGTTGCGGGAATAGGGTGTTTTTGAGCATGTATGAGCTAGGGAGATCTGTTTAGTGTAGCTAGAATGATTTTTTTCTGATGAAATTTCATATTTAAGCTACATAAAGAATATATAAGAGTATCCAAGTCCTGTTGTGCATTTGTATTGCATGGTTTTTCTTATACAACATCCTCATTGAGAAAAATGTAGAAATTCCTGAAAAGGAATATTACAATGTGCCCTATGGGATGAATACATTCATTGTACTTTTTGTTTTATATTTCATGGAGGGAATTGGGAAAACCATGGTTGTTTCATGTTATTCATTGTTTCCTTATGGGAGGAGCTGTTTGCATCTCCTGGGGACATTGTTGGTACAAATCATGGATGGATGGTTTGGTGATCACTTAGCTTATGAGAGAAGCTTATCCTTTATTTGTGACACCAATGGAGGAGGATATGAGTTGCAACACTCACCTTATCAATTTCTTGAGGACAAGAAAATTTTTGGAGGGGAGGACTATAATATTCCTAATTAGCCCAAACTGATAGGAATATTCAATTTTGTTTTCATTTTCTTGTTACAAGAACAAAATTGTAAGGAGGAAAAATTAAACTCCTTAAATAGAAAAGTAAATCAATGCCCATGTCAGAAAGGCTAAATCTAGGCTGCCTTAATAAACATCCCTCATGTGTGAAAAGGGATTGTGGCAATTGATTGGGTCAACAGGACCAAATCTATAGCGCTGTCTAGATGCAATGTACCTAGATGAACAATGCAGTTCTAGTTGGAGGTTTCCAATGTGAAAGGAGCTAAACCTTTGAGATGCTTTATGGTTTTGCAAGGCTTTCATCCTATAAATGAAAGAGGAGAGTAGCATGAGAGGGGTTGTTTGACATATTGTATTAAAAGGATTTGTCTGTTTAGACACTTCTCATTCTCTAGCTGTTTAGCTGAGAATAGTGTTGTTTAGCAGTTGGGTGTTCCTGGTCGGAAATCCCACCTCTTTCCTTGAGAGTCCTCTTGGAATAGTCTTGAATTTCTTGTCCACCATAAAGAATTTGGCCAAGCTTCTTCTTCCAAATACAATTCAGATTCTATTGAGCGTTTGGTTGTCCTTGTGAGCAACAACAAGTGGAGGCTAGATCTATTCAGATCTAGACCATACTAGTGCCTCTTTTCATTGGGAAAGCCTTATATCCATTTGGTAAGAGTGTATTAGTTGATTATAGCTTCAGATCCATACCTTGGCATCAGGACAAAGCCTACATCAAGCCTACAATGGAGTTTATGTCCCTGGACTGCGTTATTTTGCAAGTGTGAAATTGCAGGGTGTTTGGCAACTATTTGGAGGAGAGATCTTTGGTGTAAAGGAGCCTTACTTACACTGTGGTGATCCATGGATTAGCCATATAATCCATGTATGTTTCAGATATGATATATTCATTGATGTATCTTCTTCAAAATTTCTGAATCATTCTGTAGATCTGCTGCAGTAGATCTCAGATCTACTCATGTGCTTTCATGTTTTGCTGAAAACCCCAAGGGGTATGTAAAATAGAGAAAATATATGTTGGGTGTGGAGCCTGATTATCTTGTTTAATTTGTATCACAGCTTTGGACCCCTGTACCTTAAAAGGGGTGGCAACGCCGCCCGAAATTTAATCGCTGCCGTGGGGGGTCCAGGGGGGGCGGTAGCGCTTTTCGGAGCCCACCCTGGTGGGGGTTCGGGGGCAGCACCCCCGAAGCTAAAAATAGATGTAAAATTGCCTTGTAAAAGTATAGTAATTTATAGTCAATCTAGGCCATTCATTAGGCAAATGATCTGACGGTAGAAGTTATGTTTAGATTAGGGTTTTTTGCCCTAGAAGGCAACCCCCTTGTATATATGAGGGCATTGTATTGCGGCTGTGTATTATGAGTGTATTCTCGGAGTGAGAAACAGAGAGGGAGACTGTGAGAGAGAATAGAGGATATTACAACGGATCTGCTGTAGGTTTTGTCTCTTCATTTTGTTGGATAATATAAAGGAAGGACTGGCTGTTCAGGGTGGACGTAGCCCAAACTGGGTGAACCACGTATATCTGTGTCTCTTTGGTTTTATGTGTTTTGTGTGCTTGTATTTTCCGCATATTTTTATGTGTTTCATTGCTCTGTAATATTTAATTTTCTAACAACTGGTATCAGAGCCGAAGGTATATTTGGCTGATAAACTCGCAGGAAAAAAGGGTTCCTGGTTCGAGTGGGAGCAATGGTGGACGATGGTAAGTTTAGGGTCGAGAAATTTAACGGCCAAAACTTTGCGCTGTGGAAGATGCAGATGGAAGATTATCTGTATCAGAAAGATCTGTACCTACCATTGAGTGGAAAAACAAAGAAGCCGACGACCATGACAGACGCGGAATGGAACATTCTCGATAGAAAGGCACTCGGGACAGTACGGTTGTGTCTTGCAGCGTCAGTCGCCTTCAATATTTCGAAGGAAACAACAACAGAGGGTTTGATGCAGACGTTGGCGAAACTGTATGAAAAGCCCTCGGCCTCAAACAAGGTATTTCTTATGAAACGACTATTTAATATGAAGATGTCAGAAGGTGGATCTGTCGCAGACCATTTAAATGAATTTAATATAGTTACCAGTCAGCTAAGTTCTGTAGGGGTAAACTTTGATGATGAAGTTAGAGCTCTATTATTCTTGTGCTCATTGCCATAGAGTTGGAATGGTTTAGTAATGGCCATTAGTAACTCTGTCTCTGGATCTAGTACTTTAAAGTTTGATGATGTTGTTGGTGCTATCCTTAGCGAGGAAATGCAATGGAAAAGCTCCGGTGAGACATCAGGTAATGCTTTGAGTGCAGAGTCTAGGGGAAGAAGAATGGAAAGAGGAAAGAGCTCGGGATATCACAGTAAATCAAGGAAAGGCAGATCCAAGTCTAGATCAGGGATAGTGTGCTGGAATTGCGGAAAGAAAGGACACCTAAAGAAAGACTGTAGATCTCGGAAGGGAAAAGAAGGAGACACACAGCAAGAAAACAATCATGAAGCAAATGTGACAGGTGATGTGTTACAAGATTCTTTGATTCTTTCTTTCGAAAATGTTACTGATTCTTGGGTTGTAGATTCAGGGGCCTCATTCCATGCCACACCTGATAAGAAA